>JAMJFZ010003266.1:5182500-5705000 GCA_026225945.1 Cricetomys ansorgei | reverse complement strand
GTGCTCATGGCTAATGAAGATAGCACACTGTTCTACAAATGCTATTAATACACAAGGCCTCTTCTGTTATGTCCATGAATAGACCTTTTAAAATAATGTTCTCTCAACCCCAGCCTTTCTTCTTGCCATGATTTTATCTTCTGGGCTACAGTATGGGACTCTGCTAGGCGACAGAACCTCCACCCTTCCTGTGCAAGAATTCTAGTACTATTGCATTGAATTGTAACACAGATTGAAACAGTCCTAGTAATCCTAAGGTATCATCAAGAACAAAGAACAGAGGACAACAGCAATTTTAATTTCTAGAACTTTAACATAATGAAGAAAGGTGTCATAAACTCTGGGAAATTCTATAGGATTGGCCAACAGTTGTATTCTCCAGAGAGCTGAAGAAAGGCTGGAAGGCCTGGAGGGACACAAGTGACAGCTTATGAAGAAGTAAAGAGAACTTAACTGCATAGGGACTAAGTCTTGGTGGTGGACTCTTACTCTGCATTGTTTGGTGCTGACAAAGTGCTCTTAGATCCACAAATGCTTTACCCTCCTACACAGAGTATGTATCGAGAGTAGATACAGAAAAAGTATGGACTGTCAAGCAATTCAGCCCAGTATCTGGTTGTCATGTGAATAATTTTTAATATCATATAGGGTACCTTATGCCCTCCCCTTTGACTGCTCATCTATAGCAGTGGTTCTCAACCTTTCTAATGCTGCAACCCCTTGATACAGTTCCTCAAGTTGTGGTGATTGATCCCCATCCATAAAACCATGCTTTGTTGCTACTTCATAACTGTAGTTTTGCTATTGAGTGGTGTCTCAGTCCCTAAAACCATTGGAAATAGTGTCTTTTGATAGTCGAGAACCACAGGTTTGAGAACTACTGCTGTTCTATAGCAACAGAGGTAGAAGTTGTGGCAAAGACAACTTGCTTCATAGGATTTGCCACCTGGCCCCTGTTCTAAAAGCTTGCCAGTCCTTAGTGTACAAATCAGTGTCAAAGAAGTGTTTTATTAAAGAATCTTCAGGAAAGCAGCTTAACACAGATCTGAGTTCTAGAAGATATTAAAATTTCACTGTACCTTACTTCACATGTCTCAGTCTTATGAAGGATCATAGATGTCATGAAGGCCGACACGAAGCCAAGGAGAATGCGGGTAGGGTTTTGTCTTTCTGCTTCAGGAAGAGGCTGAGCTGGTGGGACTGCACAATAAACACTCAGCTGAGGGGCTCATTGGTCCACTTAGGAGAACCGAGAAACAGATGACTTATAGATAAGTGTAACTGAGACACCAAGCAAAGCTTGGAGCTACAGGTGCTTCTGCTGGGATCCATATGCACATGGCTAAGAATTCTTCACCATGAATTAATAATCAAGTAGAAATCAAACTTTGTGTCTTGATTAGCCATGTTCTGGAAATCACTGTGTCATGGTTCTGGACAGTGACAAAGAGTCACAGCTCCCATCAGCCAAGCAATCCCAAAGGTAACTAATTCCATGGTATACTGTATTGGTACACTATGGGGTTTGGTAGATGTAGTAAGTAGATTTTTCCGTATGATATTGGGATGTTAACTCATCCTAAGTGTAGGAGCTCACACACACACACACACACACACACAGTTTACTCTTAATATACTTTTCACTATATAAATTTTAAGTGAAAATGAGGATTTCCTTTGAAGATAGGTATAAAATTAAAATTTCCTATTGTGTATGATTCTGTTTTATATGATAACAATTTTTTGTAAATCTGTATTGTACATTGATCGTATTCCCTCAACACTCTCCTTTCTACCCTTCCTGTTAGTCCCTTTTGTTCACTTATAACATCCCCACTTCAATGTCACGCAAACACACACACACACACACACATACACACACACACACACACACAATTTTATATATCTATTTAAAATCTAGGAACTGCGTATGAAAGAAAACATATACATTTGGCTTTCTGAGATTCTCTTAATTTGCTTAACATGATATCTTTAGTTGTATCAGTTTTCCTATCAATGTCTTTATTGATTCTTCTTTGGCTGAACAGCTAGGTTGGTTCCATAACTTTCCAGGCATAATGTTGTACAAACATCGCCATGAAAGTATTTCTGTGACAGGTTGACTTGGAACCCTGTGGGTGAAAACCTAAGAGCATAAGCAAAGTGACAGTCTATAAATTAATGAGCATCTCTTGGTGGGCAGGTGAGTAATTCACAAAGAAAGTAGCTTTAAAAGACAAAAAACTCTGACTCATTGACTAAAACCCTTGATGACTAAAGAGCACAGTCCCTTTCACAGGCCAGTCACTAACTTTATTTCCCAGTTTTGTCCATTCTCATTATGTGCCTTTCTGAGTTTTCACTCATCCAATGTATACCTTTCCATGTCATATCTTGCTTCAGATTAGACCATTTTTTCCCATGTACTAAGTGAAGGAGATTTTAATGTAGATAAGGAACACAAAGTAGCTGTTTTATGAAAGGATCCTCTACGTCAGTGGTTTTCAACCTTCCTTGTGCTGTGACCCTCCTGCTGTGGTGACCCCCAAGCATAAAATTGCTTTTGTTGCTACTTCATTCTGCAATTTTGCTACTGTTAGGAATTGTAATGTAAATATCTGGTGTGTAGATGGTCTTAGGCAACCTCTGAGAAAGAGTCATTTGATCCCCAAAGGGGTCGCAACCTACAGGTTGAGAACTGCTGCTCTAAGTTGTCTGCTACTTATGATGAGTGCCCTTATGATGTAGTGTTTGCTCTACGTGTAGTTATTCTGACGTATTTACTATGATGACCCAGAATAGTACCAGGGGTGCCAATCGCCATTGAGTAAACACAGTATTTTACTAGAGTTGGACCTTAGGCTGTCTTGTGTGTTAATAGAGCTTTAATCCAGCCAAACTTCAAGATGGCTTTTGTTGTCAGAGATGTAAATATGCCTCCATGCCCACACTGAGCAGGTGGCCTGCTGTCTTTATCCATGTCTATCATTCCAACAGAGTTCAAGGCACTGACTTTATTTCTTGGGACAAATAAGTCTTCAGTTTTATATATTAATATTTACCTTCTAGGGAGGAATAATGGAAAGCAAACACATTATAAAACACTAATGATTCAGCTGTTAGCTGACATAGAGTCTCCAGAAGAGTTTGTTTTGTCTGGGTTAGTCAATCAAAATGTCTGAAAATTATATACTACTTGATTTAGGTGGAACAACTAGTTATAATATTGAAAGAATTCTACAGGTAAATTAAGGTAACATAGACGTCACAAAATAAGAATCTCATTATTAATTATTGCTATATTTTATGTGTTAAACTATCCTAATCCAAAGTAAGTGAGAAAGACCTCGTCTGCTGGAATATGTGGTCTAATGAGAAGGAAATTAACAAATGAATAAAATAATTGCAAATTGGGATGAATGTCAAGAAGAGTGACTTGTAATATTAATAATAAAGGAGTGCTGAGATGCCACTTTGGGTGGATTAGTTTCATAAGGCCTTCCTGAGAAAAATTAGATCTAAAAGATCTAGTCCTGAGAAAGGTTGGGGAGGGGCAAGCATTCCTGGCTGAAGCAAAGGCATGTATAGAAATCCTGAGAGGTGTCAAGTTACTGAAAGAAGTCTGCATCTTTGGAACCTTGTGATCAAAGGCAAGAGAAACAAAAGACGAGGCTATAGCACAGGCCAGGTAGTGTAGGACCTTCTAAAGTGTAAGGCTGTGACATTTTAAGCAGAAGGGTATGTGTTATCTGGTTTACAGCTTCAGGAGATAAACTCCTGATTCTGCTAGCATGTAATGTGACTGAGTAGTCACACTGAAACAAGGAGATGACTAAGAAGCATCTTCTGTGCCCCAAGTGAGGACAGTTGGGGTCTTACACTAGGCTGAAAAGACACAAAGTGTAGAAGCATGTGATGGTTATATTAGAGATAGGATTATGACGTATGTAGAAGGAAGTAGAAAATGTCAAGTGTTTTGCTACTGTTAGGAATTGTAATGTAAATATCTGGTGTGTAGATGGTGAGTGAGCCCCTAAGGAGCTAGTTGTTTGTGTGTGTGTGTGTGTGTGTGTGTGTGTGTGTGTGTGTATGTGTGTGCGTGTGTATGTGTGTGTGTATAGATAGGGTTGCTCATTATGTAATCCTTTTCACTATTACTCTGTTTTTCTCTTGATTTTAATAAATAGCTTTATATTTTGTTAAACAGAGAGGCTGCCTGTTCTTTTAATTTACTTTCTTGTCTAATGGAAGACAGTATGACTTTAAAAGCATAATGATTTGGGGTTTTATTATGTTTGGAGCTTCGTAACCTGTTTAATTACATCATGTCATTAAAAAAGGGTAGCACATTCTATTTGAAAGAAGTGAATGTCTTATTATAGCAGTTGGCATGTGTCTGACTGTTCACTTCAGAAGCCTATTCAGAATCTTACATCTCTTATTCATATTTTACATAAGTACTTCATATGTTTTGTGATTGTAATTTTCAATCTTTGTGTTTCATATTCGCTAGTAAAATTAATTGGTCAGATACCAGAAATTTATAATGTGTGTCTTTATCTGTGTCTTTTTCTGTCCGTTTGCAAGAACTATATGATAAAAAGATTCATCAATTTTATCTGTACAGATTCTACCATTTTTTCTTGACTAGATGTTATAATTTTTTTCTTAAAGAGTTTGCCATAATATTTGCATCAATTTGAAATTTTGTTTAAAGTATGCACTTGCAGGTATTAATAACAAAGTTTCTGAAGCATATGTTATCTGTGCAAGCATGAAATGTTCAGAATGTCTGAGCATATAACACCCCAATTCCCAGTCTTTAGGAAGATCGTCTGCCTAACACTGTCCTTAACATAATGTAGGTCTTTTCCAGGTGTTCACAGAATGAGTCAGTGGTTTTTTGTGCTGTTGCTAGTTTTGTAAAAGGCCTTCTGATCCAAAAAAGTTAGGCATGAAAATGCAATGTAGTACGGCTACTTAATGGATATATGTTTACTTTATTCTTCAATAAGAGAAATAACGCACAAAACAGCTTCTAAAAGTCAACAACAAAGCAAGCAGCAGAATTTAAATCGGACAAAGAACTAAAGTACAAACGTTTCTAAAGAAGATATACCGATAGCCAGTAACTACATGAAAAGATGTCTGACATCACTAATCATCTGGAAAATGCAATCAAAAGCAAAATGAGATGCAATCTCATATACATTAGGATGGGTACTATCAAATCACATGGAGTGATATTAGCAAAGATATAGGGAAACTGTACATGCGGTTTTGGTAAAAGTGTAAAACATTAAAGCCATTGTGTAAAACAGTTTGATAGTTTCTTAAAAATTAAAAATAGAATGGTCTTTTAAACTCACCCTTCTCTGCTCTATAGCTCACATGAAGGCTGGAGGTGATAAGCACCTGTGTTTCTCATCTCTAAAGGGCAAGAAAATAACTCATTTTCACTTCTCAGCTCTGTCCTAGTCTTTTGAGACTTGGTGAAAAGAGTAGAAACTTTCCCAACAGACGGGTTTTGAATTTTTATTAAAAAAAAGACAATAAATGGCTTTCTAGTTATACTTATACCCATAGGTCAGTGCAGCTCCCATCCTTTGTCAGAGAAGCTTGTTGTTCGTATGTTTATAATAGTGGATAGCAGTCAACAAAGGGACACAAAACTGGTCAAAGTTCTGGGAATAACTCACTGTTGGGTTTTCAGATATCAATAGGACATCTATTTTAACCTTCTCAAGGCTTGGGCAACATCACCAAAGAGCGAGGGGAAAGAGAATAAGAACAGAGGATGGGGAGGAGTGCTCTGAAATTCTGCTCTTCTGGTCATGGCATGATCACAGTACTAACGAGTTCATAGTGGTTATGGTTGTCTGCAGGACTGTATAAGACAAGGTATTCAACATTCCTGCCCTGATGGAAAAGGGACCCATAAGGATTGACTCCAGATGAAGATCCATTGGCAACTGATGGCCACTGTGGAGAGGGATGGGAGTGTGGCCACTGGCAGTTTACCCATGTTCATGCTGGTAGTACTAATCAGACTCATTGGACTATAGCAAAAAAATAAAGAAAGAAAGAAAAGAGAGGATGTGAAGGTGGAAGAAGAACATGTTGAGAGATCAATGGAACGGGGAGGGAGTGCTAGGTTGATTTGGTCAAGCTACATTATACATATGTATGAAACTCAATGTATGAAATTCAAAGGGTGAATAAAGTATTTTAAGTGGGAAAATAGAGTAAATGAACAAAAACAAGAAGAAAGAGAAGGAAGAGAAAGAGGAGGAGGAGGAAAAGGAGGAGGAGGAGGAGGAGGAAGAGGAGGAGAAGAAGAAGAAGAAGAAGAAGAAGAAGAAGAAGAAGAGAAGAGGAGAGGAGGAGGAGGAGGAGGAGGAGGAGGAGGAGAAGAAGAAGAAGAAGAAGAATTGCTCACCATATTGAACATAAGGATCATAGTGATACAATAACATCAACAGAGCCAGGTCCAAGTCCAGAAAAATTACACACAAGTGGGAAGACTGGAGAGAGTGAGAATGAAAGTCAGCAATCAAAGACCCGAACAACTAAAGGCAAATCCTAAGAACCATGCTAGCTCACAACTCACTGCTTCTTTAACGCTCAATGTATTTTTCACCCACGTGTTTTTTATAACAGTAATAATACTTTCTCCTTCATCTTTCATGTTATCAACATCTTCTGTGTTTCCAACTTACGTTTTGAGGATATCGCTCTTTATTCATGCATTTTCCTGTGAGTCCTCTACATTAGGAAATGGATTCCACCTTTAGCTTCTTCCTTTTCCATCAAGTATCTTTTCCAACTCCCCGTTGCAAACTTCAATCCACAGGAGGCATTACTTCACAGCCCCTTCTTGTAACCGACAGGGCCATCAGTTCTCTGTTATACTCCGACTTCTCTCTCCAAGGTTGTTTGGGTTGTCACCCTCAAAAAGAAGGATGTGATTATTCTGTGTAGCTCCACTGGGCAGAATGAAGATTAATAGTAGGAAGGAAGGGGAAGAAAAATTGTAACAGTTTGTGGAGGCCCTTTCTAATAGCTATAACTATGAGACAGTCCCTGGGAGTGTCCAGGTAGGAGCTGGCCATTTGTCATTGCTACCTGGGAAGGATGCTGCATGCCGCTGTGTCATAGCAGAGGACTTAGTTTTCCCAGGTCCCAGCTCTATGAGTCCATCATTCAAGAAAATATTTTTCTCAAAAAAATTTTTTTTTCATTTCCAGAATCTAAGCAAAAGGACTAAAAATAAAATAAAACCTCTCTGGCATGGACCATAAGTGATCCTTTTACCCAGCCCTCCATGCTCTTTGCAATATTAGACATTACTGCTTCCACTGTTGAGTGTAATGATGGATCTTAGATGTGTCCCTACGTCTTGTTTTTATTTTCTACTTCAGAAATATTTAAGACAAATTTGCATGAAAAAAAAATAAAAGACCACATTGGTATTAAAAAAAAAAAAAAAAGACCAAAGAAGGTCTTTACATCATTCTCCTAATTTCTCAGCCTTCTTTTGTCATCTACCATTACATCAAGCTGAAATTTGATTTCTTATGTATCTCTACAACCCTGCTGAAAATTTGCATTTGTGAGGTTAAAGGTCTTCCTAGATTTAGATTGTGTGTATTTCTGCATCCCCTTCCCCCTCCTTTATTCAGCTTCTAGAAGTCATCTGTTTTCTTCCCCTTTGGAAATTTCCTGCTATGCTCACCATCTTAACAGAAACTGTTCTAGACAGCTTTTTTATTTCATATGATTAAATTCTCAACCTGATATCTAATATGAAATAACAAGGAGACCGTGCAAATTCTCCTTAGACAGTGGAAAATGTAGAGTAAGACTGAAGCTTTTTGACATTGGCTACCTTTGAGAGAAACATCTTTTCTGTGCTAATATAAGAAAAATGTAAAGGTTCTGAAGGTTGAAATTATGGGTTCTTGCAAAGATTTAATGCGGGGTGTGAGGGAGTATATATGACCTAGGATTATCCTGGTGAGCGGTGGGATAGGAGGGCGCCTGTTCGCACCATGTCAGAATGACCTCAAGTCATTCATTAGCCACAGAAGAACTGCCCTGGATGTTAAATGCTAGCCTCGAAAAGGCTTTCATAGCCAATATCGCATTCAGATTGTTATTGCTAGAACGTTGTTTGTGGAATCATTCACACCCTTCACCAGCTTAGTCATTCCAGGACAAAGGATATCAGGCACACAAAATAGCAATGCAGTAACTGGTACACTGAAGGCGTTCAAGACAAATCAAGCCTTCCTCTCTGTCCCCCACAACTAACTCATAATTTGTTTTGCTTAAATTCTACAGCAATAAGTAATAAGCATGAAGTGAAATAGAAAGCGACATTCCATTCCTTTGAGGTAAAAATATGAATTGAGCCTTTCTTGATAGGTTTATTCTATAGTATCTGTTCAAATGCGAGGTCTGTGAGAGGGGGTCATAACACACACACACACACACACACACACACACACACACACACACACACACACAGCCATATCAGCCTTTTATGCAGTTTTGTAAAATCATTAAATCTTTACAAAAATCTGTTCATTCTATTTTCGTTTTTTCAGCTGCTTCCTTTCCCAGGAGTCAAATGTACAGTCTTCGACTCCCTTAATGTTTCTGTTAAATAAAAAAGCAGCAAGCATGCACACAGCACTTTCCAGTCATAGTTACTATAAATACATGTCCTTACCCACCTACTCGTAGGTGTCACAAAAATTGTCTTATATTTGATATATTTTATATCTCTGGTAATCAGCATGTTAATTCATTTGCAGGCTATTTATTTGACTGAATAGAAAAAGCCCGAGAAAAAGTTTGTGATGTGTGTGTCTGTGTTAGAGGACATAGGGAGGTTGAATACTACTGGGACCATACTCCCTGCATGCTAGCACCTATAAGCTCCAGCAATCTATTACATGTCCAGTCCATTGATGGTTACAGACCTTGGGGAAGCTTTGTCTCCTACGTCCCGATTTCCTAACAGACAGAAGTCTTTAAAGAGAACTTAGTCAAGTGGGAAAGGGCTAAATTGTCTCAAGGATCAAATAAATGGTGTCCCTTCCTTTAATCCACTGGTATAAAGTTTATCATTTTGAAATGGAATAGATATTTTATAGTAATAATACAAATGAGAAAAATGGAGCAATGAGTCAAACTAAGGAGTGAAAAGTAGTCACTGTTTCATGAGGGGAGGGGATGGTGGCTTCTCACTTCAGTTGCGACTTGGACACAGTGCCAGCAGAAATGATCTTTGCTATCACACATACACTGAGGATCAGAAAGAACAGGGACCAGACTGTCCAGGGTGTGCAGCAGTGACAGAAAGCTGTGTCTTCTATTCCAGTCCTGGTATCTGATGATCGGATTTGAAAGTTAAGCACTGGGAGTCTAGAGCCCACAAGAACTTCCAGAAGCTTCTTTACTTTGAAATGAGGAAATGTTTTGTACTTCTGTCTCATTTTCCTTCTGATCTTTCTCCATATTTCTAAAATCCTCATATAGCCGTCATCTCCTTTGGAGAATCCCTTGTAGGGATGCCCTACCCTAGTAGCCTGCCACAGCCTACGAATACACAAAAGCTGCTAATGAACTCTTGTTTCCAGGGTTAAATATAAAGAAAAATCAGGACCCAGAGGTAGTGCTTTTCGCTAACCCATTCATATACACGAATGCATACTGCATTATTAAAAATGGAATTAGCCGATTTCTGAGATTATTTGCAACTTTTTCTTTATTCAAAATTTAATAAAAACATGTTCACACCATTCCCCCCCCCCCAAGATCTCTATCCTCCAGTCCTTTTCATGGCTCCCTTTCATACCTTTTCACATTCAAGGCTTCTTTTCTTAGGCTATTATTGTTAGAGTAATATGCATGAGTAAGTATATGAAGTATGAATCTGTTTAGTGTTGTTTGTACGTATATGAGTTCAAGGCTGGCCACTTGCTACTAGACAATCATTTAGAGGACTCATCCCTGGGAAAGACTAATTCTCCTATCAGAAGTTGTTAGCTCTTCATCTAGGTGTGAGGCCCTGTGAGCTTTCCCTCTTCCACATTAGAATGTCAACTGGTGCTGTCGTTTGCAAGTTTTAATCTAACTGGAACACTGTTGCAAAGTCCGAATGCACTACAGAAATTGTAGAGAAGACTTTCCACATTGAGCATTGATTCATCTAACTCTCATTTTTAACTCTTGTGAAATTCTCCGTTCCGTGGTGCTCAGTAGTGTAGAGATGCACAGTGATGTAAGGCACATTATCAAATACATAAATCAGAAATCAATGTGGATCACGTTCTCTTCTATGTAGGCTGATATAAGTACACCTGAGTATGAGACATACACTTAAAAAGAGAGCATCACACACTTATGCTGTGGGGTGAGCTGTACATTATGTATCTTTGGAAAAACAGTTTCTCTTGTCAGTGTTCTGCATATATTCCAGCTCTGAATATATAATGGACTAATAAAAATCTAATTTTATATTATTTTTAGGAAATGAATTCTATGTGTCTGCAGAATGTCTAACAGAGCTCCCTTACAGGGTGAGCTGGGCTCAAGATCATATTTGGCACATGTTCAAATCTTGGTTTAGCAGTCACTTGTGCATCAAGAATAAGTATGGAAACCAGTATATACCATTTGTATATCTGATACTCATTATATAGAAGCTAGTAATGTATAGCAAGATGTTAAAATAAATCTCTTTAAACTCATTGTTTAGCTTGAGTCCCTAAAGGTCAGGTCAAAAAAAAAAAAAAACTTTTCTCCAATTTATATTCGAAAGTGAGACTACTCATTAAGGAGCCTTGGCGAATAGTTTCGTGACTGTTTGCCAGTCATATAAAAGAAGACACAGAGGTACAGAGAAGTAGAGACATGATTTCCTAGAGAAATATTCAAATCATACCCCTGCTCTGTCCCAAATGGAACTCAGAGCTTAATCCATAATTCACAGATATGAGAACTGCACTGAGGCCAGTCAGAGGATTTATCATTTTCATGTAATGTGAAAGGGTAAACTTACATGTGATGAATACTAGAGAGCTCAGTGAGGGGCTGTGTCCATAGCTGTTTGCTTCTGGAATAAGTAAACAGGCCAATTTAATGAGACACTCTGCATGTCCCCAGCTCGGTAAGTCAAACTTGCAGGGATATTTTTCATGGACATGGAGGTACTCTCTACAAGATCCTGTTCACAGCTGCCTGAGATGCTACTTGTGGGAATTGTTTGGCAAGATGATGAAAGAAACATGGATCAACTTGGAAAGGCATGTTTGTGCTGTCAAGGGAACTTAGTGGGAGAACTTCAACAGCTAAGAGTGGGAGTGTGGGATCAGTCCACAGTGGACCTCACAAATGAAGTCAGTACTACCATGGCTGGACAAAAACCAAGGACAGATGATGAAGATGACAGTAAAGTAACATCTTTCTATACAATTACACAGACACACACATGCCACATGTACACACATACACATGTGCACACATATACACACACTCACATGTACACACCTGCACACATACTCATACACAGACACCAACACACATATACATGCTTTCACCCCCCCAGAGGATCCACAGATAATGACATTTTATTTTATTTACTTTATTTTTTGTTGGTTTTGTTTTATGAGACAGGATTTCTCTGTTGTAACTCTGGCTGTTCTGGAACTCCCTCTGTAGACCAGGCTGGCCTCAAACTCACAGAGATCTGCCTGCCTCTGCCTCCCGATTGCTGGGAGTAAATTCGTATGCCACCACTGCCTGAGTAATTTACTTATTTTGAGGCAGGGTTTCATAAAACCAAGGGTGATTCTCCTATTCCAGCCTCACAGGTGTAAAAATTACCAGCATTGCCACTATGCCTGGCTATATAACAACTTTTTAGATCATTAGACATACATTATAGTGAGAAATAAATAAATTTTGTAAAGCATAGATGTTTTAGAAAACCTGTAATTTAATATGAGAAAATAAAGTTAATTAATTAGAAATGAATGAAACGAACTTTCTTCTTCCACCCCCATCATAAATATCTGGTTTGTTTTTAAACAGAAAACTTGTCTTCAATATTTAGTAATAAGAGTATTATAAATACAACTTAAATGGCACATTTCTGGTAATCAATAATCTTGGCCCAAATCAGAACCCTTAGTATCTATTTATTTCTTTAATCATTACAGAAATAGCATACAATAGGTTTTTAACAGAAGTCTGTTTGCTGAAAAGTCCTTGGTCTAGGAACAGGAAAACACTCTCTTGGAGATCTGTGTTGATACCTTCAACACAAGCCTAAGGAGAAGATGATGTGAAAATGTTTGGAAAGGGTCAGCTGTGGCATGCCCCAGGTTTATTCTTGTCGTGTTTGCTGTGATATCTGTCTCATAGCAGCACATGAGCACCATCTCCTCCGCAGAGACAAATGCCTATGTCCTAAACATGAGAGTGGTTCCTTTGCCTCTAAGAGAATTTTGCAATTCAACTCTCACTGAATAGGAACACTAAATTCACTTATGTTTGATACGGTTCTCTTCAGTGATGGGTCATTTGTGCCACACATTTTAGCTAACTTGTTAAGTGTTACCAAAGTAGGATTTCTAAGAATGGATAATGATTCAAATCATTTTATTATGATACCTATATTAGTTACTTTTCTCAGTTCTGTGAGGAGATCTCTAATAAAATCAACTCAGGAAAAGGAGGGCACTGGGTGGTGGTGGTAGATGCCTTTAATCCCAGCACTTGGGAGGCAAAGGGGCAAAGGCAGGGGGATCTCTGTAAGTTCAAGTTCAGCCTGATTTATAGAGGGAGTTCCAGGACAGTCAGGGTTTCAACAGAGAAGCCCTGTCACAAAAACAAAACAAACAAACAAGCAACAACAAACAAAAAGAAAAGAAAAGAAAAGAAAAAAAAAGGAAAGGAAAGGAAACTGGCTCACAGTTTGAGATCATAGTCCATACAAACATGGAGACAGGAGCGTGAGGCAGTTGGCTATGTTGCATCTGCATGAAGTAGAGAATGAGGCATGCTGACTCCCAGCTTCCTTTCTGCTTCTTATTCAGCGCCTCAGCCTCAGCCTATGAGATGGTGCCACTCACACTGAAAGTGAATCTTCCCTCCTCAGTTAAGCCTTTCTGAAAACATTACAGATGTTTGAATAGACTTATTGTTTTGACCAATTTAGTGTTTTCCCTCCTAGATAAAAGATTTTCTACTATGCTCCTTTTTCAGGTTTCTATATGGGGCCAATAAATACCCTGGTAAAGAAGAATTAATTGGTATGGGGGTGGGTTGGGGCCCTTCAGATTTTTCTAGTACCATATGCACAGAATAAAATATGGACCACATGTATGAGATTAAGATTTTACACTTAACTAATTTAAATGTCGTGTTCATAAAAAGTTTTTTTCATTAGCAAAACTTACAAGTTAAAATGCATAAGGTCTATTAGTTATTTTGGTATCAAAATACCTGAGAAAGCAACTTATAAGAGAAGGGCCTTATTTTCAGATGTTTCGGTCCATAGTTGGTCGACCCCCCTTGCTTTAGGTCTGTTTTATTTACGTGGAAACACCATGATGGAAGAGTGTAGCCAAGTAAAACTGCTGACCTCACAGTACATATGAGGTAGAGAAACAGACAAAAGGCAACCTGAAGATATGACTTACAGAATCATGAGCCTAGTAATCTGTTTCTGCTATTCAGGTTACATTCTTAATTATCAAAGGGAATCAAGCTATGGTTTATTCGATTGATCCAGTCACCTCTCAGCAGTCTCTCAGTTGAGAACCCAGCGTCCGGTGTATCAGCCTTCTGAAGGGATAATTCACACTCAAATAGTAATATGTCATTATGACATAATGCCGCATTAAGAATATACTCAGTCATTTTATTTTAAAGTATTTATAGATACTATTGTGCAAAGATCTCACTATTCTCTGAACTTATTTGAGAATAATTAATGCACCCTTAAAATTGAGTAAAACTGTTATTTCTAATTTGTCATTTGGGTTCAGGATTGAGTGATGTGTATTTCAGTAAGAATAGTTATTCCTGGCATGGATCATTTATATATTATTAGTTTAAACACACGAACTTGAGAGTTTAGTATTCCCTGTGTGTTGTCTGTTGACACAAACAGGAAACTACCACCAGAACTGGGTCTCATGTTAAAGAGTTCTACAGATTCAATATTCAGTCACCATTATAAGTGAACACATCAGCTTAAAGGGTCATTTGAGTGACACGTTTTAGAAAATTTATGGATCACCAGACACACAGCTGATGACTGATCACTGAGTTGAAGCATGCCTTGAACCCCAGATTTTCTTACCCTGAGAGCAGTAGGAGTTCAGTTGCACCCCACTTTTAGCCCTGGACTGATCTCAGCTAAATATTAAATACTACCTGCTTCACAGAAGGTCATTAGCAAAGGAATGTGGCTTGGTTGGTGCTTATCTGCTCTGTAGCTGGAAACCTAGGGATGAGTCCATTTTCTGATGGGGTGTCTTCCTCTTTTTCCTGTGAGACCACACCTTATGCAGAAGGTGACCTTGCAGGACTTTGACGCTTAGACTTGAGCTCCACATGCAAATGAGGCTACTCCAGTATCCTTGTCTTAACCAACTGATCCCATCTCTGGGTACCAAACACCCTCACCTACCTGTACCCTATACATGTAACCACCTTTGTTTTAATAAATGAGAGATATGCTCCTCTAATGGCTTCCCCCAATTCGCTGTCATTGGTTCTTAGTCTTCTGACCTGGGACCCACTTGGATATGTTGACCCATGCCCTGCACTTTCTTCCCAGGGCCTGAGCTGGCAGCTGATGGCTAGCCACGCACTGGGGAGGGAAAACAACAACCTCTATGCAGTACAGAAAGGGGGCTTTGTTTTCAGCGTGTTTAAGAGTGGGAAGCTAGGTATAATTATATGAGACTTACCAGAAGTACTGAAACCTTATGTAAGAAGACAGCCACAAATGATAATCCCACGGGTATATTAACAACTGCCAAAATAGTCAAACAATCTAAATATTCTTTGCAGGGGAAGCTATTTAGTCTTTCCCATAGATGATGGGGAAAGTTCCGTATCTGTGCTTCAAAACCTGCATCGCAACTTTTATAATAAATCTTGGCTTTCTTAATTTAGATGCTTTTTTGTGGCATGTCAGCCTAGGGCAATCTCAGTGATGAAGTACACATTTGAATATATTAAATATAAATTTATGTGTTAATAAGAACAATTTACTCTAAAATACAGGACATTTTTTTTTCTTTTGGTTATTATACAAAAGGATCTAGGAAAATGTAATTAATAGGAGAGAAAAAAATCATTCATCAGAGTGGGGGGTGAAGTTGACCAAATAAAGCTTTCTAATTTTGTGGATTTCAGGTTAGCAGCTTAGATCTAAGATTTTGAAACATGCTACTATAAAGAACTAATAACAACCCCCAGAGATGGAAGGTAAGTACCGATTGCGGAAAACAGCATGCACTTCAGACGCAGAAGTCTGTCAGCTGAAAGTGACATGAATCCCTCCTCCCTGAAGTCTACTTTCATGGTGCCAGAAGTGCCATACAGGCTTTCAGAAGAGAGACGTAACCAACAGTCCTATCCAGCTACGACGTTCCATGAACCCCCTCAACGACCAGCATAGTACAACTTTAAAGATGAAGTAGAGGCACACATCCCTTGGCAGCAACTCTAGAATTGGACTTAAGACTCACTCAACAAGAGGGAGACCATGCCTGGCAGTGGGAACACAGACAGCTACCCGGGGCAGAAGACAGAGAACATTAAAGAAAACCACAGCCAATGAAAATGCAGAATTGTGAAGCCCAGTTTCAAGGGATACATCTACAAAACAACCGTTGTACCTGAGTCCCAGGGAACTTTGCAGACCTGGGGTTGGAAAGACTGTATTAACCAGACGATCAGGAAGTTTGTTGTGAGACTGTCTCCTAGTAACGACAGAAGCTACACCCATAAAGTATCACTGATATGAATGAGTAAGCACGTCTGAATGAAGATAATAAACCTTCATGCAAAAGTGGACTGGAGAAGCTCAGGAGGCCTCAACCCCACACAAAGAACTACAGGCAACTAAGAAATGCTGAGAACGGGAGAAATAGTCTTTGCCAGGGAAAAGTACAATTGGTTATCCAATCCCAAATGGTCAGCCCTGAAAACATACAAGTAACATTATACAGACTGATCAAGCTCTATTTATGAATATGTATGTATGTAGGTATATACGTGCAACAATTAATGAAAAAAAGGGGTCATGAATTCGAAAGAGAGCAAGGAGAGGTCTGTAGGAGGGTTTGGAAAGAGGAAATAAAAGGGGGAAGTGCTGTAATTATATTATAATCTCAAAAAATGAAAGAAATTTTAAAAATAAATAAAATTAGAAGGTTTTTAAAAAATGGAATTGGCAACAGGGCTGTGAATTGGTGGTGGTGTTGCTATGGCAGAGAGGATGAGGCTGATTCCTCTAGTCATGAGTTGTAGCTTAAGTTAATTCACCCTCTTTACTCTCTTTTTCTAACTAATGAATTCAGATCAAACAGCATCTTCTCTCTTGTCTTCTCAGTTTTCATCATTCATTATAATAAAAGGAGACAAGAGATAGGGTCTCATGTACCCAAGGTTGGCCTTGAATGTCTTATGAGGGTGACCTTGGTCTTTTGATGACTTGGACTTCTGATTCTTCTGCTTCTATTGCCTGAGTTCTGGGATTACAAGCATTTGCCATCAAGCCCAGTTTATGCTATTTTGTGGACTGAGCTGGTTTGTGCATGCTGGATAAATGGTTTAACAACTGAGCTATGATCTTGAGCTGAGTTCTACTCTCTCTTTTCTTTGTACTTAGTTATTTTTTTTTACCTAGTGTTGTTTCATGTATATTAAATATTCTATTGTCATGGGAGTCTATTTTACTTTGGTGCAAAGGAATCTGGAGGTTGGCTTATAAGTGGATTAAATGAATTATAGTTACATGTTAGTCTACCAAGCATCTCCTGCGCTTTGCAAGCCAAAGCTCTACTCACAGCCCTATCCCCTTCTCTAGTCCCTTATTAAGAATCCGTTTATTGAACTTTAAATGGGACTTCCAACATTTCTGTACTTTATATTTAGAAATTTAAGGAATTATCTTTCAAGAAAAGGAGATGGCTCAATGAATAAAATACTTTCTGTGTAAGAATAAAGACCTGAGTTCAAATCCCCAGCATCTGCCGAAGAGCTGGGCAGACATGGCTGCCTACTTATAATCCTAGCTCTCAGGAGGTAGAGCTAGGAAGCTTCCTAGCAAATTCTGTAGATAGTGAATCCATGAGCTCTGGGTTCAGGAAGAGACCTTGTCTCAGGAAGTAAAGTGGAAAGTGATGGATAAAGACATCTGACAAAACCACAGGTGTGTGCACACATGTGAAAAGAAACACACACACATGCATACCATATACACTTACACACAAGGTGAAAAGGGAGATTGTCTTTTAAATGTAAAGAATAACAGGTTATCTAGTCTGTCTCTGTAAATAGAAAATGAAATGAGAAACCTCAGACACTAACAGGATGACCACAGTGTCATCCCATATTGTCCCTCTTGTCATTGATACACTAGCATTTTCTTGAAGTAGAGTGTTAACTTGTACACATTGCAGTGATTACTGGAGAAGTGCTGGCCCATGCTAGACTGGAACAAGGTTTTCAGGCGTGTAGTAGCAACTCAAACAGTCTGGTGGCTGGGATTTTTATCAAGTAAAAAACTGAAAACCAGATGTGCATAACAATTATTCAATTGTTAAAAACACGTTTCCTGGTATCATAGTGGGTTGCTTTGGGAGGAGACACCCAAATTTACGAACCATGAATTAAGAATTAATTAAGTACAGGGATAAAAATGCTTTTCTAACATTCCCACAAGTGCTTGCCTCCTCTGGTTTGGGACTAAAGGCAGGAACTTACTGCATAACAATAGATAATGCTGGGGGAAGTAGCCACCAAGCTTTGGGCATTTCCCCTCATCCCTTTCCCCTAACAAACATCATGGGGGAACAAAAATTTTTCTTCAAATCTTCTTTTTCTTTCTTACAGCTTCCATTTTCTACCATCCTGGACACCTGGCTGCCATTTCTTAAATGTCATCGTGATTAACGAATGCCAGAGGTAGCAGATGGTAAGGTAAGTGTCCCCTGTCTGACTCTTACATTAGCCAGTAGGATTTCTTGTTATTTCCCGTAGTACTCCATTCATCTGACTGCTAAACAATTAGACACAATGTGAGAGGCGTTTGGTATTTGTTCAATACAAAGTTCTGCATCCGAGATTACCCAAGACTCAGCTGAAAACATCATTTGCTAATCTCACTGAAACCTCAATCATGAAAATTCTTTGGAGCCCCACATGCGATAGGCTGCATTCACAGCTCATTTCTTGTGTTTTGTCCCCAGATCCAGCTGTTGGACCCTTATTAAACAGTGTGAAATTTTACAATAGATCTTCCCTAACATTGATATGAAAATTGGCTTCATTATGTCATAGACTGGTAACAATTCCTACCGGGTTTGTAAAGAAATCCATGGTTCCATCGTGCACAGTTCTGAATCACACTGTGGGCATGCTCCCTGGAGCAGCTCCATTATTCTGGGTCTTATTTTTAAGTCAGAAGCCAGCGGTGTCTTTAGGTTGTTCCTTTTTTTTTTTTTTTTCCTGTGGCAGTGTGCCTTTTCTGGTTATTTTGCTTCTCACTAGGGCCCGGCAGGTGGCCATGGCAAAATGAGTAAAAATCAATTCTATTTTGGTGGCTGAGGGTAATAAAATAAGCCATTGTGATGATGGAGGGGACGTGGAAGTTCCCGGCTGTAATGAGGTTTATGGATTGTCTGTGCCTTGGTGATCAAGGTTCACCTTTCAGCTGTGGGGAGCTGGGAGATGTCTACAAAAAAAAAAAATCCGGCTTTATAAATTTGTTTTGCTGTCATCTCGACTGATCATTTTTCTTCAATCATAAAAGGAATGGTAATCAAAGCCCAAGTGTGATATGTAGGTGTAAAATAAGAACAGAACTTTCCCTCTCCCACAGTTCCACTCCTAAGAAGTAACTTGGCTTGGGATGTTTACATCTTAAAATTTCTGGTTAAGAATCTCTATCGATACCAATAATATTCTTATATCTCAGCTAGGAACCAAAGAATTTAGCCCACTTATACTAGCCTGATCCCTCCTCTCTTCATGTTCATTTTAATATTTTAGCTCTTTCATTGGCTACTTTTACAATTTGAAACAGTATATTTTAAATGGATACTGCAAGTGCTTATGAATATATAATATACATATAAATATTTTATATATATATAATTGTTATCAATTACCTACCTGCCTATATCTATTGTAGATTATTTCTGACTCTTTACCATGGAAGCTAAATAATACTTATTACCTATCTATACTTTGTTTATGGAGTTTATCTTTTAAAAAATCAAAATTCAATAAATCGTATGAATATTTATTTAACATAATTCATAATGCATAGGATGGGCCTAGAAGGAGCTAATATTTTTGCGTCAAAAACAGAATCCCCTGAGGAGCATCTCTAGTGAAGTATTCAAAATCATGCTCTATTATAATTTGCTTCATATATAAATATTCTTCAGTGCCTTCATATATAGTAGATGCTAAAAGTTTCAGCATTTCGTGGATTTTATATTCTTAAAAGAATCATAAAATTTCACCCAATTCCATCATTCTCATTTATAGTCTGTAGCAGGGAGGCCATTTTCTTCTTGGAAATATTGTTTCCCAGTGCCCTCTACCTGCTTCACTGTTGCTCAACCCACTTTCTGGACTTCTTTCTTCATAGCTTTGCCCCATTTTCTCCTTCATACACACATAGCTTAACTCCATAGCTCTAGAAACCCTTGCACTGATCTTTCCAGGTTTCTCTTTCAATTTTACTGCTTTTCTAAGAAATACTTTCGTATTTTTCCCCCCAGAAATACTGGATAAAAGATTAGGAGTATTTTCAAGACTGAAAATGTAGTGCCTTTCCTGTACTGTGCTGATATTTGGGCTGGGTATAGTCGTGTGTTTATATTGAGTGTATTGGGGTGCATATGTTGACATTCGTGTGTACAAGTTTAGTAGCATTTCCTGTATTGCCACTTGGTGTCTTAGGTGATGGATTAGGAGTTGGTGGCAGTTTGATCATTGCTTTTGTTAATAGTACCCTCTTTTCTTTGTTCCCAAGAGTTTAAAAAAATATTTTTCCTCCACCTTTGAAATTTGAATTATTTAGTTAATTCTCTTCCACAATGGAGCCAATGCTGAAACTAAAGACCGTTTTATTTCTATGTGATGATGTGTTATATTAATTTAAATTATATTTTTCACTTCTACATTCCTTAGTATAATTATGCACTAAATGTGCTACTTAATATCCAATGACCTTCTAGCTTTGAACTATGACATTTTCTTCCATTTTATATGTTGCTTTAAATCCTAAGAAAAAATTTCAATTCTATTGTAATCATTTCTTGGTCTGTTATTTCTGTTGCAATGAAAAAATGCTAAAGATTAGGTGATTTATACCCAAACAAAGTTTATTTTCTTATAGGTCTTTATGTCTAAGACCATGGTGCTGTCACCTGCTTAGCTTCTGCCAGAGCCTATTGGCAAATGGCATCTCATTACAAGAGTGCATGTGAAAAAGAGCATGTTTGTGAGAGGTAGAGCCTAGATGTTATAGTGACTTACTCTTCCATAGCTAATTCAGCCCTGAGAGGTGTAACTCACACTTGTAAGGCCTAACATAGTCTCTTGAGGAAAGCATGAATCCACCCATGGCAATGGTATTTGTCTGAAGCACATTTCAGAAAATCCCATCTCTTAAAGGCAATTATATTTTAAATTTCCTGAAACTCTTTCCTGCAGTCATATTTATTTATTTTGAAATAGCAATGTTTTTACTTTATGCAGTTAATAACCTGATGAATCTCTCTGAACATGCTAACTAAAATATTTTTCAAATTTTGAATCGTGTTTTATTAAGACAGTGGTTTTAATCCCTCCCTTCTACTATTTTGTTATACCTGTTTTTCTTGTCCTCAAGATCTAAATCTCATCAATCCTAATATATAAATTCTTTTGGATACCAATATCTTAGTAATTCTGGAATCAAGGCGTAACTTTGAGTTAACTGTATTTCATACCATGATTGAAATGCGTTCTCAAATAGTATAGAAAATGTGTTCTATAATAGACTTCCTTCCTTCCTTCCTTCCTTCCTTTCTTCCTTCCTTCCTCTCTCCCTCCCTTCCTTCCATCAGATATTTTGTCACATCAGTAAGAATAGTAACACATGTAGACATAGATGTGAATGTTGATTTATTAATTATTATTCTTGTGGGTTCATAGCAGAGGGCAGTTTATTCTTTGCTAATCCAATCCCCAGTCTTAGTCCTGGAGGGTTTCTATCTCTATACAATCTAATCTTAGGCTTAGTCCTGGAAGGCTTCAGCCTCTATGTAATCTAATCTGCTAATCCAAACCTAGAATGTTTCAGCGTCCTAGACTAACTGCTGACTGACTCTGACTAGCTCCTTCTGAACTCAGAACTGTACTGAACTCAACTGACTCTTCAGGTTAGCTGATTCAACTCTCTCGCTGTTCTGGTTCAAACTATTCTCTAAGTGACTGGTTCAAACTGACATTCTGAGTTTGCTGACTCTTTCTGACTGAACTTTTCTGACTCTTTCAGACTCCTACAACTTCTCTGATGGAACTGCTCTGCTAGGCTTCACACTGACTTTTGCTGTTAGCTAACTCTCCCAAACTCACTCTCCTTCTGCTCAACTACCTCTGTGTCTTATCTGACTGATTCCCTAACAGGCTGCCTGACTCTCTGAGCTTAGAGCCTCCTTTTATATCATGAGAGTTGAGTGTGTCCTCACTCTGCCTCCCTCTGCTACCTCTTTCTCTGATTCATCACTTTGCCTGCTCTTCACTCTGATTCATCTCAGATGTCACTCTGTCAAGAGTGCACTCTGATTCACTCTCAGACTTGGGGTTAAAGGTGTGTACTCACTATGTACTTCACTCTGCCTCTGACTTTCTCTTTTCAGTTGACTAACATGCTCTGACTCAATCTCCTTCCATTCTCCCAATCTCTACTGTTTCTCTCTTAACTCTGAACTGACTGTGACCTCTGAACCGAGAACCGTGAACTGAGCCATGAAATGAGTTCTATGAACTACTTCTTAGTAGGAATTGACAGCTTCCTTTTACATCCCAAGAGCTAGGCTTACAGGTGTGTGTCACCATTGCCTTCTCAGTTAGGTTACTTAAAGGTATGTGCTGCATTCCAGCCAGATCACACAGGCCTTGAGTGTGATCCTTCCCCAGAGCAGCAGTGTTGCTGGATTAAATGATCAAATATTCCTCTATAAACACACTTCCCATTCCTGAGTCAACACCAATTAATTTAGATGTTTTGAATTCAACCAGATCTCCCATCAGAGTAACAGCATTTTCTTGTACTATTTTGACTTATGTCATCCATCCATTTGGATTTACCCATCAATATGATCAGAATGACCCGAGTTCCTTCTTCTGTTACCTTAGGTCAGTAGTTATCAAAGTTGCCTGAACATTGCAATCATCATGAGAGCTTTAAAAAACACTGACCTGTGTATTTCCCAGAGATTTTTTTTTTTTTTTTTTTTTTGTCATTGTTGTTCTGGACTGGGCTGGCTAAATCTAAATTGTAGCAAGGTTTGAAAGCTATCAGCCTAGAGCAGCTCTGAAATTGAAAACATCAAGAGGAAGCAGGATACAGTATTGATTGCAACTCTGTAGCTAAATAACCTGAGTTTATATCCTAGCTTTTTCACTTAATATTGTGTGGCTACAGGCAACTGCATTTCTCTGTGCATCAGACCTAAATTGTAGTAATCTCCAGTTTATCTGCAATTTGGGGGAAACTACAAATTGGCTGTAACTACAATAATAATGGGCCACAAGATCATTATATAGATTTAATAAATTGATATTAGATAATGCTTGGATCCTAACGTTCTATAAGTATAAAATAAATATATTAGCTACTGAACATCATTCTTGCATCTTAAAATCTTAGTCTCTTATGCTTCAACATTCTGAACCCTTCGTTTTCTCAGTCCATGCACAGCTTTCTTCATTTTCAGAAGTGTCCTAACCTCTATCGTCCACACCAGTTGCAGCACCCTTTCGTTCTCAATCCTATTGTTTCTCTGAAGATGCAGCCATCCGTTGACTCCTCCTTATTTCTCTATTCCTCAGACTATTGAATGTCATTGAGAGAAAAACAAAATGGTGTCATTACAAACTTAGTGTCTCAGACCCAGTGCTACACAGGACAGCAGCATTACCCTGACATTTTTTTCACACGCATTTGGTGGATTATTCCATGCCATACACGTTCATCTAAACCTCTTTCTACAAACTACTTGTTAGGGTTACTCTCCAAGGGTTGCTCTCTGTATATCAAATATCTTTGTCTTCTATTTCATGAACAAAGGCTCTCAATGGTCCGTGCTGTCTTTCTACAAATAGATCTATTCATGTTCTCAGGATTTCTTCTAGACCCAAAGAGCAGGCGTAGCTTCTACTCAGAAAGAATTTGTTTTCTCTCTCTTCCTCTTCCTCTCTCCTTCCTCTGTGTTTTCACACTCCTTTACCTGAATTATCTTTCATTTTAATTCATAAACATGTTTAAGCCTCTCATGGAAAAAAATCCTTCTGTCTGAAAACTACAATCTCCGTGTCCTACACTTCACAGCTAAACTATTCAGGGAATATCATACACATACTTCTGTCCTTACCTCAGTTCCCCTCCCTTTGTTCCACTGAAATTAAATGACTCTATCTTGAGCTAACAAAGGTTTATGATGACATAACTTCCAAATTTATTGACTTTTTTTTCAGTTCTTATCTGGCTTGTGGATAACAGTGGATAAAATGTGTGTTTTCCTGTCAAATGGTGCTTCTCTTGTGTTTTCTGAAACATTGTTCTCTGCTTTTTCTTCTTTAATGTTCCTCTTGATTCTTCTCTGTGGGTTGATTTATCTTCCTCTTTATTTACTATTTTAGTGCCATATCATATGGCTGTGGCTTCGTAACTCTGGACATCTCCTCTAGTGCATTATTTTCAGTAACTTCTGTGAATAAGTTGTGTCTACAGCTTCAAACTTGTCCTAATTCCTTATTTCTCTAGATACCATTGACTAGCAGATTTTTTCCATCTGGAAGTTCTGAGTAATTTCTAAAAGTGAGTTGCTGGGTGACCCCCCCCCCCACATTAATTTTATCTTCCTTCAAGTATTACTGGATTATTGTAGTAATTAGCAAATTATTACTTTAGTGACTTCTAAGACTAAAGTCTAGAATAAGTCTTTATTCCATTCCTACCTTCACACACTAGATAGGTGCCTGCACCTAACTAACTTTTGTAGTTATCCTCATCTGCTCCCTGCCCTGTCACCTATGTCCAGTATTGCTATGTAATCTCAGCATATGGGTGCTCCTCTCCTTACCAGGTTTTCCTACTTTTCCTCACATCTTCCAACCCTTCTTTCTTTACAGTTCTTCTCAAGACTCCTATAAAAGGAGTATACATGGAAGGTTTTTTGTTTTTGTTTTTGTTTATTTTTTACAATTCACGGTACACTTTGTTATCTCTTGTGAACCATTATGGAGAGTGATATGGCTCAATGTGAGGGAAGGGTGAGACCAGTTGTATTAAATGTTCTAAAGTTACAGCTCATCCTGCACTAGAGGAGAAGCAGGCTACATTTCCTCACACTGATGGACTCTTTAACTACAGTTTGAGGTTGATGTTGCATAAGAAAAATAAAAGAATATCAGTTTCAAGTGGGTATAAATCCTAACATCTAAGTTTTATTTTTAGTAAGTAGAGTTATGGCTCTGAAGGTATCCCAGGTCAGCATGACTGCCACTTGAAACCCATGAGAAGCACAGATTCTTGGGTCCTTCCCCAGATGTGCAGATATGCTGAGTCAGAGATCTGATGGGCAGATGCTGGTGGTGTGTTGGATGATGCACTCTGGACAGTTCTCATGCAGGGAAAGGTTCGAGACCTTCTGGCCTAGATTCATATCTCCTATATAGTGGCATTGAGGAATGGTTTGTCAAAAATAAGAACAAATATTGATACAAAATAGAAAAGATATAAGTTGCTATAAAAGACATGAATTCTTTCCAGATAGCCATTCTCTTCCTGCCAGAGAAATTTTTGGGTTACCTGTATCTTGGAGCCTGAGTCCCTGGCTAATTTTTAAGAGTATGATCTTCTCTTTCCGTCTGCATCTAGTACTTTTTATTCTACAGTCTTCCAAAGCAGCCACAGTTCCAAAATCAGTCCTTGGATACCACCTAGAGAACTTTCAAGAACTTTGCCTTGGGGATAGATATGAGGAATCTGAGCAGACTAGAGAATGATAAATATTTAAATTAAATGTAGGCAACATTGGTGATAATGTAAATGTGTGGATCTGGAAGTAATTTTGCTGTATCCCATACGTGACATACATGAACTAGCACCGATCACTATATATCACTCTCGGTTCTACATGGACTTTATGGCCAACAGGGAGATTTAGAAGAATGGAAAGAAGTGCTCCCCAGATGCTTGGGATGATATGGTAAGCTGCCATCTGGGATTCAGACTGGAAGATGGCTGGCGCAATAACACCTGGATTAGAATTCACAAACGGGTGTGTTTCTTGTGGTTAGTATTAGAGTAGTGGGTGCTGATGTGATTTTCATAAAGTTCTCCAGTTAAATGATCCTGATTGGTTGCCCTAAGAGCATCATGAAACATAATCCAGCCCCTTCATCCAGCTTCCCCATTGAAGTCTGACCTCATTTCTAAGGAGATAGACCTAAACCCTGAGTGACATAGTAAATATAGTTGGGGAGATCGGTTCTATTTTCAATTAAAAATAGCATTTACTGTTGCTATTGGAGCAAAATTTCCCATCGTGTCTGGGAGATGTGATTGTGGGGAGCTGAAGTTTGGAAGGGAACGGTTTTTCTAGTGCTGGTGAGCAGTTAAGTCCTCAGTAGAGTGAGCTATTGCAGTCTTAAAAACACAAGTCTCTTGAGCCTAAGAAATTCTGGAAGCAAAATGATATGTGACAGAGCCCTTGCATGTCTAGCTGCTGAGATTGAGGTTATTGGAATCCCCACACTGGCTAGCATTCCAGGCTTTTCTATCTACGACTACAGTTTGTTAGACAAGTCTTTGTATAAGAAATAAACTGAAGATATGGGCAGGTGACCCGCCTCGGTGTCTGGGAGGTTATTGGGAAGGGGTCCACATATATCCCAATGCTGGAGAACCAACTCAGAGAATACAAGCCAGGGAAGCTTTAAGCAGGAATTGTTACTAATACCCACTTGGTATCAATGTGTTTTTTTTCAGTGAATTTTCTGTCCTCAACTCTGCTAAAACCTGAACACTCTCCTTGAATCTGATGAATGTCAGCCAGGATAGGAACCAAAAAAAAAAAAAGGAAATGTAACTATTTCCTGAAAAACACCCTCCTCCCCCCGCTCCCCCCGCCCCCACAAGAACTATTGTGAAAGAAGATTATTATAATGGCATAAAACGTCAAACACAGATTTATGGGGTTTCCGGAAGTCAGCTGCTTGTGTATTCCACTACGGGTTATTAGATAGCTGCTGATATCGGTGGAGCCCAGCATCCCACCCAGGACGTGACCAGCCTGTTCTCACTGGTAGAGCCAAGGACAGTCAATAAGAGTGGTAAGGAAGATTCAGTGTCCCATGAGTCTTTCCTGCACAACTCTGTGCCTTTGCTATTGGTAAGACAATGCTAATGCTAATCAGTAAGACAATGAATTGAGAGCTGGGGAGATGCTCAGCAGGTAAAGGCACTGGCCATGAAGCTTGACAACCTAAGTTTGATCCTCAGAACCCACGTGATGGAGAGAGTCAGCACCCACAAGTAATCTTCTGACCTCTACACATATCCCATGATAACCCATTCCCCCACCCCAAATAAGTAAATAAAAATCCAATTAAAAATTAAAACAAGTATTTTTGTTAAAAAGAAAATGAAGTGAAGTAAAAAAAGAAATGGATGAAAATTTAAGGTAAGAATAATGGTTTCTGAATTTTATGGAAAGCATAGAATGTGAAATGTATCTAGGTTGAGAACAAGAGATTTGATGGTCCTGACTCTTTGGCTCTGGAAGTGTCACAAGGTGTGAAGGATCCGAAGGGGAACACATTGCCAAGCATCGACATATCTCTGAATGGATGTGTTCCTTTTGCGACCCTCACCATGGTAGGAAAGCTGTTCTGAGAACTGACGTTGTGACTCTCAAGTCATAGGCTTCAGATCTGAGGACCCAGAGTCTAGGGGAGCCTTGGGAATCTCTGTGGTCTTGCCTTTTAACACATTTGTGGTTTCTCAAATGGTGCACAGACCATGAAGAGCACAAAATGCAAAGATTTGCAGGAAAAAGTCTACTATCTGAATCATATTAACCTCTGAAAAACTATAGAAATGCCATCTCCAGATCTCCAGACAGAACAGTTACTAGTCACACCTCCATAATAGCATCCGTCCATTTGAGTGCCCTGTACAAGAACCATCCATTCCCCTAGGTCTGTACAACATATAGTTTGAGGTATCCATGAAGCACTCAATAATAAGGAATGAATAAATTAATGACTAAACACATAGGAACCTGAAACACAACAAATACAATTTCTTTACCAAGAGGATTTTGTAGAGCTGAGACCGGGGCTGATAAATATAGAAAGTTTGCTCCCCTCGCCCCCACCCTGTCTCCTCAGCAGCCTGCCACAAATCCTACCCCCATGAATATTTTTTTACTTTGTTTTGCATCGAATATCTATAGCTATATATAAAGTGAACGCCTGGTGAGTGGGTGGAGGATGGTGTTCACTCTTATTTAGTGGAATGTGAATATGTCAGAATCACAGAAAATAGAAAGAACGGGGCTTATGCGAAGCTGTCAGTTGCCGTGCCCGTGTTTAAAATCTGAGACGGTGCTGAGATGGTTCAAATTTAATATTCACATCCATTTCATCACATCAAGTATGATCATTAGCAAACAGCAATTGAATGGTAGCTATTTCCTGACTGACAATAGCCATCCGGTGGTGCCCACTTCCCCATATGCTTGGGACTGATAAAATTCTGATAGTCTGAAAAACAGTGGGAGGAAGGAAGTAATTAAAACTGAAGGGGAAGCTGCGGGCAGAGGATAGACACCAATTTTATCTTACACAAGAATATCCCTATACCCATTCTTTTGAAATGTATGGGTGGGGCAGTAATACTATTTTTAAATCTATTTTATATCCTCAAGTTAGCAAGCAGTCTTCCTTATAGGATATGTCAGGAAACCCTGAGGGTGGGCACTGGTGTTTAAAATAAGCTTATGCTGTAGATTAAGAAAACAGGAAGATGCTAGGTCTGAATACTACTAGCGCAGAGGAAACTGGAAAGGCAGACAGCCTATACCTGAATTCTGTATCCCAACCTTACAATAAGTTACCTGCTTCCCATCAACCCAAGCAATACCTCCCTATCAGCAGCAAACCCCCTTACTTTGTCTGGGAGGGCAAGACATCAAAGGTGGGAGGGAGGCCTGACCTCATAATCTCTGAGCATTGCAGAATCTTCCTGGGCAGCAGCGTGGCTTAGGAAGATGGAGAAAAAGAAAGTGCTAGGCAACCGCTTGTGAGCATTAAAAATGTCAAAGCAAGATGCCTTAAATTGCACTGTGTGTGTGTGTGGTGTGTTGGTCTGTGGTGTGTGTGTGTGTGTGCGTGCATGTGTGTGTTTATTTGTAATGTGTTGTGTTGTGTATGTTGCATCTAACTTATTGCTTTCACACAGAGTCTCTCCTAGATAGAACTCCTAGAGAGAGCTAGGCTGGCAAGCCAGAGACCTCTGAAGACCTGCTGGTCTCCATTCCCCATTGCCGGGGTTACGCTCACCTGTGCCCAGCTTTTATTAATGATGCTGGGGATTCAAAATCAGATCCTCACACTTGCATAGCAAGCTCTCTGACTCTCTGAGCCATCACCTTGGCCCCTAAAATTAGTTTTAATTCGAAGACTAGCCAGTTATAAGAAGTGGTTTTCTCATTAAATTCATGTCCTGTTCTTTCTCAGCATTTGGTTAAAGTTGCTCCTTTACTTGGGTGGAGGATATGGTGACTTGTAACCAGTGTCATAATGGGCATAAGGGACTGACATGATCTTCAGGATTCAGTGGTGTTTCTTTATTTGTGCATAGGCTGAGTGGAGAGGAATCTAATCCTATAGCAGGAAGGTGCTCTAAGACAATGTCTGGGTCATCACGTGAGTAGTTTATATGATGACCTACTACTACCCATCACAGTCATTTGGGTTTTGTCTATAAAGCCACTGAAATTTTGGAGTTTACCTGGTATAGCAGACATGTAGCTACTGTTCCCAACCCTTTCTTAAGTATGACTCAGATTCCCCCATTTATCATGTTCTCAAATGCTCTCTGTCATTCTTGGAGCATCTTCCTGACATTATTCCTCCCATCCTGGGCATGCAAGCAATCTATTCATTTATAATGTCAAAAATTCACTTGCAGCTAGAATAGTAATGGCATTTCAATAGCTGAGGGATCAACAGAGGCTTTTGTTTTGTTTTTTGAGAAAAGGTAAAAGAATTGAAGAACACAATGAACAAGATGTTTAGTCATTATAACACTTTCTTTTCCTTCTCAATGAGACATACCTGTAGTTTTAATTAAATTTCAGGGTCCAAGATCTTGCAACTTTCATTTTTGCTCTTGAAAACATTTGGACTTAATTAGAATAATGGGGCAATTTAAACAGTTTTGAACCCTCAATCTAAAGCTGGGGTGTTGGAATAAGGTATTAATACATAGACAAGTAGTACATGTGTACATATCTAGGGTATGATCCTTGGAGTCGAATACTGGATAAGGACTAGAGAAGAAATAAACCAGGCATTCTGGGGGAGCGTTTCCTCATGTTCTATTGTTTATTTGATTTTCCATATTTTGGATGTTGTTCTGTTGTTTGCTTGCTTGTTTGTTTGTTTATTTTGGTTGTACTAGGAATTGAACCTAGGACTTTACATATGCTAAGCAAGCATTCTACACCTGAGACACATCCCCTACCCTTTCTATTTTTATTATGAGATGAAGTCTCACTCAGGCTTGACTTTTACTCCTTCTGTAGCCCAAGCAAGCCCTGAGTTGTAATTGTCTGATATCAGCCTCCCTGTGTCAGGATTACGGGCTTGCATCATCAAGCCCCGCTGCATACCTGGATGTTTAGCTACAGCCCTCTCATTTACCTGGGTAACGAACTAGGATGCTATGCTCCAGTTTAAGACTGAAGCCACTTCTAAAGGACTGTCACTTGCTGTCAGTCTGCCTTATTTCTATTGCTTTTACCTAAGAATAAAGAATAAAAGAGGAAGCCTTGGGTCTAGCCTTGGCTTAGTGGTTAAGAGCACTGACTGCTTTTCCAGAGGACTGGGGTTCAATTCCCAGCACCCACATGGCAGCTCACAACTGTCTGTAACTCCAGTACCAGACACCCTCACACTAATGCACACAAAATAAAAATTATATAAATTATATAAAAAAAGAGGAGTCCTTTCTTCAACAAAACGATTTTTCTGCCTTCTACATTTTCTCACATTTCTGCTGCCCATGTGGCAACACTGCTTATGTAGTAAAAATCCATTTAAGGGTAGGACTGCTCAGTTAAGGGTAGGACTCAGGACTGCATGTTGAGTGAAAGAAGTTGATGAACTTGTGCATCCAGGTGCTGATCCTCAGAAACACAGTCAGCTATAAGATGGCTTCTGGCTGACTCAGGGAGAAAGAAAGGAGTTCTGATTACTCATCGATCCCTGAGAAAACTGGTGAACCATTAGTCAGAGAAGCAAATTTCAGGTGCCTTCCCAACTTCTACTTTGGGGACATTCTTCTAATAGTTCCGAGTGACCTATCTTCTAGAACATGTTAGCCGTCACAGGCAATTGCTAAGTCATGCTTCTGACTTGGTCTTCTTCCTTCCTTTGATATCTATTATTTAAACTTGCCATTTCATGAAGACACTTATGACTAGCAAGTGCATTCTTTGTGCTGCAAATCCACTTTTATCTACTCATTTATCCACTAACTTATTTGCTTATTCGTTAGTGTTGATGTTGAACTTGACTATGCGATGTACTTGAGCTGATGGGATGTAAACACATTCTACCACCTTCTAGAAATATTGGAAAGCATTTAAAAGATTCTGCCGATTATTTTTGCTGCTTTTTCTTACAACGAAAATGGTATAATTTGCACAGAGATGTTTGTCATTGTTCTACCCAGGAATTAAAAAGACATGTGGACGAGGGCCAAATGGAATCAAGCAGAGACATGTCTGCAGCCATCACTCTATCATGTTGTCTGTTGCCACTAAGAGTTCCATGTTTGTCGGTGAAAGCAGAAAAACTGATAAAATACCACTCAGTCATGGCCACTAGAGTAGATTTTGTGAATGAGAGGTAAATTTTGATTGGGTCAACATCCTAGGTTTTCAGTTGTTTGTTACAACTATATTCACTCTTATACAATAATTATTTCCCTTCTTTCAAAACCATAGAGCACTCATGAGTCTCTGAAACAAAAGAATTGTGATGGTGTAGAGAGGGAAGAGCTTGTATTCTGGTTGAGACTGACAGGAACTAGCTTGAGACATTGTCCTAGCAAAGAGTCAGGACAATGGTGAACATCCACCATCCGCCATTTGCATTTTCAATAACTCAGCAAGTAGGATATTTTTCACGTATACTCATTGTATAATTACAGAGATAAATTTGGTTTCTTTTTTCTTCTTTATGCTAATTGTACCCCCAGCAGATTATCTTCTTGGCAGCATAATTTATAAGGAGCAAGGTCCTTTAAAAAACTACCCTGAAACCTGAACATGCTCTTGAGCTTGACCTCTGTGCTCTTCGAGAAGCTTCATAGACTCTCTAGTTCTTATTCAAAGCCTTTGAATTATTCCTTCTCTGTGAGCTAAGCAGAGGTCAACCTTTCTACCTGTTTTATGCCAGCTTCTGCTCTTGCTTAATTACACTGAGGGCTTTTAATCCTAGCTCCAAGCTTTATTTGGGGGTGGGTACCTGCTTTTCTCATTTACTCTTCTTTTTAATCTTTCTCCTTTTTATTCACCCAATTACTAGTAACCACACTATTCTACCACAGAAGAGCAGTTCTCCACAAATGCCTTGTGTGTTTTGGCACATCCTGGGAGCATAAAACTCGAGTGTTCTTTGCTTTCTACTCTCCCTCTCAAGCATGTTTGTTGTAGTAAACAGTCTTGGAAAACAGAAGCAGTGTCCTTCTCTAAAGCAAAGGGCAGGCTTCTTCGTTGTCCATTAGAACTAAGATAATTTCTTCCTCTGAGTCAAAGATTGGATATGTTTGCTTGTAGCCTACCACAGAAGACCGAGGTTTCCTAAGTTCAGTGTTCCTTAGATGTGACAAAACCCAATGTGTCCACCCCACAACATTTCTCTGTGTCTACTGTGTCATTCCAGAGATCTTAGAAGACACAGAGAGCTGGCATGGACATGAATCTTGTGCTACCTGCTGTTCTGTGAGTAATAACTCTGTCTTTCTGACAGAGTCTCAAGTTTCTGCCAGCATCTAGAAAACAAACTCTTGCATTTTTAACAAGATTTGACACATTTCATCTCTTGTAAGTTACAATTAGTCATAAACTAATACCTATAAGTACACATGTTTATATTTATCATGTATCTTTTAAAAATGTGGTTGTAAAACTATATGTCCATAACACACACCATCGCTATAAATTCTTGCTCAACTGTTGAATGACTGAATGGATTCAAAATTGTAAAAAGGATTATATATTAGCTGCTATACAAGTTTCAATCCTTTTATACTTGTAGTTACTAGCAATACTCTCAATAGATGAGAGGAAAGTCAACACTGACTTCAGCTGCCCAAACCAGCAACCTAAATTTAGTCAATATCTCTCAGAAGCGAATGTGTTGATTTTGTAAGAGCAAAATCATCTCATTCCTGTCTGCCCAAGGTTAGCAAGAAGGGCTTTCCTTCTTTATTGGACATACTCTCATGTACAGTTTCATCAACACTGAATCTTAGATACTTCATTTAAGAGTATATATATAGTTATATATACACACACACACACACACACACACACTTACAATATATAGTGATTATATATAATGCATACATAATATATATGTATATATAACTACACATAGTTTTATATATACAGTGTTCAATTATATATGATATATAATACTGTTGAATGAGGTATCTAATATGTGTGTGTGTTATGCTATTTTTAAGGAAGAACTAGATCTTTAAACTTTAGACAAATAAATATGAAAAACATAATAAAAATGTATTACATGAAAGCTGGGTGTAGTGGTGCATGCCTTTAATCCCAGCACTGAGGAGGCAGAGACAGAAGGATCCCTGTGAGTTGGAGACCAGCCTGGTGTACAAAGAGAATTCCATCAACAATTAAGGCTATGTTGTGAGCCCCTATTTCAAAAATAAAAAAGTATCCAATGATAAGAGTTCAATTAAAAATTAAAAAAAGACTGAGATGTGGGCCTGTAAAACACCAATATTAATATTCTAACCTGGCTTAGGAGCCTCATCCACCTTCATTTTAATTCTTTCTGGTTTTTGCCCTTGATTTCAGCATATTAGTACAATGTTCCATTTTTGTTACTCTTCTGATATCATACTTCAGTTTTCCCTACTAGCCTTTTGCTGCCCCTTGTTTTGGGTTCATCTCTCATAGAATGTCATACCTGGCATTTTATTTTTTTGTTCTGTTTTTACCTTGTGCTGACCATACATGGCTGCCCATTATTTGGCTCTAGTACAGTCTGGAGAAGGGCATCTGTTTTTCTAAGCACCTCCCTGTGGCTTTGAAGTAAAGCATGATCGAGAAGTTCTAAGGCTTTCTACAACTCTCCCAATTCTGAATTGATATGTGTTATCCAATTTTATAAAAATGTCCTAGTAGGTAGCATTGTCCTATTAGCTTCTCTCCATGTTAACCTAGATTCTCCCCCATGGCTGCTTTTTACAGAATAGATCTGGCTGGGGTCATGTTAACATCCTAGTTTCGAAACTAGAACCAGAATTCAGTTGTTTTGACTCTCCATTGGTGGGTCTTACATAGACTAACCAGATATGGACAACTATAGACATCCTTTAGTAAACCCTGTGTCCACACTAGACCCAGGAGAGAAGAAAGGGGAAGGGAAAAGAGAGTAGCACAGGCAGATGATGGGATAGGGTTGAGAGTTTCCATGGAAGCCTCAAGCCCCACACAGAAAATAAGCTCTGCCTTGCCTAGTGCTGGAAGAAGAGCACCCATCTCAGTGAGTCTCAACAGAGGCAATGGGTGGCTTTAGATTAGATATATACCCTTGCTTCAGAGTGTATGTATGTATGTATGTATGTGTATGTATGTATGGGCCCCCTTTATTTCTTCGGGAAGCAGCACATTCTCACTGAGTGTGACTAGGCATTCAATGACTGATGCTTAAGCTCAAGAAACCTGCCGCTTTCTGAAAACAGCTAATCATAAATCGACCAAGTTCACGCATCAAACATTTTATGTGTGTGTGAGAGCACCTGGATTGCAGTCATTCTACAGCGGTCGAATTTGCATTTCAGTTACTATTAGGAGATGACAAGACCAGAGAAAGTAGCATTATACAACGGCGTCTGTTGACCTTCAGAGCATTGGCTTAAGGGTCCCTTCCACTTAAAGTTGCTGGTGGCGTGCTGTGTGAACTGAGTGCTTCCAGAGATTTCTACCTTCCTGTTACTGTAACCTGAAACCCAAGGGGGAGGGTGTCTGACCAAGAGAGCAACTGATTTGGTTAATCAAGGCATAAAACATGTATTGAAAGCTTATTACGTGGCAGTTACTATACAAAATGATACGAATATGGAGACAAACTATAAGGAGAAAAAAAAAAAAAGCCACCATCTCTGTGAGTTTCTGACAGAGGAGTGGAGGCCTGAAGTGACAACATGGCAGTAAGTGGCCGTCACTGGGGAAGTGTGTTTACTTACAGCAGAGGGAGAGTCCATATCTACACGGGAGCGATGAAGTCAGGGGGAAAGAGATGATGTGTCAGCTCACTTTTGGAAGACCTAGTGAGAATTTGTCAGTCGTGAAATATTACAGAGTCTGTCATGCGGCAGAGATCAAATAAGCTAAAAATACAAGGCAATGCCTTACAAGCGATGTGCAAATTTCGGCATACTTCTATGCGAAGGAATGTATTGGTAGCAGCGCAAAGAAATTAAGACACGGTGTGTCTTGTGCAGTCCTGACGTAGTTTGTTCTTAAGGGTGGAACTGTTACTATGGTTCAGGGGTAGAGTACTTACCTCGCATGACCAAGGCATGGCTTTTACTCTCAGCACAGTAAAAAGGGGATATTTCTGGAAGTTGTGGGTTCAGGAGATTGTATGGATACGGCAAAGAAGATGGAAAGGGTGTAGAGTATATTTTGGATCAGGTACTTGAATGGAGTTGTCATTTTCTAAAATAGAATTGGAGATGAGTTCATTTGAATAAGGTGAATTTTAAATGCTTGTGGAACATCTGGGAAAAAAGAGTAACTAATGTTTACTTTTTCTTGCCATTTTTTGTATGTGCGTGCAAGTTCTTGTGTATGCAGTTACATTTGTATTTGGGGGAATGTGTGTACGTGCATACACGTGCCCATGGAGATCAAAGTCAACATTAGGTATTGTTCCTTAGGACTAGTTCATCATGATTTTTGAGATAGAGGCTCTCACTGGAACTCAAGATTCCCAGACTGGGCTTGTTTGGCTGACCTGGGAACCCAGAAATCCTCCTGCCTCTGCCTCCCCAGCTCTGCCACCTTTTTACATAGGTGCTGGAGATGGAACACATGACAGTTACTTTGCTAACTGAGAGGTCTCTCTAGTTTCCTCTCTCCTCTTCCTTTTCCTTCTTTTTCTTCATTGTGCTGGGAATCAAATCCAGGACATGGTGCATGCTACATAATTCTTCTACCAATGAGCTATCCTGCAGCCTCTCTATTGATAGTTTTATTCATGAGTCAAAACTCAAAAAGTGATACAGGCAAAAGTCATAAATTTGGGATTTATGGCTAGAGATGGAGTAGTAGATCACATTTTTCAGGCAACAAACTACATGGTACAAAATTCTATATTGGTGTTTCTTAAGCCCTAGTATATATACAGATCGTCACAGTTTGAATTTGAAATCACTGACTTATGCACTTGAAAACTTGTTTGCCACCTGGTAGCACTAATTTGTGAGGTTGTCAAACCTTTGTTATTTGTGACCTGCCTGGATGTAGGACTCTGGCAGAAGGCTTTGACTATTACATTAGCTTCTGGTGTCTGTCCAAGCTTTCTGATTTCTGAACAAAATATGCAAAAAGCTCCCATCATCAAGGACTGAGCCTCTCCAGCAAACCATACCTTCCCCACTGTGAAATATAGACCTAAAAATAACATATAACCTTCAAACTGTGAGTCAAAACAGATCTCTCTTCTTTATAGTTTCTTCTGTCAGGTATTTTTTCATAGCAGAAAAAAATAAACAACAAAAAAACCCTAAACAACCAAAAACAAAAGAAAACAAAACTAACTAGTATACAAGGTTTCTGAAGAACCTGTTTAAAAAATAAATTTTGATTCACTAGATCTGTTGACATTCATCATTTTTAGCAAGATGCCAGGGTATCTTGCCTAACATGTCCCTATTAAACATTAATGAGCAATCAATGTGGTGGTTTAAAAAAAACATTTGGATACTTGTTTCCCAGTTGGTGGAACTATTTGGGAAGGATTAGGAGGCATGTTATTGCTGGAGGAGATGTGTCACTGGGGGTCATCTTTGAGGTTTCAAAAGATCTCTCTCTCTCTCTCTCTTCTCTCTCTTCTCTCTTTTCTCTCTGCCTTGTGCTTGTGGCTGAAGATGTTAAGCTCTCATTTACTGCTTCAACATCATGCCTGCCTGTGTACTGCTATGTTACCCACCATGGTGGTCATGAACTTTAACCTCTGGAACAGTGATCCTCAAATTAAGTAATTTCTTTTATACATTGCCTTGGTATATGCTGTTTCATCACAGCAATAGAAAAGTTACTAAGACACATAGGTGTATGACAAGATGGTCACAGAGAGTAGTCAGAGAGGTAACAAGTATAAAGGGAGAAGGGAGAAAGAAATACTATCTTGAAATCAAATGAAGAAAGTTTTATAAAGAAGGAATTGTTCATAAAGGTCAAAAGATGCTAGCAAAAAGAGTAGGAACTAACTGGTAAATGTCACCCGATATTGGCAATTGAAAGGAAATAGTGAACTTTGGCATGACAGTTTTGTACCGTGAAGAGGGCAGAAACAAATTGCAATAGGGAGCTAAGGAAATGGCAGGTGAGGAGAGAGAGAGACAGATAGTATGGACTACTTTTTGTAAAGAAAACAAAGTGAAACTTGTCTATCATGGGAAAAAGACAAATTCCGTGAAAAAAGACAAAAGTTGACAATGTGGCATCAATTTTAGGATAGAAAAGGCATGAGGTTTGTGGCAGGCAGATAATTCCCCCAAAACATAGCATGTGTGACTAAATTGAAGTTTGACATGGACATGTTGCTCTGTACTACCAAGACGTGTGCTGCGGATGCAAAAGTCTTTAAAAGAAAGCCATGGGGACAGGGTCAGAGAAGAGACTGGAGTGGTGCTGTTGCTGGTTAGAGAGACCAGAGAGGGCGGAGAGTCAAAGTATGTCGCCATGCTTTAAGATCTGGAAAGGCTAAGAAGGAACTTTTGTCTTAGAGAATCTTGAAGGAACACAGCACCACAGATACCTCCATTCTGGTCCAGGGAGACCTCCGACGTCCTTCCAGAACTGTAAGATAATAAAGTCGGATTGTTTTCAGCAAATAAATTTTTGTTCATATGCTGCAGTTGTGATAGGAAAGACACAACCATCTTTGAGTATGCCAAAGATGCAGGGAAGGAGACAGCGACATCTCTTTACCCACTACGGCTCACATCTCTTATCAATAAAAACTAGGAAGAGAAAAGCATAGCAGTTTTATTTAACTAGAATTGTATGGCACACTAGGGCCTTCAGAAGTGAAGACCCAAAGTTCCAGAGCAAACAATTTCAGGGGACACCGAAGTGTGATTGAAGGGTTAAAGGTTATGACCTACTAACTGGGGGAAGCCAGCAAGGTCTGTTCAACTCCTGTTGAACCACCAGGTCTATGACAGAACTCCTCTGGAAAAGGGTTCTAAGGCATTCAGAAGAGGTAGGCCACTGCAGGATTGAGCTTCAGTAAAGAAAGGTTCCAGAGCATCCGGGGTCATTCTCTGGGGTTGTGCGTTCTGCACTCAACAGAGCCATAAGTGGATGAGGAAGTCTCTCAATTAGAAGGAAGGGTAACAGAATTCTGGAGACCCACGGAGTCTCCTCCATGCCTTCAGGTTGGGTCTGAGGCTAAGGAGAAGGTGATTGCACTAAACTCTCATGCACACCCCTGTCTGTGACATGGGGGTCACGTATGGCTTTCATGAAAAGAAAATGGAGTAGCCTGTAGCAAAGTGATCGTTCTCTTATCCATTTCAAATGCATTCAAGAAGAATACTTAGCTTTATGTGAAGTGTAGTACAGGCTTCATTGTAACTAAAGATAGACCTAAACAATTTTCATATTAAACTGAGCTCTGTTGGATGCTGACAGGTTGGGGGGGTCATAGACCTTGACCTTGAGATTTCTTGGAAAGATTCCAAGGTTCTCCTCTGAGCTGTTCTTAAATTGGAATAAAAACTGAGAGGCGATCTGGACCTATATCCCTTTTTATCTTATACCTCTCTGCCTAAATTCTCTCCCCTCCTCATCAGGTTTGCATTCATCAAAAGACCCCTTTCTTCTTGTAGCTCCCTAAGGCCCTGCCTCACCTAAAAGAGAGAACCTGGCTTTAGGATGCAGGAGACTGCTTCTGGTTTCCATGGAGACCCTGTTTGATGTCAATGGCGGCTCTAGGAGGGAGGGAAACCAGGACGTTTGTACTTAAAGGATAGAGAGTGGGAGGAAGGAGGAGGGATAAGAAAGGGAGCAAAGGCGAAGATGAGGTTGATCCCACCTGCGTTAGAGGACTCAAACAGGGCAACAGGAAAATTCAGCTGAGTTTTTCAATCTCCTGCACTTCCTGGAGAAATCAAAACGGAAGCAGCGGGGGAGGGGTCGGGGCAGAGGGCTGTTTATTTCGCACGTGAGAAATGTCCTGCAAAGGCTCATTTCTGACATCAGGATGTAGAGGACTGAATTACTTAGGCAGCTGGAAGTCCCTGTCCTTGTGGGTGGTTCCTTCCCAATCAGCTTGAGAGTTTTGCATTCTCTCCAAGTCGATTCTTAAAGGCTCCCACTGCTGTAAAGGGGCCTGGCCTCTTTCCTTCCCACTCCTCCCCCCGCAGGGTAACTAAATACAAGCTCTGGCAAAATGCTTTCCAAAGCTTTGGGCTCCGGATTAACTGCTATTTGTTATCCGAGTCTCTAGCCAGAGAAAGGGGGCAGGCTGGGGGAGGTACGGGCGGAATACATGCTAAAATTGAATTGCATGAGGATTCAGATGACGTCAGCTTGGATAAAAGTCTGACCCAGTGAATATTAAATGTGGCTGAGTGACTAAATCCTCTGAAAGAGTCAATGGCAGAGACCTCTATGAAAGGACCATGCCTCTTGTTTAAAATATTAAGCATGCGGCTCAGCTGATCTCCGACTGCAACTCCCAGGGCGCTGGTGGAATCTCAGCTTTTTGCTATAATCTCTTGAACATTACTTACTGCCCTAGATAACTGCAGCTCACGTGATGCTTCCACCAAAATAGGAAGTCTGAGAAAAAAAAAATAAAAGAGGAAAAAAAAAAAAAAAGAAAGAAAGAAAGAAAGGCATCACAAGCTACCAGAGTATCTGCCAGTCTTAGGGAATGAAACCAAGTCAGTTAATAAACACTTTCTGAGGTATGCTACAGCCTGAATGTGCCAAAGGACTGAGGGATGGATTTCCCTTCAAGGTGCTTAGATTCTGATGGGGAAGACACAGTTCGTGAATGTCCACGACTGGATAGCAGTCATTAATTCTATGGAAATTCCAAGTAAGGTGAAATTAATAAAATAAATAAAAGAAAAATAAAGAAAAAGCGATTTCTATTGGGTGCCTTGGATACCTAAGAGAGAAACGCAGGAAAGGTCTATATAGAATGAACTGTGAACACACGTCCTGGTTGATGTATAATGCCAATTGTGTATTATAAAATTGTCTGCCAGGTGATGTTTTGAATTGATTTTCTCATACTTTTTCTCTCTCATTTTTCCAGTTGTGTATCAGCCACATTTTAGTTTTAGGAGTTTAAACCTTAATTGTCTTTTTTGTTTGTTTGTTTTGATTTGTTTTGTTTTGATTTTTTTAATCGGGAAGATAAAGTTACACACACAAAAAAAAAAAAGACTTAAAAAATGTCTTCAGGGACTGGAGAGATGGTTCAGCAGTTAAGAATACTTGCTGCTTTTGTGGGGAATCCAAGTTTGGTTCACAGCACCCACACTGGGTGGCTTACAGCGGCTTATAATTCGAACACACACAACCACATAAATGTTGAAAATTTCTTATAAAATGAAGTATGTGCTCCAGATGAGGAAGAACTATATGTTGTACGGAAGACTTTGCAAATCTCTTGGAACTGAACAACTGAAGTAAAAGGCGCAGCAGTGCCAGTCAAAGCTTGTCTTCACAGTGGTGGTAAGAATGAAGAACTGTGTTCAGCAATGCAACGGAAGAATCTTTTCACTACCTGTCATTTGTGGTCTAAGTGGAATTCATGTTATTCAGTCATCAACCTTCTAGTTTTTGTTCCAGAATTAGAGAAATTTTTAGAATAAGTTAAAGTACGTGGAAGGCAATGGCTAATTCTTGGCTTTAATTCAGGTAGAAAATATCTGAAGGAAAAGGAATTAGCAGAGGGCAATTCTTTCTAGAAGTATAAGAAAAGAAAGACATGTTCTCAAATTGGTCATGGTTTCTGTGTCACTAAAATGTTAGTTACTAAGGTTTTGTTTTCGGCCATGTTTGCTAAGAAATATACTTATAATAAAAACATCTCCCCTGAGTCTTGGCAATGTAGCTGAATATTAACAATTTTAGATGAAAAAATCGTGAAAGCACAGAATATCACGAGTCAGCTCATTTTCATTGCTTTTACTTTTTCATTCTTATGAAATGAGAATGGCTGACCGCAGATTCTTTGGACTTCAAATTGGCCTTTTTAAGGCCATGCTGCCAAGTTTCTAAATCATGGGAAAAAAACCTTCCAACTTCCTAATCTCAAATAGACATCCCCAGTCATTCAAATTAATGAACTTGAATGTTCTTCTATAGTGTGATTTTTGTACTAGCAGTTAATATTGCATAATGGTTCTAGAAGTGAGTTAATAATATTGATGGGTGACTAATTGACACCATTCGTAGAAGAAGCAGAGAAGACAAAATAAAATCAAAACGAAGACAGTAAGTCCAAAACAATAGAAAGATGGAGAATAAAGCAACAGAAGAGGAGAAAAGATTGAAGAGAAGAATGAATTAGAGCAGTGTGTATGACTTCTGGGCAAGGACCTGCCAGGTCACAGACTTCTGGGTCTAAGATGGGACACTTCAGAGTTAGAAGGGTCTTATGACCGTCTAGTCTACCTTCTCATTTCATAGACAGCAAATAAGAGTCATCAGGACACCAGAGTGAGTAGAGACGAATCCAGCCCTTGGACCGGGCTGACTGCTGCCCAAGTGGTAACCTCACCATGTCATTTCCTGTGCCTGAATGGTTGGCAGAATCCAAAGTTCTTTTGGAATTTAAATACCTTTCCACTTTTCCACTTATCAGTAGGTTATATTTGTCTCCTTTTTTTTTCCCTAGCATATAAAGTGTTTTAGCTTTCTTAACCCTTGTAGCAATTCTGAGAAAAGTAAATATCGTCTGTAAAATGGTCCAAATGGGACTCGCCTAATTTTGATTTATGATACGTTGTTTTTCCCCACAAGTGTATACCAACGAGTGAAAAGTAAAAACGAACGAAAACAAAAAAAAACCATGTTGTTCTTACTCTTCTCTATTGTACCGTCAAAGAACTCATTGCGTTTTTTAAAAAACAAACAAACACAAAACCTTGGCCATAGAGAAAGCTCAGTGGGTAAAGATACTGAGTTGGATTCCTCATTCCCACATGGCGGAAGGAGAGAACCAACTTCTGCAAGTGGTCATCTGACTCCTTCCTATATGCACCGCGTGGCACAAGTGTAGTCTCCCCCAAGCGCACAGAATAAATACTGAAAATACAGAAAATGTTAAAGAGGAGGAAAACAAATTGGGTTCCCAGAAGGAGATCTGGGTCTGATGTTGGGGGAAGGAGTCACTCCTCCCAACTGACTGTGAACTGACTTTCAGAGGCCCAGCCACTCCAGGTAGGATAGTTGAACTCCCTCTGCCCTCCAGTCATTGCTGACACGTCTTGGCAGCTGGCCTGCCCCTAATGGAATGTGTCTTGCAGCTGGGAATTAGGTCATCAGTAATTCACTTAATAGCATTTTATGAGCTGAGCTCTGACACAAAAGAGCGATCTGGCCTTACCATCAGCTTTTCTTGATGTGAAGGGAAGAGAGGAGTTGATACCATTGTGAACAATCAGACGCCTTTTCCAGGAAGCAATGAAGGAGTTCATGGGTAGTTCTTCAGCCTCTCTCTGTTATCAGGACAGGTATGTGATCTTGGGCAAGTCCACTGCTTGTTTTTGGACTTTAGTTCCTCCAAGGTTTGATCGGACTTTAACCTTGTATAGAAGACTCAGGATTTGTTAGGACTTTTCATTGATTATGTTCTAGAAAGAAAGATGGTGGACCCCCTTTTCTGCCTCTGTATGCTTAGACAAGAAAGCCCTGATTTATATAGTTATCTAATTTGTCTGGTGTAAGTATTCTCAATATGGCTGATTTCTAGCTACTGGTGGTATAACAACTAACTACGGAATTTTCTGAATATTGACCATTTGGCCTGGATGATCTGTTATGGGCCACTTCAGCACCTCACTAGTTCTCCCTACCTACAAAGAGTGTGTATGAATGAGGCTCTATATGTACACACATTGCTACAGTCCCCACATACTACATGGTGTGTGTGTACGCACGCGAGCACACATGTATGTTCCTTTCTTTGATTCTATTCTACGTTCTGTACCTGAAAGTCTTCTTAGACGTATAGGAGAGTTCTTAGGAGAAAAAGTGCCCATCCTCATATAGCTTTTGACTCGAATTCCCATGTTTGCCACCACAGTGCAGATCATTCCCAGGACATTTAAGAAACCGCTACCAGTGTTTCTCAACCTGTGCGTCACGACCCTTTGGAGGGGGTGTCAAACAACCTTTCATATTAAATACTTATATTACAATTCACAACAGTAAGAAAATTACAGTTATTAAGTAACAACGAAAATAATTTTATGGTCGGGGGTCACCACAACACAAGGAACTGTACTAAAGGGTCACCACAGCATCAGGAAGGCTAAGTGACTAAACTCTTATTTTATTTTGACCTATAAGACTCCACAACTTTCCTGTTATAAAAAACCCAATATATCTCTCATGGATTATTCAGAAGGTCTACAGGGACTGCAAGTTAGGAACAAATCAGTACAGTTCTTTCTTTTTTTAACACTTTTACTGATGTGAGAAAAAAATCTCTGGGACTCTGGAACTTTAATGTACAAAATCTACTTATCCAAGGAAGTTGGGGTGATTAGTGCTGAAGTCAACACCTGGAATGATGATAGAGAAAATGATAGATTTGGATCATCCTATCAGGTAAATAATGTGTGCAGAAACTATCGGATTGATAGCTGTCCACAAAGCATTCACTATATAGACCTAGCCAGCACTATAAGCTATTCTGAAACCCAAGAGCAGGCACAAGCTGTGATACAGCCTTCAACTTCAACTTGGGAAGATAAGCTTAACATGTACAAATTAGTGAAAATCAGTGAAAACATTTTTTAATTAAATGTGCAGTGACGTGATACAAATTGTGAACGAAATGGGAGTTCAGAGAAAACAGTCCTTTGAAGCAAGCCTTGTCCACGCCAATGTAACAATTATAACAGTATAAGGTGGGAGATGTCCTTGATGATTGTGTTCCCACGGTCAGGTGAAGACTCAGGACAAGTTCATCCCTGGGGATCTGCACTTAAAAGCTTGGTGGAGATGAGGAGCATGACCTAGATGATCTAGTGTTTGTAAATGGCAGAAGGAGAATGTGATGTCACATACAAATGATCAGATCACACATGACAAAACTCTGACTCACAGTTCCCACAGCGACCTCCCAGGATGTAAGGATGTAAAGCTACAGCCCCAGCAACAATCAGCCAGAACATTCTGGACTTGGAAAATGACTGCCCTCCTCTTTAAATTGTTCTTGTGTCCATCCTTACTGCTTTCAACTCAGAGCCAATGAAGGAAAGGGGTATAGACTCCACAAACCAATCACAAACAATGCCCTACCTTTGATTAGGATGTGTCTGTCTTCCCATGCCCATACCCTCCAGTCTGAACTTACCTGAAACTTTCCCTCACCCTACCTTTGGGTCCCTTCCAAACACATGTGATTGGTAGCTAGATCTCTTGCTATACAGCATATTGTGAATAAATTGCTGTTTGTTCACAGTGGCCTTTATTTAATTACACAGTGGGAAGGACTTAAACCCTTGTGGTTCTGCTTGTTTCTTATTGCTGCATGGCCACACACACACACACACACACACACACACACATACACACACACTGACTGACTTTTATGCTTCCTCCTAGTCCTATTCCTTCCTTATTAATCTACACTTTATGTAGGCTTTTCTACCAATCATCATATTGACATATATCTGGTCCCCTAGATTTGGAACATGAAGTGCTTTTAACTGCTGAGCATCTCTCTATCCCCTTAACCCCTCCCCACCCTCTTTGCAAAAGGTCCTTTTAAAATATTTGACCTAACTTTTACTAAGTAACCATTAATACTTTCATAGCATATTTTAGTATATCTAAAGATGGCTGATCAGATGTTTATTGATAAACCTGGAATAACTGCACTACTACTGTGTTTGGTAATATATATGTGTGATCAAACTAAAGAACGCAAGTCATTTAAATAGCCATTACTACATGACCTCATGTAAATCATATATTCTATTAGAGTTATTTGAAATTCTGAAAATAAGTCATTCATTTCCATCTGCTTGTCACACTCCTTGGATGATATTAGGATAATCTTGTTATCTCTTTACCAGTTCTGGAGTCTTTTACTCCATGCTCTGAAAACCTAAGGGAAATCCCGTTTTGGCTTTTCAGGCAGAAATGGATCCTTTTAGGTATTTAAAGGAACTTGATACCCTACTCAATTTGTACTAATATGTACAAAGGTTGGCAGACAGCTGGCAGTGAGATTTTATGATTGAACATCATTTTCTCCATGATCACCACATGATCAAAGAGATAGAAGCAGAAAGAAGAACAGGCAGATTTACCATGATTATGCTGAAATTCTCTGTGTTTTTCTTTCATCCAATCTCTCAGACCTGATTCTCAGGTTTGCAGACTTAGACATTTGATTTCCTAACTCATTCTTAAGTGATGATACTGTCTGCCTGCCCTTCCTTATGGATCAACCTAGAGCATTGTTCCCATTGTGCTTGCTTCCAGTAGCCTGTGAGCCTCCACACCACTCTTGGGAAAATGTGATGTTAGGAAATTTCTCTTTGTGGTGGTTACTCTATTTGTAACATGTATGGTCCTGTTAAATGCAGTCATAGGAATGCTGGGCCTTCTTACCAATGAAACTTCTCTTATTGAACTTCAGTCAGTCATCTGTCTGCAAGATATATTTTGCCATATGTCTGCAAGATATATTTTGGGACACACTGATAAGATCAGTGAATATTCTGTAACAGATATGTTAAACTGCACAGTTTCTGTACAAAGAAAGCTTATTTACTGTTCATCTAGTAATTCAAATTTGCTATCCTTTCTTAGCATATGCCTTTTTCCACTTAGTGATGAGGAACCCAGGTTTCTTCTGTATTATGGCTCTGCCATCCTCTAGGGCAGTGGTTCTCAACCTTCCTAATGCTGCAACCCCTTAATAAAGTTTCTCATACTGTCATGACCATAAAACCATAAAATAATTTTTGTTGCTACTTCATAACTGTAATTTTGCTACTGTTATGAATTGCAGTGTAAATATCTGATATGCAGATGGTCTTAGATGACCCAAGTGAAAGGGTCATTCTACCCCTCCATAAGTTGAGAACCTCTGCTTTAAGGGGGATTGGAATATAGATGGGGGATAATATAGTCTGCTAGTTCTATAAGAAAAGTATTCTAAACCAAATGGTATGTTGCACATCTGTTATCCTAGCACTTAGATGTCTAAGCATGAGAAGAGGGAGTTCATGGCCAGCCTCAGCTACCTAGTATGTTTGAGGCCAGCCTGGATTTATGAAATCCTATCTCAAAAGAGAAATAGCAACAATAGCAACAAATTCCTTGTCTCTCAAATGGCATATTCACCTTTTTATTGAGGACTGATGCAAAATAGTCTAAGAACTTTAGTCTATCTATGAGCTCAGGTCAAGGAAAAACAAAAACCTAGTTTAGAATTAGCAACCACTGCTTAGTGTATGGGTAGACTCCAATCCTTTCTATTCATTGAAAATATTGGAGTCTAAATGGGTTTACAAAGGAATGATCTTTTCTATTCAATTAAAATATTGGAATGTAAATGGGATTACAGAGAAACTGCTCTAAATATGATTTTGCTTCCCTTTGTCTCACTAACTTATTCCACATCTAGTAGTCATTTTGGGGGAAGAAGAGAACTGCAGCTGATCTATGATTTCTCATTTTCTTTAGACTGTTAGTTAAGAGGACTGATAATTCTGATTACAGTGACCTTAACCATATCTCTCAGGTAACCTCTTACTGCCTGTTCTCTGCCACTGTAACAAATACTCTGATCAGAAGCTCTTTGGTATCAAACCCTGTCTGCCCTGAGATGCTTCTGTAGTGAAATAGCTCAGAGTGTGAGCTCAGCTCCACCCTTAAGTACTGTCTCATAGCCGTTGTGCTTTTAGATCCCCCAGGACAGCTTCGGGCTCCACTTCAGTGAATGACAAAATCAAGGTCTAGGAAAATCATCTGTCTCTATTTCCCCTAATCATGGAACTGCAGGCCTATCACTTGCTTTGGATTCCCTGTTGTTAGTCATGCCTCCACTAGTGATGTAACAGAAAAGACACCGATAAGCAGATCCTCTCTCCCTGAGTTCCAAATGATTCTCCAGAGCCTAATATGCTTTTGTTCATAAGGTAGACAATGGTATTTAAGATGAACATTATGTTGGACAAAAATCACTTTTCTTTGCTCTTCATATCAATAGCTTGGATATAACTAACATTTTCTCTATACAAGCAGGAGCTTGAATGGTTCCATGTAATGATTCTTTATCCATTCCATATAAACTTTGAGAGTGTACTACAGTTAAAAGTATGGAGAACACATTCAGATATAGTCTTCATAAGATTTATTTTTATTATTTTAAGTATAAGTATGTTTGGGGTGGGTGAGTGGTATGTGCACATGAGTGCAGATGCTCTCAGTGGGTAGAGATTCCAGATTCCCCCTTGGAACTGGAATTACAGATGGTTGTGAGCTGACTGACTGGCCACCTTAGGTCCTCTGGAAGATCAATAAGGGCTCTTGACAACTGAGCTGTATCCCACTCTTGGATACAGTCTTAGTCCCAATAAAATATAAAGAAGGTCTCAGAATAATCTGGAGCTTTAGTGCAGCTCTATCTCTCAGCTGTACACATGGCCTCTATCCTCCCTCCTTCAAGTCTCTCTCTATTACATTGGATAGCCTTTAGGGTAATCCAGAGAAGTATTTCCCTGAGCAAATTCCTTCAGTTTTAACCAACTTGGGATGTTCAACGTACTTAGCCAGCTTCTGAAATGGTAGGTAATGTCATTAAATAGGAGTTGTTATTACTGATAGTGTTATGCTCTTTAGGAAATGGTGAGGGTAGAGGACTGGTCCAGGTGACAATTTTGATTGCCTTTGTCCTTCAAAAACTATCAGGCATGAATAACTCTCATGTGTTTCTGTTGACCTCTTATATTCATTTCTCTAAATTTTTACCTTAAGCAGTAGAAAGCAGTTGCTTCTGAAGAGGGATGAGATCTGCAGACTGACTTTGGCAAGTGTCACAATGAAGCTCCATCACGACTGGGTTATTTAATGAATTTCATGAGGATGAATGTCCATGACAGAAACAGTGACAATGTAGTATGGGGGGATGCCTCTGGCCTTCGTGGAACATGACAGGCACTGTTTCTCAGCAGTCCCTCAAAAGACGTTGTATAACACAGAAAAGAATAAAAGAGCAGATATTGGGAAATGTTAAGTCTGGCAAATGAACTGACTATTTTGCTCCTAGTCCTACACACTCCATCTTCCCCTGTATCTTAGCTGCCACTCTACCCAAACAAAGAGAGGTTTCTAAATAAATGATTCATGAGGATTACAATCTCCACGTGAAGATGAAGATGCTATGCGGCTGTCACCAGGGACTGGATCATTGATCAATCTAAGCATTTGGTGAGGGCGCTTCTGTGTCCAGAGCTGCTGTATGAGGTACTGTAGAAGGAGGTAAGAAAAATATATAATGATGTTTTCACCCTCAAAGAATTTATAACCTCCATATGGGGACAAGACAAACACACGAACATTTAAGAACAATTCAACACAAAGCTGTTCGCCACTGAGAATGGCAGTTTAAACTCAAGCCTGACCTCCTGCCTGCCTGCAGGAAGACATTGTGGGGTAGTGGAGGAACACAGGTTTGTAGGTCAGCAGACCTTGATTCAAATCTCTCTGCATTGTTTAGGGAACTGTGTGATCTTGAGCGGTTTCCTTCATATCAGGTCCAGAGATTCACCTGTTAAATGGAGAAAATGATTTCCAATGGGACTGAGTAGCTTAAGATACATCAACCGCTGGGATGTAGTAGACTCACAAATATATGAATGTGTGGTCTATATCTACAGAACTGCCTGTCCTATGAGAATATGAGAGGTCAAAACTGGGCATCTTGTCTTCTAGCTGATTCTCAATTTCTCTGTTCTTTGCTTATGATTAAGCTTCTCTTTTCGTCATCAGGTTTGACACCTACATGCTACCTTTAAATTCCTTTACTTCTATATCTAATTTACTTCAACACTCTATCCATTCCCTTCCATGTGCTTCTAGTGACCTTTTCTATCCTAGAATCATGAAGGAGCTGAGGGAGTTATGTGTCCTTTCCAATAGCCTACAGAGAAAATGATTGTAATTTTCATAAATTTTAGTTTATTTGGGTTTTATGAAATAGGGTCCTCATGACCAAGGTGGCTTCAAATCCTTGATTCTCCTTCTTCCTTCTCCCTAGTGCTGGGATTACAGGGATGTGCTAGGAATTACCATAAGTTCTTAAATAGGCCTTTATTAACAAAGTCTGTGGACCCCAATCCTCCTCTTATTTCTGTTTCCTCTGGTATTGTGTAGTTGTGGGCTTAAAAAATACTCAAAAGTTATACAAATACAATAAGCTCCTAACTCATCATCTTCCAATAGAGCTCATTCTTTGTACAACTGTCATAGCTATTTAAAATGTAGATCCAATTAGTCCATTTCCTTCCCCAATCAAAATTTTCAACACTTTTCAATTAAAAAAAAAAACACACAAGAAAAATGCTGAAGTTGTTTAACTTAGTTTTCTGGGCTGTTTTGGGATTTTCATCTTCTGTTACTCCATCTCAAGCTCTGTGTTCCAGAAAATCACTTTCTGGCTGGTCTTTGAATAGACTGAGACTCCAGTTAGGTCTTCTCTGATACGAAGCAGAAGGGAAAGTGAAAAAGCCATCAGTTAGATATAACGTGCAGATTTTCACGAGATTAATTACAAAGTTTTGTTCCAAGATACATTCCCCCTCATAATCGGAATTAGAAAGTAGATGTTGAGCGCAGGCCTGGCGCAGACCACCCATGACAGAAAAAGAAAAAGGAGAAAAGGAAAATAAATGATAGAAAATGAGCTGCATCTTATGTTGCTATTTCCAGATAACCGACCAAAGGAGTTCTTTAGAGTCCAAGCTTGTTGAACAAATCTCTGAAGCTAGTGGCTGTTCCCTGCATTCATTAGCGGGTCGGGAGACTGTCGTAGGCCACATTTCAGTGTCTACTCCACCCTGGGGATGCTCTTTCTCTTTTGAGATTTCTCCCACCTATGTCAGCACACAAGAGTCGACTTTGCTGACCTTCCATGATCTGATAGTGAAACAATTGGATCTAATGTGCACTGATAAAGTTAAAAAAAAAGCAGATGAGTTGGGGAAGGGGCAGAAATGAGAGAGGATGAACATACCTTGTGGTCTTTGTGGTTCCTTATCTCAGGCCTTCCAAGGGAGTAAGTAGTTAGTCCCTTCCTTTCTTAAAATTCCTGCCTCTATAGGTCTGTACACTTCCTGTGCTCTTGCTTAAACTAAGTTGTGTTAGTGTTTTATCGTGGCAACCAGTGAGTATTAACTAGCATGATAGCTCAATTCCAGATGGACAGCTATCCATGCTATCGTCCTTCCTTTCTCACCTATCAACTGAGCATCTATTATAAGCCAAACTCTCCTGTTAGCCTCTATACTGCAGCTTGTAAAAAGACGATTGTAATGACATGTTCTCAGCTGGACATAAACACACAATAAATAGATATGTCAAATGAGCGGAAGGGAAGGAACATAGTAACTCTAAAAAGAAAATGTTGCCTTACTAAACCTAGCCAATGCTTTATCAAGTAAGGAAAGGAAGGATGCTCAGGCAGCAGGGACAAGACGGACACATGAGAGGGCTGGAAGCAGATAGAGCATGATGCATCCTGGGGCAGGCCAGAAAGTTTGTACAGTGTGTGTCCATTAGATTTCTCCATGCAGAGAGTAGTGAAAAAGGATTTTAGGGAAGCCTGGGTCAGATATAAAGAATATCATTTTCTATACCATCCTTTCTTTATGGGAGTAAAGGAACCATTGAAAATTCTATGTAGTCGCCATTAGAACTTACATTAGTTTATAGACAGGAACCGTGGATGGCATTCTCCGAATCTTGTCGAGTACAATCATATCACATAGCACTCCCTATGGAAAGTATTAGGATCCAGGTGAAATTATGCCTATGTCTTTCTGAAGTAATCACTTTTGAGACATTCATAAAGTTCTGTTCTGTATTGGAGCAATTGTGTAGTTTATCTCTTTAACACTCTGCTCCTCTTTCTGTCTCTCTGCCTCTCCACTCTCTTCACGCTTCTCTTCCTCTCTTCCCCTTTGTTCCCACCAACCTCTTTAGGTCATCCTGTCATTCGGCATTTTAATATCTTTCATGATGTACCTCTTAATATAAATCTTTTCCCAATTTATTTTATAGTAAGTATTATAATTTAACCTTAATGGTAATCACAAAGAAGCCAATTTCATTACAATTAAAATTGATATAAGGCTAGAAGGGATATGAAATATTTGTACGGCTAGTCAGGATGCAAAAGAGCTCTAGAAAATAGAGTGATTATTGACTCTAGGGAAAAGCAGGTAACAATCATGAAATATTTTCTCGTGGAGACTCTGAAAACTGGATGCTCTACAATAATAGATAGGATGGTCTCAGCAGGGGAGCTTATAGTTATCAGTAAAGTCAATGGAAGTCAGCAGCCTGCTGTGGCCTTCCCCCAAAGCAGCTATAGCCTTAAAAGCTATATGTAGGAGTATATGATAGCGTATAAGTATACTAAAGTGTAAGCTCTGGCTACACACAGCTCTCTATATAAGGACCAAAGGATCTGTCATTCTATAGGAAAGTCTCCCTGGCCATCCAACATGCATATATTGATTGCATGCTTGCATCCAAGCCGCTGTGCAATGTAAGCTTATAGAAGACAGGGACCATAACTGCCTTGGCATCCTTTACAGCACATAGACAGACCTCCTGATAGATCAAAAGAATCCATAAATACTGTGATGATTCAAAGGTTAGTTACTCAAGTGTAAGTGAGGAAAAGCTGTATTGTGTTAAAAAAATATTGGTAATTTTAAATGAAAAGTTTTAGTTAATGAAAAGAATAATACTGAACTCATCCATCCTGACCGCAAGTCTATAGTTGACTGTGCCAACCAACGCCACCCATATCTTTCAGCGTGAAGTGAGTCTGGAACAAAGAATTAGGTAATTAAATATTTAGGCATCTTCAAAGTCCCGGGAAAGGGGAAGGGGAAGATACTCTATGCTTAAACAAATCAAATTTCCTGATTAAAAATATCAACTATAGTATTTATCTATCTTTAGTACCTGTATCTCCAGGCTGTATCTTACTTTCCAGGTTGATGTTAAACACAGCTATCCTTCTAGGACTGTAATTACATAGAGTTCAAATCAGGTTATCTTGGGTGTGGTGGTGAATACTTTGGTTTCCAGTGCCTAAAATCTGTTAGTTCAAGGCTAGCTTGGTCTGAAGAGCAAGTTCTAGACCAGCCAGGGCTATATAGTAAAATCCTGTCTCAAAAAAAAATCTTATGATTTTTGTCTTAGTTACTTTCCCATTGCTGTACTAAGGCACCACGACTAAGGTAATTTATAGAAGAAAGAGTTTATTGGGGACTTTCAGTTTGAGGAGGTAAGTTCATTGCCATCGTGGCAGGGAGCATGGCAGCAGGCAGGTAGCCATGGCACTGGTACAATAGCTGAGAGTTTAAGTCTGATTCACAAGCAGAAACAAGAATTAGTTTTTGAAACCTCAAATCCTACCTCTAGTGACATACCTCCTCCAATAAGTCTACGCTTCTTAATCTTTCCAAACAGTTCCACCAATTGGTAAGCAAGCATTCAAACATATGAGCCTACGGGGACCATTTTTATTCAGACTACCACAGATTTAAGAGCCCAAACTCTTTAGTCAGACAAGCTCTCTGAACTTGTTCAAGCTGCAGACCTCTTTTGTACATTCAGGAAATGGAAATAATAACAGATTTACATTGTAGGATTATTATGAAGATGAAGTAAAAATAAATGTAGGAACCTGTAGGAGAAGGAAAATTTTCCCTCTACTCTCAGAGTTTGATAATGGGGTCTATATAGAAAGATAAATGGGGAAAAATAAATAATTCATTATGGATGGGAGTATCACATGAAGAATAAGGGAATACCTGTAAATCTAGTGAGACCTAGAAACATCTATCGCTTCTTTACAAAGGTGAAATGAAGGAGATGCAAGCAACTTAGGGGCAAGGAACTTGCATGGTGAGTTGTTGAGAATTCTGAACAGCCACATTAAGAGCTTTTTCACAGGAGTTCACAGATGCTAACTTTAGATGGCACAGCGCAAACCTTTTCAAGAGGAATCACATAAAATAGGTCTTGCTACTGAAAGTATTAGGATTCAGGTACAATTATGCCTATGTCTTTCTTCAACCAATTTTGATACAAACATAACTGAAGACAGGACAGCCTCCTGAAACTGACCTCCACTCTTCTGTGATGAGATTCCTGGAGAAGGACCCCATGTCAGTAAGTTCCCTTGAATGATCTGTCATTAGGCAGGTAAGTGGAAACCAGAGAAACATCCTGTGGTGGTTTGAATGAAAACATCCATCATGGACTCAGAGTGGCTATTATTGTGATCTGTGGCCTTGTTGGAGGGAGTGTGATGCTGGGAGAGGACTTCAAGCTTTCAGAAGCTCAAGCCAGACCCAGTGGCTCTCATTCTGCTTCCTGTTGCCTGCCGGTTCTGATGGACAACTCTCAGTATAATGGCTACCTGTGTGCCACCATGCGTCCTGCTGTGGACTAACCCTCTGAGCTGTAAGCCAGCACCAATTAAATGATTTTCATTATAAGAGTTACTGTGTCTCCTAACAGCAATAAAACCCTAACTAAGATACCTCTTCTCCCCTGGCATTTGCTGTCTCGCCTACTGAATTTGGAAGTGGTTCTTTTCTTGTATTTTTGTTTAATTTTGTTGAGATGGCTTTTCTATGTAGCTCAGGCTGATCTTGACCTTGTGATCCTTCTGCTTTCACACCCAGAATGCTAGGATTGCAGACATACATCACCACACCTGGCTCATGGAATGCCATTTACTCAAGGTGGCATTCCTTGAACTCCTTCGGACATTTTACATATAGTTATGGGTGCATTTAATTTAGAGTTTAATCCATAGTGATTGTTCTATGTTATGCTTACTACTTTTTTATCTGTCACCACCCCTGCCTCTCTTTCCCGACAGTATTCACACTTACACGGAATCATAGAACTTCCTCCCACTTCCCAGAAGAGTGCATAGAAACCTGATTTCCTATTGGAAGGGTTAGTTGCATCTGCTGCTGGAAGCAAAAACTAGAAAAAGCCTCCTCCTGTCATTTCCCACTGGCACCATCACTGCCTTTTTTTGGTGGGCATGCTTATACAGAGAATACAGACCAAGCAATGATCTAAGCCTCAGGGACTAAACACTGCTGTGTGGCTATAGGTCCTTCTGGGAAGCACTCACAAGAGAGGGAGGAGGGTAGGGAAGTATAAACTGATTTCAATTCGAAAGGATTCTATGGCTAAAGCTGGTGGGTGCAAAGGCAGTTCTGAGATCACAGGGAACCCTGTGGTCTGGGTTTTAACAAATCTTTCGGATAGTTCCCAGATAGTTTTTGAGAAGACCCCTACAATTATGATAAAAAACAAAGCAAAACAAAACATAAAAAGCATTGCCATGTTTGTGAATGTCAGTCAGCTAGGGCTCACTCAGCACGTCTAACAATACCACATCCGCTTTTATCAGCTCTTTGGGTCAGAGTTGATCAACATTTATCTATGATTTCTCCGCTTTCAACATAGTTGTGGGTTTTAATTTGGGAGAAGAAATAGATAAAACAATGGACTCAGAACAGAGATTCATTTGTCTTCAAATGAAGGCAGTGGTTGTACCCCTGACGAGTTGTATGGCAACCTCGTTTCCAGTGATTTTATCTACTTATCTCTACCAAAACCTCCTATCTCCTGCGATATTGAGGGAAAGGCTAGTCCCAAGTAGTATGGTGTCTGGAATGACAGATCATTTCCACATTGAATATTAATTGCTTGGTCTGACCATTCTGTTGGATAAAATTATACCATTTCCGAATATGCAAATCTACTAGGAAGTAAACCAACAGAATAGTATTTGAAAGAATTTTCGCATCGCCTTTGTGTCTAAATGAATGAATATGTTTAATTTTTCTGAAGGCAGAACAAAAGTTTCATTTCTTGGGTATACATTCAACCTGACTATGGTTTTAGTACTCATATGAGAAGAGTTAGCATTTCTGGCAGTCAGGAACACTGACAATACTGACTTTAAGGAGCTGTCATCTTGAGCCCTGTGATGAATCACTGAACATACCTTATTCATTCATTCATGCATCCATTTGAAAGTGGTACACTGAATTTTTATACGCCAGTTGAAGGCTGCGCACCAACAATACATGGTTGAATAAGCACCATGTCTAGCATTTAGTGAATGAACGAATAAATGAATCTATGAATATTTGTCTCTGCCACATTGAGGCCTTCACAGCGAAGCACGGGATATCAAACTATTGATAGCTGACTATAATGGCATGTGATAAATGTTATAGTAGGATGATGTTCAAGCTGCCATGGAAGGTAAGATCCTAGCCCTACCAGATAGCTGTGCCAGGCCGTGTTTCTGCTGGCAATATTAATGGGCCATTAAAGAACTGCCAACTCAGTCCCAAAACTAATTATGAAAGTGCACTATATTCTGACTCATTTTATTTCAAGATTAAACATTTTTGAGTTATTTATAGCTACATAGTTTAAAATTCAATAGCCACAAAACGGCATACATGAAAAGACACTATACTAGACTTGACACCCAGTAATTCAGCTACTTCTCTTTTCCCTTGGCTGGAGAAGCCAATATTATCAGAATCAAAAGTACATATATATATATTTAATTACATATAAAACTAATAAATCACTTTCATACTTTTCCATATTATTAGTATTGGATTATGTAATGTGATACTCTGTGCCAATAAATGTTATTTGTGTGCATATAGATATATATCAAAAACATAATTTTTTTCAAACACATGAACTCATAATTGTGCACATTTTCCATAAGTGGAAAGTACATAAGTACACATATATTGTATCTATCTATCTATCTATCTATCTATCTATCTATATATATGTATATATATATATTATCTAAGTACATAAGTACTTATGTACATAAGTACATATGTACATGAGTACACATATAATATATATATAAAAATATGTAACCCACATATATATGTGTAGCATAATATATAATATAATACACACACATATGTATTACATTGGTACTGCAAAACATTTTTTGAAAGTTACTTCCCATCAGATGCATGCTACTTTCAGTCTCTTACGTCGAGAAAATAGTTTAATACAAATAGTCCTGTACATGTTGTTTTTATAATAGTACCAATGAATGTGATTACAACCCTAAGGACAATGACAGGATTTTGACAGACTTTATGAGGTGATGACTCTTTTGAGTCCAGCCTGCAATGTGCAAAGTGTTTGTTTCTCTATCCTTGCATTAACTATTCACTAAACAAATTGGCTTTTGTTATTTTATTATGCCCCAACTGCTTTTAAATTGCTTAATTATGAGACATTTAATTCCATCTATGACCATAGATCCACTTGGGAAATTGCCAGAATCAGTGAAACTTTGTGATAAACTTTTATATCTGATAGAATGTACACTGGGTGTGATATCACTTATTTGATCTTGAAAGCTTTAGTAATAATCTTCTGATTTATATTTAAATAGCCACATTGACATTTGGATTAGGGTGATGGTGAGATTCCATTTCTGGATTCATTTGGGAAATGTGTCATCTTTGTAATATTTAATGTGCTCAGGAGAATGCCAGCTCCTCTTCATTCACACCTTTGTTTACTGTGTGGATGGTCACTCTGTTTTATCATGCAAGTCTTACATATTCCTTGTGCTATGATCAGTACATACTTAGTGTTCTACCATCAGACTAAACTACACATCCTATACATGTACAGTCTACTCTCTGATTAACCGGTGGGACGGCATCACAATTTAATTTACGAACCATTTATTCCTCTTTCTGATGCTATCAACTGCCTCCTATAACTTGTTTTACTCATTTTGTGCTAAAATACACTGTAGCTAAGTCTTCCCACTCCTTCTAGCAGTGCTGTTAAACATCTCTCCATGTTCAGGGCTGTGTTAGATCACAAGGACAGGTGTTTGATTAACATACATGAGGCCTTGGATTCAAGTCCCAGTTACACCAGAAAAGAATAAAATAATCCCATGTTCAGACCTAACAGATATTTCAGCAGCTTTATCCCCTGGAGATATGCCTCTTAGAGTCCTCTTGCGTCCTACTCCACCCAATCAAAATTCTTGCTCCCATCTTCAGCGTTCCCTTCCTGGTTACTCTGCAGATCGCTTTCGCCTCTTGGTTCCAGCGCACCCTGCCTCCTGGATCCTGTCTCCTTCACTCTTGGTTTAGTGTCCTTGTTTTCACAGAGGGCAGCTTCTAGTGGTTCTAGTGGTTCATGGTGGAAGTTTTCATTTTTCTCCCACACTTGATGATGGGATCTTGGTAAACAATTAACTCAGGAAAGATCCTGGTTTAGCAAGAAACTCTAGCCAGTGAGGAACTCTAAGCCAACATATTCTACTAAGACCATGAATGGCAGGATTCAGTTATCTTGTCTGTGTCTGCTAAGTCATCTTCCTCTCTCTAGGATGTGCTTTCATCTCTAGAAATTCTGACAATCTAGTGTTTCCTCCCACTGTTTAGGCTTTCCATGATGAAAGTACTTTTTTTTTTTTTTAGATTTCTGTGCTGGAGATTCACTGAGCTTGAGATGATAGTGTTTGGTTGGTGTGCTGGTTCTTTGAGGAATTGTATCTCATTTTCTTTTTTATTTTTGTGGGCCCACTACATACGAGATTTGGGATTTGATGTAATGAAATGTAATTGAATTTATGGTGATTAATCTTGATTATCAACTGCGTTAGATTGAGCAGTACCCAGGAGATGAGCAATATATAGATATGGATGTTTCCAGACAAGGTTAGCTATGGGTGAAGACCCTCCCTGTATGTTATGCATAGTGACTACATTAGCGACGGAGGGAGACCGAACTGAGTCAGAGTTTATAGTTCTATCTTTTTCTACCCATTTAAACTTTTCGAGTTTGTCTCCACACCTCGGGGGCCGAGATGCTTATGATATTTAATTATGATAATTCAATGAGAAAATGCATATAAAGAGTTTGACACGATGCCAGACATATAGCAGGTACTCGATACATGTGTGTTATTATTGATGGAAAGGGGTTGTTGGGAGGAAACTGACGGTGCTCAGATTACTTTGCTCATTAGGATTTGATTACATTGAGAGCTGCCATTTGTTTTTATAAATGTCTCTGTTACTCTGTTACTTATCAACATCCCACAGAATGGGCCATTTGTTTAACTTGAGAATGACAAGTCTCATGTTCTTATATCCCAGAAAGCCTTTTTCCTTTTGGACAAGCCGATGAGAAGTTGAAGAAGTTCTTTCTCTTTTGCATTTAGTCATGCCTTTTCAGTCCTTACTTAACCTGTGAAGGAATACCAATGAAAGCAAAGAAGATGAATCCATTGCGGACAAAAAGCAGTGCTGGCAAAGCCAGTAGAACAGACAGGGAGGGAACAAAGACCAGGAGCGGGAATCGAAAGCAATGATCAGAAGGAGCCGCCGGTGCTGCTTTAGTGCAAAGGCTCCGTCACTGTGATGAGCGGCTTCCCCTGGAACATCCTCAGAAGTGGCCTCACAGGTCAATATCATTAGAGATGAAAATGAGAAAGCTGATGGAGAGCTGAAATCTGCCGGAAGAGTTTCGGCCATTTCATGCTACAGCTAAAACTAAGTTGTATAGAGGCTACTGTCTACTACATAGTGTGTGATGATTCCTAGGAAAGCATCTTAATGATAACAAAATGTACTCACCTCTTGTCTACAGTACATTTGCTGACTGATAGAGTAAGATCTCCAATTAAGTGCACATACTTATCCATCTGGGGATCTGGGGGTCATGGGACCTTGACTCTATTCTATGGTTATCACACTTACCATGTTCTCTCTAGAACCAAAATTAAGAGAAAGCAGAGATACATATTAATGGAATGTCTTTCGGCATCCTGATGTTGACGTTAGCTTATCTGAAAATCACTCGGGCCCCTAAAGTCCTCAACTTCTACTAAAGTTTATGAGGAAAAGTGGTGAACTAGGAATGGATAGAGCTGTTTTCCAGACCTGATTCTGTCCAGTGTCCTGGGATAAAACTCCTAATGCCTCAGTACTCCACCTCCCATATCTGTACATTATTTCATTCTTCTAGTTGGGTTGTTTAACAACTGAATATTGGCTCAAATATCCCACGAGAATCTATCAGAAACTGCATATTCTCTACTCATAATTTTATGCACGTTGCAATGTTACAGACTAACAAGAATTCACCACACATATGCAGACATCCTCTGATGAGCTAGATATGTATCCAACATACAAAGTACTGGGGAAATGGAAAACTCAGGTCCTCACTCTTGTGTGGCGAGTGCTTTACACACTGAGCCACACCACAAGGGACAGGTTCTTGCTCTGTCACTTCCTTCCATAATCAGATTTTCTATCGCTATTGGGAGCATACGCTGACGATGAGTGAGCTTACATTCAAGGAAAGTTAGGCCAAGGTTCGGCAGGCTGTTCTTGAATCAGATGGCGTCAGCTTGGCCACATTCTCATCTAAGGAGAAAGGAAAGTCAACTCCCTGATTTTCACTTCCATCTTTCTAGTATTCTAATAAATTATATTTCTATACACACACACACACACACACACACACACACAGACACACACACACACACACACACACACACACACACACTTTGGCATGTAATTTCAGGGGACTCACAGATACTTCCCTCAAATTTATCCCCTGTTCTTCCTATTAAGGTTACCTTAAGGCATCAGCATGAATCTGCAATCCCTGCAGGAGGGTAGTGGGATGGTAAATAGGATGGATGGATGGATGCATGAGAGTCAGGAATTTAAGGCCAGCCTGAGCCACGAGAGGCATGGTCTCAAACAAACAGATACAACAGGGTTCCAGAGTTAGATGACGTGATGATGCTTCTGGCCTCTTAACTATTATAATTCTAAGCATTTTACTGTCAATAGCATTCAGACCACAGTGGGAGGATTTCGGGTGGCCCAAGTATCTTTCCTTTCCATAGCTTTAGACCTGTGATATAAGATCTTCCTTTTCCTCAATTTTCCCATCTATCTTAGTGGTAGACTTGACAGGGTCTAGCAGCTATCAGGAAAAGTTCAGAATGACTTCACCTTTTTTTTTTTTTCCACATGAAAGATTATCATGTTCTAGAGTAATATTTCTAAGATCCAAGGTAAAAGATCTGGGGAGCCACTGTGTTGCTGACTTCAGCTGAGAGGGGAATGTCTGTATTGCAGTTTATATCCCTACTTAATTGAAACTCCAACTCTGTCTTGGGGAAAGTGAGATATTCTACCCTTTGTGTTTCATCTGAAATCGTATCTCTGCACGTTCCTGTTTAACCAGAAACTGGTTTCATGTTCATGGTCATCATCATTAGCAGTTCATCTAATACTGTTCAAGCCAGCATCCAGTGGTCCCCTTCCTGATTCATTTAGCTATTCATTCCAGAAATACTGTATGGTAATGGATAGCATCCACTGAGCAGTCACTGTTTGCTGAGCACGGAGCTAAGACTTTGCAAACTCCAGTCTCAATCCCTTCTTTTCAGGCATCTGGAAGCAGAATTCTGTTTTGTGATGACATGAAACCAGCAGCAGATCGTGGCTTTGTGGAAGGAAATGTGTTGCATTGACCAAAAGCTTTCAGGTCGCTCTAACTGCCACTGCGACATTAGTAAGGAATTAGAGCGAAGGAATAAGGCCAAGCAAAACTTGTACAGCAGACTTACTGGATTTTAGGGGTATCAGGAGGCCATTTCTTTAATCTGCAGTTGGGGGATCCTGGAAGCCTTATAAAAAGAGATGGGTCAACAAATTGAACTTTTGTGTGTTCACCAAGTGTCATGCTTAGAAATACGTGTTTTCTCCTTGCTTTTCCATGTAAATGGGTTTATCACCCTCTGCAAAGAGGCAAGAGGCTCAGAAAGGTCATGTGGCTAATATGTGCACAGCTGAGGTTCCAACTAGGCATCCTTGTCATAAAACTAGCTCTTTTCCCACTGCCTCGAAATGAAGAAAAGAGGAAAGGAAAAGCACAGTCATGAGGGAGCCAGGCCTTTGTTGAAACAGCAGGGACTTTTGCATCTGAAGCTGATGGAGAGGGGTACTCTGTTGTTCAGATTTCCCGATTTAGATACTAAGTCAACAAAAGGCTGGGTTAAAAGGCTGATGAGAAAACTAAGCGTTGAAGAGCAAGAAGGCAAATACTCCATTTACCTGTTGAAACAGTCCCCTCTCAATTGGCTGCTTCAAACTGGGAGCCACACTCTTTCATGATATATGCTGTACACCATTTTGAGCAAATATTTATATTTACTTTTTAAAGTGCTTCTGAGCTTTTTCTTTGTCACCTCAAGAGTTTAATCACATCTATCCAAGGGATGCAAAAGCCCAAGTGAGCCAGTTTCCGAAAATGTTCTGCCCTTCACAAATGAAGTATTTCCGGGGAGGGATATTCCCCCTGTTATAAGTTAGAGTCTTTAAGTCGGAGTGATGAGAAATCATTTTAATTAAGGAATACCCCTATGTCTTCCCTAACAGTTAATTTGCTTGCAAGTAGGAAAAGCTAAAACTGAATGAGAAAGAAAAGGGTTTACCCTATTTCTAAAATAGCTTGATATATTTGGAAGCGAGACTTCATGTATGTGTTCTTGAGCAAACGTGGAACGTCAGAAATCCTGCGTGAGAGCATTTAACTGTGTTGTGGTTTTCACAATCATGAAGTATCAGAGGAAATATATGCCATAGCTGTAGAAGTTCTGCATCTCATAGGATGCCATTATGACTGGTTGCGAGCTTCCTCCTGACAGGGTGTGTGGAAGTAAGGATTTCATATTTTTACAGAAAAAAAAAAAAGAAACTACAGCTGCTGTGTTTGCAGATAGAGTAGGGAGGCAGATGGGAGAGTCGTCTATATTTTAGGTCTGTGTGTGTGCAGCTAACTGTGCTTGAGAACTGATCCCTTTGGATACTGCTGTTCAAGACTGGTGTGTGCAGCCTTTTGCCTCCTGTATAATCTGTAGTGCTGTTTAGAGGTTTCTCCGCAGAACAACAGGTAGTGCCTAATGTTAAAAGCTGGAAAGCAGTTACCATGGAAACCAGATGCAAATTTAGATCTGTGAGTCCACTCTATGCTGCATATAGAAGACGTGTGCTGTAATAGAAATGAAAGGATTGAAATAAGATTCGCATTCATGGCTCTTGAGACGTAAAATATCTGCCAATATCATATGACGATGGATAAGTTACAATGTTTCAGCCTCAGCTTCCAGTCAGATTTACAAGAATGATGATTTTAAGAATGTTTCTGAGACGGTTGACATTTCCTCATACTCCTGAATCCACTCCCTTGTCAGTACATGTGTAAGACAACCTATCTTTGAAGCATGCAAAGCTTCAAAGATAACCAAAATAGTTTAACACACGCTTAATAATAAATTGTAAATAATACATCATAATTGTAAATAATAAATTATAAAGAATACAACTTATAAAATAAAAAAGGAAATTCAAGTACTCGTGGTCACTCAGCCAAAAGGCTCAGAATTATTCTTTATGGCCCTGGAGTCTAGGTCGGTCATAGTCTCTTACTATTGACCCTGTCACCAGGAATCTGATCCCCACCCAGCCTTGGAACTGGGAATGGAGTTCATGGTCCCAGAGTTAGGAAGGAATAAATACCCCAAAGATAAACCAAATGCTGTTCCAATAGCAGAGAGAATGGAAGGCTGACAGTCCATTTCCAGCACAGTGGCAAACGCCACCACGATGAGTGCCAGGAAAGGGTGGCTGCCTTCAGTGAGACAGTGAAGCTATCTGTAAGAGAAACATCTTCCTCACTCAAGCTATTGAGAAATAGCGACCTCTGTTTTGCACATTCACAATGTCCAGAATTAAACAAAAGGACTTTAAATAAGAGCCACACCTTAGATAAACGTGCTCACTCTATAGAAAAAAGTCCGTGCATATGTGTGTGTGTGTAAAAACAGGAACTTAAAAAAATCCCAGTGGATTTGCTATTTGCAGCTTAACGCACACACTATTTCTGTAAACATATGTTTTTTTTTTTTTTTTTTTAAAAAGAGAAAACTATCTATTTAAATAAATACCGCTTTCCCCAGTGATAGGACAAAATACAAGGCTCCTTTGCTGTCTTGCCAGTGTTACATGGATGGGAACTGTGATACAATTGAAATCATCAGTCACAGCAATAATGGCTACAGTGCCACTTTACATTTACCTATTATGTCTGCTTCTAAACCTTATGTTCTTCACTATGCAGTGGAGGTAACACGGGAGGGGAGAGGAAACAATGTCTGAGTTGTACATGGATTGCTATGGCAACAGGAGCTGACCAATCAATGGAGAGTAGTCAGAGCATATGTCTCCTCTCCTCTACAGACATGATGAATTGATGTCTGGATATAACAATCCTTTTGGCTCTGATGCCACTTGTGGTGATAGTTTCTCAGCATCCATTGGAAGGTAGACATCTGGTTTTTGTTTTGTTTTGGTTTTTGTTTTTTTTTTTTAAATCAGACGTTTGACTTCTTACTCTGGAAATTGTCAGTCTTGATGTGCAGATGCACAGTTTTTCCTCCCTCTAAAATAGTCCCTATATTTCTCACACACCCTCTAAATAGGTCCAGTTTTCTGACTCTCTAATTCTGATGCAATCCAGTTCACATCGCCTCCCTCCCCCACACTGTCTCAGACCACCTTAGTCTAGCTATAATGTAGCACTTTCTTCAAGATCAAGAAATATATAAATAAAAGTACATTCAAACCTGCCTGATTTTAGAGCTAATTTAAAAAAAAAAAAAAACAGTAGAAGAAATATTCTGGATTCAGACAAAAGAGGCCAACCACCAGAAACACGAAGAGGTCATAGTCATATTTCCGTATTGCATTTAGGCAATAAAAATACCTGCTTGGGGAAAAAAAAATGAAGAATGTCTGAGAACCTTTGGAGGCAGAGTCTAAGCTATAAACAGGAGTACATTCTATTTCACAGTAATCTGCTAGCTGTGAGACTGGCCCTGTTAGTTTGGGAAGGTGTTTGAGTTTCTTTCAAGGCGTGCATGCGTCTTTGGTCTGAAGAAGACATCAGGCTCCTCTGGCCTTAAATGAATTTCTTACGGAGTGCGTTTTCTCTCTGAGAGCCTCTGTGAGCAGAAAGGGATGTGGGCTGCGATGATAAAGACGGAACCTGGCCCCCGAGTTCTTGCTACGGCTGTGGCATAAAAAGATTTAAAGGACTGGCTTCCATTGAGCAGATTAAACAATAAATAACACCTGCTGACATTTAAACCTATCTCCAGATCACACAATAAATTCAGGAGGCTGATTGAACACCAACCTTAGAACTCATAATGTCCAACTGATTCACCAGAGAAGCAGTGTGCTGATTTGATAATACATTGAAGCTCTTACTGTCTGTCCCCCCCCAAAAGTGAAAAATTCTAAAAAACTTTTTTTTTTTTTTATATACAAACTGAGACTTTTTTTTTTGAGGCAGCGTTTTATATATCCGGTCTAACCTTGAATTTGCTGTGTAGACGAGGATGGCCTTGAACTTCTGGTTCTCCTGTCTCATAGCCAAACCACCATACCTTGTTTAATACAGTGCTGGGGATGAGCTCAGGGCTTAGTACACCTAAGAAAGCGCTCTAGTAATTGAACTACCTCCTCCGTCCCTAACTGAGATTTTAGAAAACCTGATACATACCTCCATGAATTAGTGGCAATGTGTCTGGGAGCTTGGGGTTTGCCATTGTACAAGAAAGACTCCTTAAGCTTATGGGATATATATTTTCTCAGGGGAGTCACAGTAGGAATCAATACATCAGGCAAACAGTGTTAGGAAGCAAATATTCCTGTTGATGGTCAGTGGCTCTAATTATCAAATCCTTACTTTCCTTAGCTTCTTAGACTGTCTGGCTTAGTTGATCTTAGTCCAGTTACTGTCTCACCTTGCATCCTATCGATGAAGGCATGCTTTTGTAGTGTCAAGTTTGACCTTGTGTTCGGTACTTTGGATCCACCAGAGCATGTGGCACACTTTACTTCCTCTTTTCTGCCCTGGCAGTCCTCTCATTTCTGGAGCTGCTCACCGCTTCCTTTTCCTTTTAGCCAGTCCTTCTCTTTCATCTGTACCATAAACAACAGGTTCAGCTTCTACAGTTTCATCCAAAAATGAGTATCTCTGCATCTTGTCACAATAATTCATTGCTCTAACAAATACATGGTGAGTATTTACCCTTTTCTAAGCATGTCGTGAAGTATAGGGAATTTAATAATACACAAGAAATTAAAGACTTCATTATAATGGAGAAAACAGACATAGATCTAGGCAAAGAGAAATGAATAAAAAGTGAATACACTGTAATGATTTCCATGCATGAACCAAACAACTAAGAACATAGAAGACCTGCTCCTGAATGTGATGGCTGGGAAGACTCTCAGAATCCAGACACTTAGGCAGAAATTGAATAATGAAGAGAAAGCAGTCTCGTGGGTTTTTGGGGGAAAGATGTTCTAGACTAGGAGGACAATGTGATCTACGATGGGGATATATTGTTGACATTTGTAACTGGATGAAAATGTACACAGCGTAGAGCACTGTCGAACATGTTCGGGGAGAAGCAGAGTAGTAAGACAGTGTAGGGAGTTCGGTCTTATAATTAATTCTAGGTGTACTTGAAAAGCAATGAATTATTTAAATCAAAAGATTGATGCAACCTGATTTCTGTTTTGCTATTACTCTTGCTATTAGGATGAAAGTAAAATTAACTAACTAACTGTTGGAGTACGGTGGATGCTAGCAGCTAAGGCAGCTAATGGAAGTAGATGTCGGTGGATAGGAGTGGGCTGATGTGCTATATAGTTAATGCTCAGTATCCACAGGAAATTGGCTCTAGGAATCCCTGAAGATACCCAAATCCATGGATGCGCAAGTCCCTCATAAAAATATTTACAAACTTTTCACACACTCCATATTCTTTAAATAATTTTTAGATTACTTATGATATCTAATACAACATAAGTAATTCCATCCAGAGAAAAGAGAACCTTGATTGAGGAATTCTGTACATCAGATTCACCTGTGGCCACATGGCATTTTCTTCATTGATGATTGATTGATGTAGGAGAGGCCAGCCCACTGTGAGCAGTGCCATCCATGGGGAAGTGGTCCTGGGTTGCATGAGAAAATTGCCTGGAGTATGAGCAGAGGATCATGCTAGTAGGGAGCATTCTTCCATGTCCTCTGCTTCAGTTCCTGCCTTCAGATACCTACTTGGATTCCTCCCATGTCTTCCCTGATGTTAGACTGTAACCTGTAAGCCAAATAGATATTTTCCTCGACAAGCTGCTTTTGGTCATGGTGTTTATGACAACCACAGAAAAGTAACTTAAACCCTGTATATGAACATTTCCTCCGGTATTTGAAGTGAAGCACATGCAAGTAGAATTGATCACTCCTCTCAGTTTCCCTCCTTTTAGTGCTATTAATCTAGATCTAGGTAATGCTGGTACTAGTCTGCCTAGTGTAGACATGTTGAGACTGTCTGTACCAATTTCTTCTCTTGAGACACTTCTGTCTTCCCAACATCTGAGCATTACACACTGGACATCGTTCAAATGCCTGGGCTTCGTACATCCACTCCACCCCTAATTCAATCCATTTTGTATGTAGTTGTTAAAATTCTGTATCTTTCTACCAGACCCTGTTCTCTTATCTTTTGTCATGCAGATACTGAACTTTGACTCATTTCTACCTCTTTACTATAAATATTTCTTCCCCCAATGCCTACAACTTGAATATATACTTTAAACCAGAATCAAACCCAATTTCTGGTCTTACTCTTTCATCGCCCTTTACATATAGGGTTGTTCCTTTCATAATGAATCTCCTGCTATTTTCAAAATGCTCTTATCACATCTTTCAACATTTTCTCTCTACAATATCTAGAATCTTCTTCCTCCACCTGTCAATTCTTATTCACCTTTCAGGGCCTCAGTCCATCGTTTTCTTCTTCACATACCCTCTTTGTCTTCTCGGGCATTGGGACTTCTTAATGGGTCTCTGTTACCGTCTCCCCGCTGCAGCAGTGACTACACTTTACAATCTGGAATCCATGTGTTGCTCATCTTCCTAGGCCTTCCTCTGAGAGCGCGGCCATAGGAGCACATGCCTTAGACTCTTCTAAGATCTTATTTGAAATGTGTATTCCTGGCCTACTCCTGTAATGTCTGAATGAGGGTGTCTTTTAGTGAAACAAAAGACTCTTGATTTTAGCTCACCTCAAGTGATTTTTATAAGTAGTATACTTCAAGAATCATCACAAGAAAGCATCAGTCCCTTGCAGAAAGATCACCTCTCACCTTTCTGTTATCTTTACTAATTACTACACAGGCCATGCTCAACATTCTTCCTTCATTAGATACTGATTTCAGACTAACATATATTATTTATCTAACATACCATTATCCATTCAGCACGTAATTAACTTTGATTAGTACTGTGTTATTAGCAAGTTTCTAACAGTTTGATGTTCCACGCATGCTGTGTGGAGGTTTTAAGAACATGATCTAGCACTTCAAGGGGAGCATTAGACATTCGTTCCTTCACACAATCTTCTCAAAAGAGAAAAGATAAAAAGCAAACTTTAATCTCCATTCAAGAAAGACTTTTTCTGCATTAGCTAAGATATGTATAAACAATAAAGAAATGCTTTAAATACTAGAAACACTTTACAACACAGTTCTAGAAAATTCTCTGGGAGTGAAAGAGCGTCCGGTGTAGTTGGATTGCTGTTACATTCACAGGGCATCCATCCTGCCTTCTCTCACTCATAGGTGCCCACAGGTGCCTCCAGGACACTCTGCTCTAAGGGCACTTTTTCTTTATTCATTATTTCTTACTAAAAGTGATGGCCCATATAGTTTAAAAATAAAAGAATTCCTTTTCTCTGGCTTTGGCATAATTCTGTAACCAGACTCTTGCTTTCATCTTTATATCCAGCCCAGTTCCATTTCCTTGCTACCTCTCACCTTCTTCTAAGGGCCCCCATCATCACTGTCCCCCAGGACTAATTAGCTGAATTCCCGAGCACTTCAGAGAGCCTATGGAAGTTAGAGGCTGCAGGAAAAGTAGGAGTGACGGAACGTAGGGAATAGAAACTCTGAAAAAGAAGGGTATGGCTGCGGGCTTTGCTAACTAGGCTTTAGAGCGTTTGGGTCCAATGGTTGAGGAAGCCTGAAACTACAGTAAAGGCGGGAGAGAGCCGCAAGATCTCATCAACCTGAAAATTTGCTTTCCAGGCCATTGCATTAGAATCGATCAAATCTCTACACAGGGTAAACTATGCAGCAGTCACTAAAAGAATAAGTATGTATTTGTTTAGTCTCTCAGGGCTAAAAATAAGTGTCCAGGGGCTCATAATCTATTTGCATAAGAAAATGGAATAAAAATCTAGATCAAGTCATTAAGAAAATGGTTCTCCAACTCTCTCTTCCCTCTCCTGCCATAGTATTTGGAATCGTTATGAGTCAAGTTCTTCTTGCTTTCTTCCAACCCAAAGATTAAAAATAGGGAGACAAAGTATTCATTTTCTTGGACAATCCAAGTAAGTGAGTTTCAAGATCAATTCAAGGACCTGTAGGACTACCACAAATGTAGAGGCAAGGAGAAGGCTCTTGCTGAGGACAGCACCTGCTCAGTCTTTTAACTCTATTGTCTGAAACGTAACAAATAGCACAGCGTTGCTCCAGTAATAGCATTAAAATCATTTCTAAACATGGAAATAATCAAGGAAGGAAGGAATTTAATATACTAGATTCTCAAGTGTTAAATATTCTCACATCATGTGTTACCCTCATATTATTTTCCCAAAACTATGAGGTAGATAATATATATTATTCTCCAATTTATACAGAATAAAATGAGACTCAAATAGACGTTGGACACATAGATATTTCTTGGCCAGAAGGACAAAGCCTATTTATTATAAAGTCTGATATATGTAGATAGAATTACCTAATAGAGAATTGATTGATTACAATTGACTGCATCTCTTTAAACTAAATTCTCAGATCGATCCCATTTTTCATTAGTTCTGATTTCTATTTTTAAAAGAAAAATTTGTTCTTAGTGGTTTCTCAGCTAAGGTTTGGTCACACGATTCTATTCTTAAGCCATTCTGGAGAAAGATTTCATAAAGGAACGATCACCTGGCTGAATTACTATAAGCAATTAAAAGTATCTAAAAATACCAGATGGCCAGTTCTCCTTTACTTATGATCAATCCAATTAGATCAATGACATGAGAATCTTCTTGAAAACACACTTAGGGTTGAGATTTTCTTTGAACTATATGTCCATAATAAACATGGTGATACTGAAGGGAGCTCCCAAGCTTCCAAAGCCAGATAAATGACTGCAGCAGCAAACTTCTAGAATAAGCAGCTACTGGGCTTACTGCCTTTCCAACATGCAGTCAGCCATTGCTGGACTAACCAGCCCCATCATATAAGCTAACTCATCAAATTCCCTTTTATAAGACGTATACAGTCTATTGGTTCCATCTTCAAAACCCACTCCCAGTTACACACTCCTCCAACAAGGCCACACCTACTTCAACAGGCCATTCCTCCTAGTAGTGGCACTCCCTATGAGCCTATGGAGGCCATTTTATTTAAACCATTACATTATTGAAGAAATCACATAAGGCATAAATAAGGCACACATACATCTGTAAGCCCCTCACCCATGCTCCTATAAGCAATCTCTAACAGAGCTTAAAAAAAGTGAAGGGTAACTAGTTGAGAAGAAAAAGAGGATCTATAGGTATAGGAGGGGAAGGGGTCAAGAGAAGTCATGGGGGTTGAATCAAAATGTCTGTGTGTGTGTGTGTGTGTGTGTGTGTGTGTGTGTGTGTAAGATGTCAGACTGAAACATTATGTATGATCAATACATTCCAATAAAGACAATAAAAATAAAACCAGAGAGGGAAAGGTAAATAAAGGAAAGAAAATAAATATTATTGTTACCTAGAAGGAAAGCTGTTCCATGCAGAGGAAACAAATAGCACAAAGGCCTTGGCCGTGGCTACGAAGTTTGACAAATAGCTCAGTGGAGCAATGTGGAAACACAAAGTCAGAAGATCCCAGGTGCTCTTGCAGCCACTGTGTTTGGAATGAGGGGAGAGGCAATTGTGGGATTTTGAGCAGAGTGATAGGATTGCACTTCTATTTTTAAACGATTGCTTAAGTGTGGCAAAGAAAACATGGTGGGAAAATTGCTGAAGCAGGAGGTCAGAGTAATCCGTCCAGGCTGCCACCGCACAATACCAATGGCATGGCTTACGAATGACAGAAATACTTTTTCCAAGTTCCTAAGGTTGAAAAAACTGAGACAAAGGCATGAGTATATTAGTGTCTGGGGAGAACACACTTCCAGGTTCTAAGTCAGTCATCTTCCCTCTTACATGGTGGAAGGCACAAGGCCCTCCCTGCGGCTCCTGCACAGCTAACCCCTTATGGAATGAGTTGACGAGAGCTGAAGATTAGGGGCTGGAGAGATGGCTCAGTGTTCAGTGCACTGACTGCTCCTCCAGAGGACCAGGGTTCAATTCCCGGCACCACGTGGCAGCCCACAACTGTCTGTAACTCCAGTTTCAGGGGATCTGACACCCTCACACAGACATATATGCAAGCAAAACACCAGTGTACATAAAATAAATGAATAAATGAATAAATAAATTTCAAGAAATGAAAATAAGTACCTGAGGGAAGCAGGACCAAGAGAGGTGTCAGCGCTGCATGAAGAATTAGCCTGCTCTTCATTCTTGAATTGGTCTGAACACTGATGCTGTACTTTGGTTTTTGTTTTAAGAGGTGGGGAATAACCTTTTGCTAAGATAGTAGAAATAATCTAATAATCTATCCTCTAGCGAAGGGGAAAAACTGGGTAACATACAAATGGAAGATTGACTGAAGACCACGGAAACAGAGAAAGACAGAGATGATGGCGCAGGCTTTCCGCCAGCAGGTGGAAAGAGCGGGATACAGCGGTAGACTTGACTAAACTCCATCCTCATGATTTCTGGGTTTTGTCAGTAATCTGGGAAGCAGGGCCATAAGATGAGCCTGATGACAGAGGAGGAAGTGCTGGCAGCTTTGGGAAGAGAAGGAAGAGAACCTGTGCAGTGTAGATGATGCTTGGCTTGTAGTCGTTGGATTTAAGAGTTTTCAACACTATAATGAGTGAAAGTCATACATTTTCAGTAGAAATCTCGCGTTGAACTCAGGTTTTTATCTTCTCTTGGTGACATGCAGCATGGTGCTCTTGAGATCCCAAAATAAATGACCCACAGTCTGTAATGTGCTGTGTTGCCAGACTATCATTTCAGTTGATTAGGAGAATAAAAAGTACCTTAAAAACATCTCTAAAAGCACCTTTTTCAAGTTACAATATTTTCAACTTATAAAGGCTTTACCTACTAAGGAGCCAAGGAACATCCATAATTCCAGTAAAACGTGAGAGAATAGACCAGGCTGAGAAGCAGAGGTCTTCAAGAATGGCGAGGAAGCATTTTCGGTATTTTTTTTCTCTACAGTCATCATCAGCTGTGTGAGTGCAGGCAAGGAGAAGAGGGGAAGTTAGAGTCAACCGACGATGAAGGTTTGTTAAATTGCTATCATGACAAAGAGACAGGAAAAGGAAGCGAGAAAGCACGTGAACATGTGCATTCTAGCAGCGGACGATGGAACTGAAGTTATGCTAGGCAGAGGGGCTAGAGAAAGGTGCAGGGCTGTGAAAAGGTGGTGTGATCTGACAATGTCCACAGAATGCCGTAATCACGGTTCTGACGCAACGCTCCGCAAGGATGGAGACGGCGGCAAGAGCAATTTGAGCAGATGCCGCTTGAGACTGCGAAAGGGTCAAGGCACTGACCCTGATTGTGTGGAGATTTAAATGGTAAAGCGTTATGGTTGGTGCGATGTCAATGATCAGAGCAGCACTTGAAGAACTGGTATCTCTAAGAAACTGGCTTTAGAAGTCAGCTCCAAAGGAAGAAACAGCGTTATCCTTCCGTTTGGGGGTTTATTTTACTTGTACATCTAAAACAGTTTTGAAACTTTCGAGGCACAGTTAGATTTCACCTCTCTTTCTTATCCAGGTTCCTGTTTCCCATACCCTGTTTACATGCCTCTCTTGAATTCTTGTTTTCTCCACCTTTTGATTTTTTTCTTTTCTGTTTTTTTTTAACTCTTTCAGTACTCCAATGTTCTCTTTGTCCCATTACCTCATAATCCCTCTGTCAATTATCTCAAGAGTCGCTAATGAGAGAATGAAGATTTTGTGATGATCACAAGCAGAAAGATGGTGGTCAGATAAGAAGAAGAAGAGAGGAAATATGACTGAATATGTATATACGATCTGTATAGTCTCCCGAAATCAGTTCTACTCAACTATTCAGTAAGTATTCTTCTGACATAGTCAGAGTGTATCTGCATTTTGGGACATGGTGTAAAGTTGCATGCATGAAACTCAATAGCCAAGCATTACCTGAATAGATACAAAATGCTCTGTGATGTGTGCAAATGGGTGGAGGAAATTTGATTACACGTTCTGAAAATGTACTCGGAGCTTCTAAAATGGATGCCTTTCCACAGAATAGCAGTAATAATGATGATTACTGTGGCATCTACTGCAGGAACAACAAATGAAAAATCAGTTCCTTTCATGACTAAATCGAGCCCTTAGACTTGTGCTGGAACATAGCCCTGCTTAATAATCAGTAAAGCCTATTATTACCTACCTTACCAAAGCTGTACATAGCAGAGAGCTTGCCACTTCGCATTTAAAAATATTTAAGGTATAGACAGTGACCTTAATTGCAAAACATTATTTTATAAGAGACAGGTGGCAGTCAAGGGACAACTAATAAACACACATCTCTAAGTGCTGGGTCTAGTAAGCAGTAAATCTGGTTAATGGAAATCAAAGATATGCAAAAAGAAGATGTATTTTTAAATTGTAATCTGCTTTATAGAGTGATTGTAACTAAGCATTTAAATTAAACTTTTTCTAGATCCCAAGACTTTAATTCAGTTAAATCTAGCATTCTTTAGTAACAATACTAAGACAAATTTGAGAGTAAATAATGACTGGGTCTCTCAAGTGGCACCGGAAAGATTTTCTCTTATTTTCCAACAGCTTTATAAAAAAAGAATAAATAAATAAATAATAACACCTTTATTCTTACTGAAAATTTTGCCGTGGCATCATTTCCTGTTTGTTATTATGCATAAAAACACATTATGATAACATTATTAATTTGATTGTAATTGTCAGCCTTTCTGGGCTTCATTCTTGTATTTCTATGGGTACTTTCAATAGAGCAGATTCTATGCAGAATTAGATTTTATCAATACTTATCTGTCAGACCCGGATGATTGGATAACAGCTGTCTTATTTCAATAGCTATATAATCCTAGAGATTTTTTACCCAAGGTCTTCTTTCCCCAAAGGTGGGAGAATAAAGATACTATGCACATTTTGTGAAAGTCATGTGCTAATGCACGGTGATGGGGTTCAGGAGAGTAGAAGCCCTGCATCATCTATGTCTGTGTTACTGGAACATGTCTTTAGACTACCTGTGCTTCACCCAGGGTCTGCTTAGAAATGCTGCACTCACAATCTGGCCCCACCTCAGATGCACTGAAACGGAATCTGCATGTTTATAATATCCCAGGAGATTCATTGGCACATTAGAATCTGAGAAACTTTGACCTACATGATTTCTTTGTAGATATAGAGAAATAGGAAAGGAATATATAGAAACAATGCAATAAACATAACATCTATTGGTTCATTCAAATATATTTATGAGTACTTGCCAGCCACCCTTCGCTGTCCTAGGAATTAAAGACACAACAAGGAATGACTATGAATCTGTACATGTGAGGATCACAGTCAATACAGGGTTTCAAAACAGGTGAAATTTATTTTGTTTCATATTTATATGCGAGTGCTGTAATAGCTGTGAGGGGTTTACATATGTGTAGAGAGTATATTCAGACAGTTTATATAGACACATTTCCATCCTTACAATTTTGTCAGTGTCAACATGATCAGCTAAGTCAACATGATTTACATTCACAGAATAATTTGGAAGGAAGAGAAATATAATAGTATGCCATAAATTATGAATGACATTGCAGTTAGAAAAGGAAAAGCCTACTACCTAAAAGACCCACTGACTTACATTTCAGGATGAAAATTGTGATACTTATTGAAATATATGGGACATTCAAGGTGGACTTCAGGAAGGAAGCAATTCCAAATGGATTATTTAAAAAGGTTTAAAGAGTGAAGTGAGATTTAGCTGTTTAGGGGGGGCATTATGTTTCTTCACAAGAAGCAAAGTAACAGCTATTAGAAAAAATATATATATATATATTCCAAAGGAAGCCTAAAGGAATAGAAAGGCATTTAAAGATTAGAGGAATATAATAGAATCAGAACCCACTTTCTAACACATGAAAAGGTCTGACTCAATCTCCAGGTATGGGAAATTCTAGCCCAGGGGGAAGGCAGGGATGTAGAGGTCAGAGTACCTGGGCTTTCATTCCCAATACATTGCCCACATTACAATGTAATATTGACTACTGTATCCCTCCTCCTCCCTGATAAGGAAACAGGTTGCTGCATTTCTAATTTTGTTCTGGCAAGCGTCTGTAAATCCCGTACAATGTTGCTTATTCTTCCAAAGATTCTCCCAGTTGTACACATCCAGCATAACTGTTTCTCTTGCAGAGAGGACATCAAGCAATATATATGGTTGCTTGTAGACTTCTACAGTGTGCCTACAATGACAATAACTCTTGAGATTTCCAAGATAATCTGCAAATGCTTTGTCACACACTCTCCATAAGCACGGCATTTGCATTTAGAACTGAGATGAGGAGAAACTGAAGTTTGAAATCATGTGGATGTGAATTCAAATCATTGTATAATTCACCTATCTCCTCTGAGACTTCATTTTCTGGATTGTACATGAAACTAAAGCTTACATTGTAGAACTTATAAAGATTATGGAAAGCATATAGGAAGCCCAAGGATGAACACTACATAAAATGTAGATTACATGGCTGTGCTGGGTAGTTTTATGTCAACTTGACACAGTTATAGTCATTCAAGGGAACTGAGAAAAATGCCTTCATAAGACAGGCTGTCGACTAGCCTGTCAGGTATTTTCTTAATTAGTGGTGTGAGAGGGCTCAGCTCCTTGTGGGTAATGACACCCTTGCCTGGTGGTCCTGGGTGCTATAGGAAAGCAGGCTGAGCAAGCCAGTAAGAAAGACTCCTCATGGCCTCTGTATCAGTTCCTGCTTCCAGGTTCCTTCCCTGTTTGAGTTCTTGCCTGGGCTTCCTTCAGTGAACTGTGATTCAGGATATGTAAACCCAAGACACCCTTTTCTATCCCAGGTTGCTTTTGGTCATGGTGTTTTATTATAGCAGCAGTAACCCTAAGATGGCCATACATGACATCAACCATGTATGCTTCATATGTGTTTACATAGACGTCTTCTGTTAGCTTCCTTATCTACGCTGTTGTTGTTCATTTTCTTGTGCTTGGTGCCCACTCTCCTTGATGAAATGTTCCAATCGCTTTCAACAGCATTCTTCCCACTCTTATTTTATACCTTATGAGTATTTCATGACAGTCATATGTGTCAAAGGAAGATCATGCGTACAATGGGATGAAGGGAAAGCTGCCTATGTAGCATGTATCTCCACCTCTGCTAACACACTACCACTTACGCCTTGAAAAGAAGAATTAAAACCTAAGCATAATTAGATTACCTTTATTCTTTCTCCAGTTCTCTTTTATGGGGCTAAGAAGGGAAATGAAATTTATAGCAGGTCGTCTATAAATTTAACATGTGAATGGCTGAATGATGATACTGTCTTCATTTACTAACTCATTAAACAAACTTAATTTGTCAGTGTAATACACATAGAGTGATCAAAATATTTTTAATTGTGTAAGTACATTGTAAAGTGGGATGTATTAAATACATATATGCTGCCGACTACTATGTGTGATGTCAATCAGAATCCACTCCTGGAATTTATAGCCCAGTACCTTGGGCCGACAACTTTGGTACATCCTGGGACCCAACCAATGGCCCAGAATTACTGAATCAGAATCCGCCATGTTCAAATATACACAAAAGTTTAAGATGCACTCATCCTGTGACTATCACAGGAACTCCCCTCAGAAACACTGTTCTCAGGGCTGAGTTCCAGAAGAGCTTTAAATTCCACAAGGAGGAAAGCCAGAAGACAGGAAGATAAAAGACACATGGAAAAGAGGCCCAAGGCAGGTCACCAATGTGACCTTTTGTTTCAGTATTATGAGGTTTTATCAGGGGCTCGTGGGTTGTAATTCCCACCCTGGGGCAGGCCACAGAGACTAGAATTTTCTTCTAAGAGGTCGACTGTAGGAATTCCAATCCTCACCCACCTTTTTGAATCCACCTTACCAGAGGATAGGTCATGATAGTACTCATTCTAAATGGGTCCAATACCCTGTACCCCAGAAAGAAGAGACCTACACAGAGACCAAGAAGAATGCTGAAGCAGGTAGGCCTTGCTGGGTCTCTACACCAACTCTAGTAGCATAGGATCTGGTAGCATATAGATCATGGTAATGCAATCAATGTGTCACCGTAATGTTCATGGGGAGGGATGGGCAAGGTTTGTAGAGCTTCTGAGTAGGTGGACACCCTGAAGGCTCATGAGAAGGTAGAAGGTAGCAAGAACTCATCAACACACTGGCAGGGCAACACACTCAAGCTCCTGGAGACAGGTGGTCCTGTGCTCACAAAGCTTCTAGGCCCTGTCCTGAGTTTCTCTTCATTTGGTTGCATGTTATTTATCTTTTATTCAATACACAGTGTGACAAAAGAAAAACATTCCTTGTAATTAACCAATAAAATGTAAGAACAATGCTTCTCTAAATCCTGTGCACAAATTTAACCAAATAATCAGACTTGAGGGCACAGAGGATATAGGGTGGGAAAGGGAGAAAAGATACCTCACACTGGCACATTTACCTTCATCCCATCATAAGCATCAGTTTTCTATGACAAATATGACTTTCAGTAGAGCCTTGGATGCACAGAATAGAGTAAGAATGAGGGAACGCATTGAAAGCGGCTAGAGAGGCTTGACAGAGACCTCACTAGGTGACAATACTTGGTGTGCAAACATGAGGACGTGGGTTTGGTTCCGAGCACCATGGTCACGTGCATGGTTACATCCTTGTAACCCCAGTGTCATCTGGGGTGAAGACAAAACAATCACTGGGGCTCACTGGTCATGCATCTAGCTCCAGTTACAATGAAAGACCCTGTCTCGAGGGAATAAGGCGGAGTTGTAGAGCAGGACATGCAGCATTCTCCTTTGGCCTCTGCACATGGACACATAGTCACAGACACTCTCACATACACATGAGCACACACCTCACAAACATACATCACAAATGCACACACACACACAGAGAAAAAAGTAAGGTTCTCTGAAGGAATTGGGCACTGATCACAACAGTATGGAAAACTACCATGTAGATAAGAAGATAAAGGGAAAATATATGAGTTCTTAGGAAATCCATTTGAAGCTAACTGGTCAGCAGTTGCAGAGAGTACTGCAACTTAAATTAGAGGTCACTCAGCTGTATGTAAGCAGAGCTGCTTCGAGGTCCTGGAAGTCTTGTGTGTAGTTGTGGTGTGAGAACAGAGGAAAGCAACCACCTAATTCATTCCGTAAATTCACTACGGATACATCAGTGGGGGATTCTGTGCAGGCTGACAAGACCTTCTGGTTTCCACACTAATCACCATCCTCAGAGATATGATTGTTTGTGGGATCCTACACATGACATCATAGCTAAATTTTTGAACTCTTGAAAGTAACAGAGAAAGTTACTAGTGAGCTGAATACGCTGCATACACTGCTTTCTGTATGGGAGGAGAGCCCTTCACTCATACAAAGGAGTTACTTGGGAGTCCTTTTGTACCTGAGAGAAATAAAACAAAACAAAACACACCCTGGACAGGTCTCATACTCTCCGATGTATGCATATATATGTGTAGGGTTTTTTCAATATACTTCCACACAAATATACTTAATTTTAAAAACGTCTAGATTGATATTTATGCCAGGCCTACCCATGTCAGCATTTATGACTTCCCTTGCCTTAGAAATGCACCACAGTTTTTAACTGCTTGACTGCTACCCCATTATTTCACTTAGCTTCTTTCTGTTTTATCTTATATTGCTTCTCCCATCTGGAAAGCTCTTTTGCTATTCTAACGTCTGGGAGATATACTTGGTAAACGGAGAGCGACTGAAGGCAGAGATCTAGGTAGACAGAATATCTGGTGGAATGGGAGAAGGCTTAGAATTTATAATTAGACGTCTATTTCAGGTTCCTTCAGAGGACTGCTGAAATTCCTTTCAGGGGTGTCTTGACTGCCTGGAAATTGGATGTCATTGAGGATTTTTTGCCCTCTCTTGTTTCCTTGGCAACAGGTTGGTGATGCAGCAGCTGAAATCCACTGTCTCCCTGGAGATGCTGGTGTGGGCAGGTGGCAAACCACTGGTAATGGCTGCAAGAGAATACCAAACTCGACCAAAACCTTTTCATTCCAGTCTCATAAATGCATTATATGAAGGGACCTATGTAACAGAAGAAGCGATTCATAATGTAATTACTGACAAAATCCTTCTTTTTGCACATATCACTTTATAGTGAGTCCTAACATGTACATGTTTCAGATAATTATATATATATCGATTCAGTGCTAGATTATCATATTGAAAAAAAAGCTCTGTGCTAATATAAAGTCTGAGAGAAGGGGGAAAAGATGAGGGGGCAGTACCTTTCCTTTGGACTTACGTCAGACATATGGTCCTGTTTTGAAACATCTAGCAGCCGCTCCCCATGCCTCCAGTTGTTTTTTGTTTGTTTGTTTGTTTGTTTGTTTGTTTTAACAAATCATGCTTGCAATCTGCAAAGAAAACATGGAGGATCTGTAAACGTGCCTCACTGGTCTACGTTCTTCTCTGTTACAACATGAGAAAGGGGGCAACCAGAGAAGAAAGGTGAGCTGGGAAACAGGAGACAGGGATGGCTGCTGGATACGGATAGACAAGGCAGTGGCGAGACATTTGGATCAGTAGGTCTGAACTGTAGATGGCTCTGGCACTCAGGACTTTGTATAAACATGGCAAACAGATGAGAGTCAAAACCACAAGAAGGTTGGTGCAACAGGTGAACCAGAGGTCAGAATTATATGGATTCATTTCAAAAGCATACTTGAAAATGGAGCCATTTTTAAAAAATAATTGAATCCAACCATTTGCTGGATTTACATTGAGGATAAATCCATTAAAAGGATGACTGCAAATTTATTTAACCTGGAAGATGTGCAGGTCCAAAGACAGCAGAAGAAGAAATGGTCAGCGTGGGGTTGGGTGGTATCTGAAACACAGATGGGCAAGGCTATGTGAAAGGGAAACAGGAAATAACAAAATGAGGCTGTCAGCGGATAAGAGTGCTGGTCATGTGCTGCCAAAGGAAAGAGAGTGTTCATTAGAGGCATCTCAGCCAAAGAAGACACAGTGAACCTGTACTCTAGATATGTAAGAACATCATGCCTCATTCTAGGAACCCTGAAAGCTTAGGAATTTTGCATTACCCACATCTTCACTTGTAAATATTCTGGGTATTGAGTTCCTTGTGACGTTCAGAAAAAAATGTTCAGGTAATTTAGCTTGCATCCTTCCTTTGCTGTCAGTCTATTCAAGTACTGAAGAATAAATATCTTGGGGAAAGACTTCTTTGTACGGCATCTTTAAAGATCACTCCCTGACCTAACCTCTTGATCCCTAAGTTGACTTGAGCGGTACAGCTCAAATAAATCAAAGTGGTAGTTTTTCTGAGAGGTAAGGCCAGAACATAAGATGCCAGAATATAAGAATAAGGAAGAACAGTGTATTCTCTCACAGATGCAAGAAATGGCTAATTGTGTTGGCTTCACAGTTAGGTGGACCATATTGGAAGAACAGGGAAACAAATGGCAGGCGTAGCGTTGCTTTGAGTTACTTGCTTCTGCTCAGCTCTGAACACAGCATTCTAATCCTTCAAGGGATGTCTACGTAAATTCTGTTGAAATGTAACTTATCTCATCTCTCTCCCAGGCCAATGGCACAAAAATAAAAGTAGCTAAGTTCTCATATCACCAGCTTTTTTGCAACATCTTCTTCCAGAAGCCCTTCCATGCACTTGACAATTTCCCATCTTTGTTTCACACCTGCAATCAGCAGGGGCAGCAGAGCCTCATGGAGAGTCACCTTAAGGTGAGCTCAATCTGGAAACTGAACCAACCGTCCCTGACAGACACTGAAGCTGCCCCTCCCCAGCCCAAGTGTTCATTTCATGGGACAAAGTTTATTCCCCAAAGTGGTCAGAATTTCTCAAGAGTCATTTTGCAGCGTGGAGATAACTATCAGACAAGCCAGCACAGCTTAATTCTGTGTGCTTCTCATCCATGCTCACCTGTACATCTCCAGAACATAGCCACATTGGTTCAAATTTCTTGCATTCCCACTATTCCTTTTGCATTTATTTCTGGAAATCGTGGCTTGACCTAATTACCGGGCTTCTGGCCTGTGCTTCTGATTACAATAGACAGTTTCCTGTGACGGTTAATCTTAGGTGCTAGCTTGACTGCAGAGAAGTGTCTAGAAGACCAAGAAATCCAATTTCTCTGTGTCTTTGAAGATCTTTATGTTGGGGAGAAGACCCACCCTGAATGTGGATGGCTCCATCCCATAAGCTGCCCTGGGGAAATACAAGAATAAGAAAGACAGTCTGAGAAGGTATTTTCTTCCTCTGATTACCAGAGGGCTGGTGGAATGTAACCTACTCTATTCTGCCATGCCTTCCCTACCATGATGACTAAGACCTGAGAAACTAACTCCCAACAAACACTTCACCTTTCAATTGTTTCTCTCAGGTCTTTGGCTACAACGATGAGAAAGCAACTTACATATCACCTAAAAAGACCAACTCTGTCTTTGAAATCAAACCATGGCTTTTGCATATTTCTAATTATCTTTTAAAAATGTGCTCTGTAATGTGTTTCTGAATTTGTTTCTCTCTATATATCTATCTTTATCTCTCTCACTAACCCAGTGAACTAGAAGGAGTTTGTTGCCTAGAAAAGCTGTAGTCACACCAAACTCATCTCTGTGGTCAGGTGTGTTTTCAAGCAAAGCTGAGGTCAGTGTCTTGATAAGACAAGAGAGAGGGTCCTAACAGCCTTAGCAGCAGCAGGGTGTGATGACAGAGCTCAATAGTCATTCCAGCAGAACAAGGCAGAGCTGGTGGGATGACGAGACAGAATGTGAAGCTTCCATAGGGGAGCAGAAATGAATTCTGGGCACTTAGTAGCAAAGGAAGGACAGAGCAGAGTTGATGCTCATGATCTCAACAGGTCTTGGCCAGAAATCCAGGCAGAAAGTAGGAGTTCAAAATCCAAGGGAGAGGCAGCCTGAGGTGGAGGAGGAGGCCATTTGTCTTGTGGCTCTGTAACAGTGTTCCGCTCTGCATGGGAACTTCTCAGAGATTTTGGTTGGAAGGAAATCCACAGAGGAAGCCTCTCAGAACTGGCAGGCTAAAGGAGGCCATTCACCTAACTGGAGAGAATGAAAGAACAGCAGTGGAAGACAGATGTACCCAGTGCCTGTTTGGTGAACTAACCAAGATAAATCACCAAGATCAGATGGCATCCATCTGGCCATGTTTAAGACATCGGAGGTTGTGGCTTTGGGACTTATGGCTAAAACAGCCTGTTTGGAAATCATTGCTGTGAATGGATTTTTTTTCCCCCACTCTTCAAGAACCTCTTTACCTCTGGAGGAAAACAAAGCAATTGTCACACATCTACCTAGTCACTTGCAAACTTGATTTTTTTCCAATCGTAAGTTGACTCTGTGGGGAGATATGCTTGTAAATGAGAAAGGGATCAGTGTAGGTCATGTCCAGGTAGCACTGAGGATATGCACACTGACCTTGGGAAGTTCAATACTAGTGCAGGTGGCAGAACCCGAGGACACAAGAGATAGGGGCAGGAGTAATTAAAGGCAGGAGCCAGGTAATGGAAATGCTTGAATACAAAGCTTGTTACATACATAGCTAGAGGCTTAGCCCTCTCCCAGGCTCATTAGTTCACACACAGCTTCACACCCTCAGCTTCTTTTTCCCAGTGCTCAAGTTGACTTTACACTAGAAATGGGTAGATGAGCACATTCTATGTGGAAAAGACTCCATGGATGAACTGGAAACAAGAAAAAGGCAAGGTATCATCTCAAAGGCAGACCAGAGGCAGGAGAGATGGCTCAATGGTTAAGAGCACTTGCTGCTCATCTAGAGGACCTGGATTTGATTTCCAGCACTCATGTGACACTTTTCACCTGTCTGTAACTCCAGTCCTAGGGAATCCAATTCGTCTAGCCTCTGCAGGTATCAGGTACATATATGGTGCACTGTACTACACGTAGGCAAAACACCCATACACAAAAAAGTAAGACAAAGGCAGACCCCTGGCCTTCTATAAGGAGAGAGCAGGATGAAAATGTTGAGGAGTGTTCAGTCTTGGAGTCCTGGGAATACTTAAATGCACAAAGTATTTGTTATCTGTGTGTGCCAACTCTCTAATCGTTTATCCTGTGAAACACTACATTTGAGTTTGAACACGTTTAGTAAAATTTTCTTGTTTTGGTGTTTTTCACTATGTCCAAGCTGACAAATCAACTCAATTTCAATTACCTAAAGAAATCTTGTTCTTTGTTTCTATATTTATTTATTTATAATGAAGAGGAGGAGGAAAAGAAGAAGAAGGGAAGGAGAAGGAAGAGGAGGAAGAGGAGGAGGAGGAGGAGGAGGAGGAGGAGGAGGAGGAGGAGGAGGGATGCATGGCCATGACACACATATGAAGGTCAGAGTCCAACTTGCCGACCTTGGCTCTCTCCACCATGTGGTACCAGGGATGGAACTCAGTTTGGGAGGCCATAGAACTTTCTATCCGTTGAGTCATCTTGCTGGACCCCAAACTTACATCTTAATACAAAGTTAAAGAGGCACAGCAACTTAGAAGCAAGAGGTATGCAGAGGATAAATTACTAAATGATACCTTTTCTAAGCCTTCAATGAGCTGAAATGATTTTCTGATTTATGAGAGAAAGAGACTTAACCTTTAAGGCATGTTTGTCCTTTCGGTCAACAACAAGAAAATCCTTAAATAACTCTGCAGTTACAGAAATGCTAAGGAGGGTGTGCACATTGTTCTTCTAAAAAAAAAAAAAATGCTGCAAAAGGAGCTCTCATCTAAATGCAGATGCTTCTCAGTGAGAAGCCAGAGGTGAATGGTAATGTGTTTCTGAGCCAGAGAAATATTGCTTCACAGGCCCCTCAGAGGCCGGGTGGGGTAGGCTGAGGGTATATTTATTTTCTCTGTAGGAATGTGGATTATATCACATCCAGACTGTTTATTCTTGCTTATCTACTGGTGAGTGTTCATGCATATAAGCATGTGTGAGGGTGTGCATTTGATATACATGTGTGTGTGTGTGTGTGTGAGTGTGTGCGTGTGTGTGTGTGCTCTTGGGATAGCCATCCAGATCACTGATATGAGTTCCAGAATGTGGGAAAGACAATGGGCTGGCGTCTATAAAGGAGAAATGTTCAAGGAGATAGCTAATTATGAAAGTCATTGGCAATGCCATCAAAATTGTGTTCAGACTGACCTAAATTTTGAATAATTTCAAACTGATAAACACTTGCAATTCCAGCTACTAGAGATTCTGAGGCAGGGGGATCATAAGTTTAAGCCCTTCCTAGGCTATGAAATAAGACTACCCTGGATGAGACCCTAAATTCAAGTACATTCAAAACAAGCAGAACTAAACAACAAACCAAACAACAACAACAAAAGAGCCACCCCTAAATACAGAGTTAGGGTCACGGGAAATTCTGCTAAGTATGTACCCAACAAATTAAAATTAAAACATGTGAGCACCCAGAACATTGTTCCCGAATGCTTCCAGCTGCATCGTTTGTTATGACCCAAAGCAGAAAGAATTCAAGTGTCCAGTAGCTAATGAACACATAAAATAATTGCATCCACGGAATGGAATAAAATTTTGTTACAAAAAATTTATAGAGTTCCATACAAACATCAGCAACAGGATGAATCATGAAAATACTCTTCTAAATGAATTAAACAAGTCACAAAAAGCCACGTATTATATGTTCCCACTTGCAGGGAAGGCTGAGAATCGGCAGATGTATAGAATGGCAGTTACTAGGAAATGTGGTGGGGAAAAACAGGAAATGACTTCACAGGAAGTGGACACACTCTACAATTAAACTGTGACTATGCTCCTATGACTTGATAACTATGTTGAAAACCTCTGCATAATTTAAATCAGCTAGTCGCAGAAGATGTGAATTAAATCTTCATGTTTAATGCACCGATGGCTCAGAATTTGAGAAATGTACTTGTCTTGGCTACAGACCACTAGGGTGCCCTGAGTAGCAAGCAGCCTGACCTCTGGAACCGGAGTTCTTGGACTCAACCACCAACCCCACCTTTTTCTAGTAGCTATGACTGAGAGAAAAGTCACTTCACTCTTCTCTGCCTCGATGTTCTCATTTATAAATGAGAAAATAGTTGTACACAGTTATACTGTGTGTGTGTGTGTGTGTGTGTGTGTGTGTGTGTGTGTGTGTACATGCCATATGACATGTGGAGGTCCAATTTGCAGGACAATTTGCAGGAGCCAGTTCCTTCCTTCTACCTTGTGGATGTAGGGAATGGAACTCAAGCCATCAGGCTTAGTGCAGACAGTGAGCCACCTCACAGGCCCAACAAAATCCTTTAAAAGATTAAACAAATTTATATATGAGCACTCTGAACAGTGTTTAACACTTGCTTGGTGCAATAGAAAGCATCTACTGTTACTCTAATTGTCATCTTTATCGAAATGTTACCCTGTTGGTGTCTGAGAACAGGGTGACAGCCCAGTGATAGGAGGTGATAATTCCTGTATGCTGCTACTGTCACTGGGAGCCAGCCTGGCAAACTGCTGACCTCTAGAGAGGTGAAGGAATCCGGGGAAGTAGGCCATAACTCCTCATCAAGTCTGGCTCCTTCTGTCTGAGCCTTCAGGCTATTGGCACCAACATTCTGTCAATTATAGACTTACTTGAACAGAATCCAGTTGATGGGTTATATTAGACCTTACCTAGACAGAGGTCTAGAAATCAGGGGCCCATGCAGGTTACCAGGGAACATCAAAAGAGACTGGAAATGTGCCCTGTGTGACCCTTGAATTATGAGAATATACACTCTTAGAAGCTGTGTTTTGTAATTCTCTTCTGCCAACAATGAACTTCCATCAAAGTTCTACAAAAATGCAGAGGCTGGACTTAACACTCTGCCACAGGAACAAAGAAAGAGGAGAATGCGTTTTTCCAATGATGTACACAGGACGGCAGTCTCTGGCAGAGGGCCATAGCATCACAGGGGAGACCAGCAGAGGGGTAATAGGTCGTTGATAGACACCAGCAAGCCCCAAACCCGAATGATAAGGGGAAGAGGCCCAGCACAATAGAGGATCCTAGAGGAACACTCTATCTAGACAGGAGAGGACAAGGTTGTAAGGTGAGGGGATGCTATCTACCACCCAAGAGGGGTGACTTATGGCCCTTATGGCTGGGGTCTTAGGTTACCGTTACCTAGAGCCTGCTTTTAGGCTTAATGAGGCCTAATGTTTACTTCCTAATCATCAAACACTACCATGACCAAAGTGTTAACTGAGACTAAAGCATCTCAAATCAGTTCCGCATCATCATTCACACGAAGAAGCTTCCTGGATTCTTAAGGGTCATGTCTCCCTGACCACACCCTGTGGTTGCTTCTGTCTTTGTTTCAGTCCCAAACAGTGAGTCGTGGGCTCCCTGAATACAAGGGTGCGACGTTTTAAATGTTTTATTCTCTTTATTTCCCCTTTTATCTCGTTAAATTCTAGATCACTATCACTTCACTAAACTCTGTGGTTGTGCTAGGCACTCAGGAAGTCCCCAGCAAGTGCACCAAACATCAGTTGTGGATAATTTGGTATGGAAATCTTACTGGTCAGTGTGATAGTTAATTGGATTATGAACTTGGTGAGGTTTAGAATCTTCATGGAACAAAACCCTGGGTATATCTTAAGGAATTAACTAGATTAGGTTAGTTGAGGTGGGAGCATCCTCCCTAAAGTGAGCAGTATCCCTCCATAGGCTGGAGTCCCAGCCTAAATGAAAAGGGGAAAGCATGGTGAATATTGGCATCCATTACTCTGTTCCCTGACTGTGGACATAATGTGACCAGCTGCCTCCTGCCCCTGAAGCCATATGTCCCTGGCATGATGGACTAGGTCCCTTGAAATATAAACCAAAATAAACCTTCCTTCCTTCGTGAAGTTGCTTCTGTTAGGTATTTTTGCATAGCAACAAGACAGGTAGAGATCCAGTCAGACTTTGGATTCAATGTGAGATCAAATCACATTCCTCCACTCCTGTTCTATCCCTGAGATCTACAGAGCTGTCAGTTTCAAAAGCTCCCATCTCTACCTGGGGCAGCGCAGCCCTGTCCTTTGTCTCAACAGTTCTCTTCTAATTAGCTATTTGTACTCTCCAAAGTTCCTTTACCCTTCTTAGAATCTCTCAACTACCTTTAGTTTAGGTTTGTTTTGTTTTACAAAACACTCTTCCTCCTTACTTTTTCACAGACTCATTACCTTTCATGTATTTGTGTGTGAGGGCTGTGTGTTTGTGCGCATGTGTGTACAGGTATAGATACATGGGTTCACATTTCTGAGATGAACACCAGTGTGTGCATGCCTGTAAAGATCAGAGATCAAGACTGGTATCTTCCTCAATATCTATCCATCTTACTTTCGAGACAAGGTCTATCACTGAACCTGTAGCTCTTCGATGTAGTTAGACGGACCAAGAAGCCATGAAATTCCCTGTTCCAAACTCTCCAAAGCTGGGGCTACAGGTACGTCCCACTGTGCCCACTCTTTTATGTAAGTTCTGGGAATCAAACCCAGGTCCTCATGCTTGAATAGCAAGCACTTTAGTGACTGAGCCATTTCCCAAGCCCCACACAGAACTCTTTACCTCTTATGCTCTTCTGTCTCAGTTCCACTGGCTGGTTCTTCTTTCAATGAACATCTCAATATAGATGAACTGGAACCAGACACCTTCATTTCTTCTGTTCGTTTTCTACATCTTCTCTCATGGGATAAACTGGAGTCCATGAGTATAGGGTGAGAGGTGAAGAGGATGAAAAGCTTGAATCAGGACTTTAAGTTAGAGGTTGACTTGGGAAGGAAGATAAAGCAATATTAGCAGACTATGATCCAGGGGCTCTGTGAGTGGCAGGTGGAGATGAAAGGTTCCTTAAGAGTCTAATCAGGTTCTGATGCTGAAAAGTAACTGGAAGCATTCTAAAGTGAATGAGTGACAGTAGAGCATGAGGCAGGGAGAGCAAATATGTAGCGGACCCTGGCGACAAAGTATTCCCATTTACTGTTCTCACCGCTGTCACAAAAAATACAGGACCAAAGCAAATTAAGAAAGTAGCAAAGCGTTTATTATGGCTCACAGTTTGACAACACAGTCAGCCACCCATCATCATGAGAATGGGGTCACAGGTCAGATGGTGTCCATATTCAGGAAGCAGAGAGACAAATGCTGGCACTTTGTTTCCTCCTTTTATTTACTTCAGGACACTCGTCCACAGGCACAGTGCCACCCTCATCCGAGGTGTCTTGTCTTCCTCAGTTAAGCCTTTATAGAAACGCCCTCATTGGCAGTCCCAGAGGCATGTTGCCATGGTGATTTTAAACTCCATTACATTAACAATGTCTGCAATCCCAGCCTAGGGGTGGACACAAACAGGCAGATCCTGGGTGCTTGCTGGCTATCTAGTCTAGATGAAACAGCAAAGTCCAGGTTCAATGAGACACACTGTTTCAAAAGTAAGGTAGAGAGCATTTGGGGATGGAATCTGATGTAGACCTCTGGCCTCTATGCACATGTGTACTGGTAAACACACACACACACTGACACTAAAAAAAGACAAACAAACAAAACAGACAAACAAAACCTAATCATCCTTAAGGTCTTACTTATTTTTTTTTTTTTTGTTGTTGTTGTTGAATTTGCTTTGTTCCAATTTTAACATTTCCATTTAATGGAGCTAGAATAATATTTGATCCCAAACTCATCCTTCCTGCCCAGATGTTTTTCTCACACTGTACTTTATTTGTCCTTGTATTGGAACTTACTGTTTTCCTTTCTCCTAAAAACAAACCAAAAGCAATGTGAAAATGAAATAAAACTTCTCAGGCGTCAGCAGAGCTTCCCAGTCTTGCAGGAACAGAGGACTCACATTGTGAGATTTCACCCACTTGCCTGGAAATTGATTTCTTCCACTTTTCATACCTCTCCTTTAACCTGGACAACACACATAGAAAACATTTTCCTCTTCTCACGGGACTGTCTTTTTTCTGCAGTACCCTTTCTCAAACTCTCATTAGACAGATCGTTACAAGACAGTAGCCATCCTGACCCCAGGCCAGTCAAGGAAAGACTATAGAGAAGATTGTCCTGGACCCACAGTGGCATGTTCTCATCCAGTCCTTACTGCTGTGAAAACTGAAGTCAACTCTTGTTCTGTTTGACACTATGAGTCAGGTCATGGTCTAACCTCTGACTGGCCATGTTCACATTCTGGGGCCAGAATTGTCCTTGATTCATCTTAGTATCCCTTTTATGTATTTTAGTGTCCTGTAGATAGGAGAGCACATGATACTGTTATATATTTAATTTATTGTGGGTTCTCTCTCCCTGTGGGCTCTGCTTTCCTTGCTAGCAGGTGGCTAAGCTATGGGCTGATAGCTTCCCTAGAAGGGAAGTTCCCAGATTGGAGGATTTAAGAGTCAACAGAATGCACAGAATTTCTGGGAGGCAGTTGTCAGTGGAATATCTCAGTTTATTGGAGCAAGGATGGTTATCTTTATAGGAAAAAGGCAGGAGAGGGTCTTTGGTACCCAGGGATACTAGAGTAGTCCCATTTGCATGTGGGGCTCATTGTCTAAGGGCTGAAGTCTTGCAAGGGCACCTTCTGCATATGGTGTGGTCCAACAGGGAAAAGAGGAAGATACCTTATAAGAAAATGGGCTCAGCCCTAGGCTTCCAGCTGCAGTGCAGATGAGCACCAACCAAGTCACATTCCTTTGCTAATGACCTTCTGTGAAGCAGGCAGTATTTAGTATTTAGGAGGGTTTTGCCAGGGCTAAGAAAGTGGGGAGCAATTGAACTCCTGCTGCTCTCGGGGTGAGAATTCCAGGGTCCAAGACATGCTTTGACCCACTCTTAGCTCTAGGACAGCCCCAGAATTTTTTAGGATATAATTCATATCATATATACAAAAAAGCAATTATGCTGAGTAAGTAAGTTTGAAGGAAAATAGGGCTTCTCCAGAGACCTCCAATAGCTAGACTATCACAACCAGCAGTATTCCTTCAGGTGAGAACATGTGTTGAGGTCCCCAAAGACTCTCACTCTTTTGCTTGCTTGTTGATGCTTTGTTTATTTGTTTTGGGGGCACTCTTGCTACACAGGACATGCTGACCTCAAATTCACTATGTAATCATTATGTTTAAAATGTGCCATAATGCCAATTTCCCATACCTTATAATCACCTGGAGAGAAAGTCTCAAGTGAGTAATTATCTTTTACCAGGTTGGTCAGCGAGCATCTCAGTGGTTGACTGTCTTGACTGTTAATTGATGTAGGAAGATTCATCACACTGCAGGTGGCACCATTCCCTCAGTAGGAGGTCCTGAATTATGGAGGGCAGGAGCAAGGTGGTGAAAGCAAGCAAGTGGTGAAGGTGAATTCATCTCTCTCTGCTCTTGATTGTGGATGTGATTCTTTAAGACCCTGCCTTGAATTCTCAGCAATAATAGACAAGAATTGTAAGCTAAAATAAACCTTTCCCTCCTACAGGGAGTAGACGAAGTCCTGAGCGAATATGTAGTATTGATGTGAACACGGCCATGTCTAAGACCCCAATCTCAGACCCTTTGAATGACAAGGCTTTCCCTGAGTCTGGCTTAGGGGAATGACTGATGATAATAGTATGTGCCATAAGAGTCAACCATAGCTTCCTCCTCCAGAGTGCCTGCAGTCTGAAACTGCTTCAGAGACACCCCTACAGAGATTAGCTGACATGTTTTTCTTCTTCTTCAACTGTACATAATAAATAGGCTGAGTTTCCAGGCTACTGGTATATCTCAATAAGAGTACAAGGCCTGTCCCATCCCAGCTTTGCCTTAGGTCTATCATTTCTTCATTCCTCAACGCCCCAGTCAGGTCAAGTTCAAGCACCTCCCCTAAGTTGTTTCGGTCAGGATGTTTTTTCATAACAATGGAAATGAAATTAAGATAGTAACCCAGGCTAGCCTTGAACTCACAATCCTCCTGCCTCTGCCTCCTGAGTGCTAGAATCATGTTGGGACTATATCTTGTTTGCTGATATGCTTAGAAAGGAGTTTTACTAAAAATTCTGATGCCAATAAAATACAATGTTCTTGAAACTTATAAATAATTAAGAAATAATAATTTAATATCTACTATAAGCTTTTGATGGGCCCATGTCATACTAATTATTTCATATGACTTTTCTTATTTGTTCCATTTTTAAACTCCTTTGAAAGTGGCACCAATATTAACTTCATTTTGTAGCTAAAGAAATGTAGCTAAAGAAAGTTCACACTGGCCAAAGTCTATGGAATTTAAGCCTTCACTTGTATACTATATCAAGAATTTTCCATTTCTTCTCGCAGGGAAAGAAGAATCTGTGTGTCCTCCAGAACTGAGAGGATGCTTGAATCACACCAGAAGTGTTATTAACAAGTAAGTGTTTGCAGCACTCAGAAATAGGTGAAGCAGGAGCCAGGGATAATATGCTGTGCTCCTCATGATACTATTGTAAACCAATCTCAAAAGTTGAGATTATAGAAACTAGGCTATCTATGGGTGCTTTTTCCTACTTCCTCTCTCCAAAGATTTAGGATGCCTTCCTTGAGTTTGACTTATCTGTCTTTAAAGCATTTTATTCTGTTGTGGAACAGAGATAGCAAATAAAACCTTAACAGTTTCCGTTAGAAAGTGTGTTCATACAAGGATCAAACAATATTGAAAATTGTAGTGACATATGGGGTTGGGAGGAAAAGATTGATGGTGAATTCGTTTTCTTTTAGGGTTTTTGAAGTATGTGTCTATTACGTGTAGACACCTGAGGTCTTTGATTTTATTTTTAAAATATTTCCAAATAGGCCTTTCAACATCAGCCTAATTTAGATAGCAACAGAAGAACCACAGGCTTCCCATTGGAGATGAATGGATTTATACAACCACGGATGGTTAAAAGAGGCAATTATTGCTTCAAGTAGTCAGATAGAATTTCACCTTGAGTGTTTTTCTGAGAAAAAATAAAAACAAGAAAAAGACTTAAGATTCCAGAGGAAAATGAGAATATATGATCCCAAATTTCTATGAATCATTTTGAAAAGTAGGTGAGGAGGACCCCCCCCCCCCCATCGCCCACTGTACCTTCAACATATCCAGCTCTATCTGGAAATATAAAAGTTTCTGATTCTCATGACCTGCCTGTGGCTTGATGCACCTCTGACAGTCACCATACTTCATATATTTGCGCTATTGGATAATCAGTGCACCCAGAGGCCTGGGAACATCTCTTCTTCAAACTGGAAAAGATTCTGTCTTTGAAATATTGTGGAAGGTGATGAGCCTATTTGCTATAGACCTGCCCTTGCTTCTAACTTGCTGTTTGACACACAGCAGATCAAATGATAGGTTTTTTTTTGCTTTTGTTTTTGTTTTCAGGGGAAAGATTTATTTTAGCTCAAAACTACAGGTTATAGTCCATCATTTTTGGAAAGTCAAGGCAGAAACTTCAAACAGCTAATCACATCATATCCACAATCAAGAGCAGAGAGAAAGCAGTGCATAGATTCTCACTTGATTGCTTATACACAGATCAATTTCTCCACTCTCATGAAGTTCAGGAGCCCCTTTTGCCTAGGGGATGATGTCACCGACAGTGGGATGGGTCTTTCCACATCAATTAAGTTAATTAAGTCAATACCCCATATATACAGCTGCAGTCAACCCAAAGTACACAATCGATCATTGAGCAAGTTACAGTTTTTAATGTTTCCATCACTAAAATAAAAACACATAATGATCAGACAAAGGCTAGGGAAAGAAAGGTATATAAAACAAGTTGAACAATAGATAGAACATGGCCTCCACATATTCTTTAAAATTATCAGACATCTAGAAGAACCAAACTTCTGTAGTTTTCCAACTGGTTTCCAGTGTTGTGTACTTACAGGGCTTGTGCTAGAAACTTAAAGAATCTGTTTCTCAATGTCCTCACATAATTTCTTACCTCACTTTTCTAGGGTGCTTATCAAAAAATTACAGAGTCTCAGGATATATTCTATACAATGAAACTGTGATCCCCGAGTTACAGAACATTTGTTTCTGGCTTTTAATAAGCTCCCTGGGTGGTTTTTATGCACAATGAAATTTAAGATCTATTGCTCTGGACTATAAGACCGCCAAGATAGGAATGGAAATCTATTTGTTACTGTAGCTCCGCTGGTTTTACATATAATAGGTAGTCACATAATACACATTCAGTAAACAAAGGCATAAAGAGAAATTATTTCTGCCTTGATCCTCTTTGCAGCAGGTCTTCATAGTCAGGGGCCTTGGTGGCCTGTGTATAGAATGAGTGAAGCAAGCTTGAAGCCATGCCTCCTGATGGGAAAGGAGCTTTTGTGTATCAGAAATGCCCCTTTCAAAATGATCCAGAAGGACTTTTAAGAAAAGCCCCTTGGGAGCTAATTAAGAAGCCAGAGGCAGACAGTCTGCTGAATTAGATCATTGGTAAACCTCTGAACTCAAGGATGAAAATCATAGACCTGGAATAGCCATGAAAACCCCCAAGGCAGAGGGGATATATGCTGATAGCAGAAGTCAGATAAGAGATCACAGCCAGTAAACAAGCGGCTAGAAGGGCTAAGGCAGCCATGTGTCTAGTCTCTAAAGCATTATGATTCTATCTAGAACAAGAGAGAAATAGGAATTGGAGACACTTCCGAGTCTTTTGGATCACGGTTGACAGGGAGTCAACCTGGGAGTCGTAGGGAGACACCAATGGAGCAGAAATACCTGAGCAGTAAAGTATAAAACTAAACCCAGTTGGTGACCCGGTTTTAAAAAGACTTTTTTACAGTTTGTGGGTTTCATCCACTGAAACAAACACCTGAGGCTTCCTCAGGGCCAGATGGAAATAGTCCTCCCTGAAGAGGCAATTGTTATAAATTGCTTCTTATGACGATCACATAATTACGTTTTTGTTCTGATGCTCTTTGAGCGTTGTAGTGTAGCCCCCAGTGAGTGGTGTTCCATGCTCTTTCCTTTTATCCTTCAGTATTTCTCAGAAATTCTTTTCCAGGTGAGGTAGAACCTTAATCTAACCAATTTAGCAAGAAAAACATGGGAGATGCTCCCAAGAATTAGTCGTGTGGCTGCTGAAACTTTACAGGGGGTGAGCTGCGCAGACAGGAGGGGACCTGTGGCAGGGCTGTGGTGCCTATTGCTTCATCCGTGGTGGCGCATGGCATTCTGGGAGGCCCGCCAGAGTGAGTGATGTAATTGCTCTGAAATGAATGAGGGAGTCCCAGTGTCCTTCCTCTGCACACTTATGGATCATCCTTGACCTCTGTTCTCTAAACCCTCAATAGCATAAACGAAACCCTAGAAAGTGACAGGGATTCCCCAGACCTCCTTTAAGAGTTCTTAAACCTTCTGGTCCAGACTCCAGGAAACCATACAGATCACAGCCAAAGCAGCAAATTCCTCCTAGAAGAAAGGCCAATTAAAGAATTAAAAGGGAAATGGGGAAGTCTTGATCATGGAAGATGGAGGGTGTCTTCTGCTTTCTTTCAAATGTTGATCAGCTTTGTGGTTTTGTCCCCAGACTAGGGGCATTAAGAATGGCAGTGAGTCACTGGGAGTCTGGTACCTTGGTGAAGCCTTGAGCCAAGCCTGCTGGGTCCGCTCCTTTCCCCCATTCTGTTTATCTAGTGTTCAAAAATGTTGACTGTCTTCTGCGGCAAGGGCTCTTCAGATTCATCGCTTTGCTAGAGATGTGAGGGTGGAAGATACGGTAACAGAAGATGAGTTTGGAGAGCTGGTCACCTGCATGGGCAAGACCCTTGAACCCCTAGGGCAGCTCCCTAATTCTCATTCCTGTTTTATAACATTAGAAAGACTTCCTGCCGAATCAGATGCACTTGTACCATAGGGGGAAAAAGTCTGGGATTGTTCTATGAGGGACGCACAAAGGAAAATATCCACTTGAGATACAGGATTGCCACTCACCTCAACCTTTAGACAACTTTTCACTACTGACGCTATTGAATATCAGTCATTGGGCTAAGCATTTTCCAAGAATTCTCTCATCCCATCTTCACAGTGACCTTTTGTGGGTAGGTCTTCCTTTGGGACATTACCTTTCCTTCTCTTATGAGAAGACAAGACTAGTAAGGCCAATTAAGCTCCAAAGAGTACAAACGCAGAAAGGAGCAGAGGCAAGACTTGTTGTCCCAGGCTGTCAGAGACAGAGCTGGGGCTCTTAGTGGATTAAAACACTGTGCTGTCTTCAAATCATTAACCATGAGTCATAGTCACAGGTAAAATAGTCTTGTATTTAAGATCACTAGGCTTTCTGAAAGAGAGAAATATGTTATACCTACTAAAATTTAGACACATGGGAAAACATAGGAAAAGCAAGCATGCTCCTTGTACTAACAAATCCTCTTCAGACTCAACCATTCAGGAGTAGAAGATGCAGTGGTGATTTCTTTTCATCTATTATGTATCTATAAAAATTAAATTATGGACAGGTGTTTGAAACACCCTTCACCTTCTATGATTAAAATAACTTCAGTGGTAGATTACTTGCCTAGCATGTGTAGGTTCAATCTCCAATACTGCAAAAATAAAAATGGAAATTAAAATATAGGCTTTTATTCAATCTGTCTCCTAAGCTTTTATTGTAGCTTAGTGAAAAATTGAAGAGCATATAGTGTAGATAATAAGAGAATATTTGTGATGTTAGTCAGCATTTTCCTTAAGTCATTTGAATGATTCTGCATGAAGTCATTATGATATGAACTTTGAGGCAAATTGCTTTTCTCTTGATTTTTCAAAAAGAATATTTTTACGTTTTGATGATTTTCTAAACTGGTGGCTGCCTTATAATCACTGTGAGCAATTAATGTAGAGTTCTTTACTTTCTTTCCACCCTACAAGAATCCACCATTAAAAGTTTGGTGCATGATAGATTTCAGCGGAGGAAATTTTGCTGCTTTTACATTTGTATTAAAAGATAGCCTGGTGGTGGTGGTGCATGCCTTTAATCTCAGCACTAATGAGGCAGAGGCAGGTGGATCTCTGCGAGTTCGAAGCCAGCTTGCTCTATGGTGTGAGTTCCACGACAGTCAGATTTACAAGAGAGAAACCATGTCTTGAAAAACCATAAAAGCAAGCAAGCAAGCAAACAAACAAACAAAAAATCCAGCTAGAATATGTCTATGACAGAAGAAATAATGAAACACTGAAGAGCTCTTAAACTTTGTATTTTATACTCTAATTGTTAGTTATATTTTAAGTACCATTCCTCATGGAAAAGGACCACGGCTTATTCTTGAGCTGATGCAGAGAAAGTACAAAATGAGTTTAGAACATACTGCTGAGATTCAAAGCAAAGAACTAGCTGACAAAATGACATGACCTGTCCGAATGGCACAGTGCTCAACACAAAATACTGACTATGTATCAACTTATGATGGAAGTATTGCAGTGCTTCATTATAATTTATTGAATAGAACACAGGTTCATATTAATAATAAGGCAATAATAGGAAAGGACATAAAATAGTAGCATGCTGCCTCCAAAGTTTATTGTACCAAAAAAATGGCCAAATTTAGACATCATTGTTAAATAGTCATAATGATCAGGTAAGAATCATTATGGGATGCTTTTGTGGCTAGTAGAAGGCTGATGAGAAACTTTTTCTTGTTTATATGAAGGGGAGCATAGTAACTTCACAATGGATCAACCGGACACATAGTGCTTCAACCAAATGACAGGAATTAATGTCACCAATAATGACATAGCCCGACATTTGGTGCCTTTTGATGGAGCACATGTAGAAGGATCCACTTCTCATGTACTACTTGATGAGAATTTGTCACCTGCCTGCAAACCTGGAAAATTATCAGGCTAACTCCAAACACTTCACTTATACTGAAAATAACATCTTCATAGAAGACAGTGGATATGGTTACAGATTAAAGGACAAAAGCATGGTTTTTAACAATGAAATATATTATCCTGGATTGTATTCTGAATTAAGGATGAGACAGAAGGGGGTACCATAATGGATTATAATGGGATAATTGGCAGTGTTTGCTAATAAACCTTCTAATAGATAATGATACTGAATAAATGTTATCTTGAATTAAACAATTGCACTAATTTATGCAAGAGTGTATTCTTGTTCTCTGGAAATACTGAAGCACTGGAGAGTAAGAGGCATGATTTTCACAAACACTTTGTAAATGGTTTGGGATAACTGGGCACAATATGGAGAAGCAGATAGATGGGTATGTAAAATGTTAGTTGGTGAATTTGTACCTGGAAAACACAGAAGTTGCTTTTATTATTATTAATAACTTTCTATAAATTTGAAATTATTTTAAAATAAGTTAAATTTTTAATATCTATTTCTATTTTCACTGAAGGTGTGTGTGTGTACCCACATGGGCACATGCAGTGCATGTGTGTACATGTATGTACAGGTACACATGCCTATGCCTGCTGATATAGAAGTCGCGTCAATACTAGGTGTGTCTCTTTAACATGCTTCACTGTATTTCTTGAGACAGGGTCTCTCACTGACCCTGGAACTAGCCACTTGTGCTGGCCAGAAAGCTTCTGGGATCTCCCTGTTTGTTTCCCCAGTGCAGAGATTGCAAGCATACATCTTAACATCTGGCCTTTTTTTCTAAATAGGTACTGGGGAATCAAACTTAGCCATTTTCTCAACCTTGAATTTGTTTTCGTTTGTTTGTTTGTGGTGCTAGAAACTGGCATTTGGGAACAAAGTCTATGGACCAAGAGCATGTTATAGTGCTCTGTATTACTGAACTACGTTCCCAATCCTTTCAAATGCAGTATGTTCATTTATTTATTCCTTATATGTGCATATAGAGATGTGTGTACAACTATGAGCACATGGAAGCCAGGAATGTCCATGTGCTTGCCTCTCTTCAGTCCCTTGAGACAAGGTCTTTCACCGCACTAGGAATTGGCTGGCGGCCATCAAGCCTAAACCATCCTCTTGTATCTGCTCACCATAGCACTGCGGTTAGAGATGCACATGGCCATGTCTGGCTCTTTATTAGTGTTGGAGATTAGAACTCAGTTTTTCACACTTACGCATCTAGTGTTCTTACCAACTGAGCAATCTCCTTGATCTTTGAATGTGTTTTTTAAAAACTATTTTTAGTTATTTTATCAGTGTGTCTTTAAGCTGGGAATTTGTAGTTAAAAGTCATTGATTAAACACGATTTATGAATTGATATTCAGCCCTAAGTTTCAGAAGACATTTTTTTTTTTCTGAGACAGCATCTCAAATATCACAGACTGACTTCAAATATAGACTTGTTATACAGACAAGGCTGACCTTTACCTTCTGATTCTCCCAACTGTTGGGTTTAGAAGGGTCCTAGGGCTTTGTGTATGCTAAGCAAGCTCTACCAACTGAAGCATATTCCCCCACCTTCAGAGAAAATTGCTTTGTAGAGGAATCATTAAATTAAAAAAAAAAGTCTGTTTGGAAGGAAGCTTTTGCAGAGGACTTTGGAATCTTATATACTTGTTTAATACCATGTTGTAGAAATTAGAAGCCAAAATATCACCATTTTGAAATGTAAAGAATTCAAAAAGTAAACAGAACAGCTGAATAGAACATGGCACGTATGTTAGGAGAAGTGGAGGAAGCTCCCTGCAAAGGCCTTCGATGACAAGCCAATACTCTGAGAAGCAGAAACTGAGTGTGAATCTCAGAATGTTTTGTCTAAGAAAAATTTCTGGATGAATAAAAGCATCTGTAGCAGTTAAGAGTTCGTTCTATATCGGCTACAAACAAAAGAACAGAAGTACCAGGGACAGGAGGAGATGTGGAAAGAAAGAACCACAAATCACACTTTGTTAAATAAAAGCATCAAAATTATATTGGACACACGATATACAGACTTGAAAATATACAAAAAGAGTTATATACTTATACCTTATTGTAGAACGTATCTATATTCCTTTGATATTTACTTGTTTATATTCTTCCAGGTAGTCTATCTAGCTTTCACACTTCCTCCTGATAAGTAAACTACTTAACTCTGCCTTCATAGCATAGTTCAATTTTAAAGAAAGGACAACATTGGCTTGTAGGTTTTCAGTTCATGATCATAATGATCATGATCCATGAAGTCATATAAAAATACTATCATTAACTAAGAGAAAGTTAGTCCATTAATATGAAAGTTTCAGAATGATATTCTTTGGAATCCAATTTTATAGAAGATGGTTTCAGGTACTGTAATTACCTTTCCCTATTAAGTTATTCTGTAGGTCTGAGATGTTAAATACATTTATTTTGACATGTCATTTCCAGCTCATTTATTAGGGTGTGTTAAATCTGTTCTAAAGGATAGTAAGACTACTTGGCAGTATATGGTAACCAGCCCAGATGGGGTGGAGCAGTGCATGTATTCTTTCAAAACTTGCCCTCATATGGACCAGGTCATTGTCAGCTACTGCTGATGGGTGGGATTCTCCATGCTCTGTTTAGTGTACATCTCAGGGCTGCACTCACTGTTAGTCAAATCTTGTAAGACAAATGCTAACTTAGTAAGATTGCTCTCTCCACTTTCACTAGCCAGTGATTGTGGCTGGTATCCATGGAGACTGTGAAGAAACTAACTCTCTGTTTTTTAACAAGTGATTAAGTTGTAGACATGTGTTCCCCTTCCACTTTCTTGGTAAAAACAAAACTGGGACTCTTAGTTGAATGTCTTGAGATAAGAATGCCAACATAGAGCTGGCAAGATGACTCAGCTTGTAAAAGTACTTGCTTTGAAACCCATATTAGGGGAAGATAACCTGCTCCTGACTCCCAGGAGTTATCCTCTGACCTCTTCATGTATGCTATGGTGTGCATGCAGCCACACTCAAGCATCGCGCGCGCGCGCACACACACACACACACACACACACACACACACACACACTACAATAGCCCTTTAAAATTTTTACTAACTCTTCGAGAATTTGACATTGTATTTTAATCATATTCACCTTCAACTTCTCTCCTTAACTCTCTCAGACCTATTCGCTATTAATTCCCAACTTCATGTCCTCTTTTTTTTTAAAAAAAATCCATCAATTCTAGTTTGTGTTGCTGATATACTCCTAAGTACATCTTGTTATTAAGTAAGTAAGTAAGTAAGTAAGTAAAAGATTCTTGTTCAACCAGAGACCGTCAGTTGTCAATAAGTCCTCAGTTAGGGGTTGAGGCTCCTGAAGCTCCCCAGTCCATGCTAGAATACTGAGTGGCTTCATCTTGTGCAGGTCTTGTGCAGTGCGGTGTTCTAAAGACACTGTTTTGCTCCAATCCTCTCTGATTCTGGCTATTGCAATCACTCCATCTTCTTTGATGGCCTCTGACCCCAGGGAAGTAGGTGATTAAAGGTATCCCATTTTTGGCTGAGCACTACACTAACACCTCTTCTCTACCTTGACCAGGTGTGAGATTCTGTATTAAACACTTTCCATTGCACAAGGAAACTTCTGTGATGATGTTTGAGAGGGACAGTACTCGATAGCTAAAGAGATACCCATTTAGAGGGCAGTTAGTTCGATACTATGTCAATTTAGCAGACTAGTAACAATAAGTTCATCCCTGTAGCTTATGAACTCCCCAACTATAGATTCTTGGTGAGACTTACAGTTGCAGACATGTGTGCCTTCTGTGGTGTAGACCTTAAATCCAATCAGAAACTAGTTAGCTATCCCCATAGTTTTCATTACACTGTCACACTCATGGACATATCTGGCCACAGTGATCATTATTGCAGTTCACAGGATTTAAAGCTAGGTAAGATTGTTGATGAATTCTTACTCTTTAGCCTACATAGGGCCCTCTAGAACTATGAAAGCTAGCTAGCAAGGATGAAGCTTCTGGTCAGTACCAACTTGACTTTGCAATGTCTTGTGATCAGCGTCTGTGGTGTCTTCAGCAATAGTGTCTTACCACCAACTCCATGTAAGCAATCAATAGCAATGGTGATAGTTCCTATTGTTTTATAGGTCTCTGAGAACTCTAACCAACAACATGAGGGGAGGTAACCCATATCTGGCACTGAGATTTTTATTTGCTAACCTATGGCATCCGAGAAGAACATGGTCACCACTGTAAGGCAACTCCAATTCAACTCTTTTAGATGAATATCTATATCTTACAAAATAGGTTTCCAAATGGCTTTTTCAGATACCTTTGGTGTTAGTTTATCAACCAGCTGCCTCCTCTGCCCTACCCTCTCTTCTCTTTCCCCACTTAACCCTTCCTCTCATTATCCCCTGCTTTCCTCCTTCACAATAATAAAATAAAATGCAAAAAAAAAAAAAGAAAAAAGAATGTCAAGTGTCAAGATAATTGGTAGAATAATGAGGCTGACCTTGGCATAGGCATTCATTAGGCCTGAATTAGAATGCCCCAAATCATCAATCCATTAAGTAGTTATTAAATACTAAGTGTATAGACATCATGTACTACCTGCTCCAGGAAAAACACAACTGAATAAAGTTTTTCTCTTGTTCTCCTGGCACTCGACTTCATCTGGGAAGGTCATATATTCCCAGAAGTAGCTATTACACTGCCCATCTATAGGAGAGGCAGAGGGAGAGGGTAAGGGTAAGGGTGAGAGGGACAGAGAGGAGAGGGGGTGGGGGAAGGGAATTGAGGATTAGTGAGCCATCTCTCCTTGTGTATCTCTATGCTCAGCCTCTCTAAGCTCAGCCCCTTGTTAAGGGAATGCTGAAGATCTGGATGGACTCTCCACAAACACAAATATAAGAACCAGTCTCGGTGAGAGCACCAGGTTCTGCTACCCATTTTTCTGGTGTGAATAGGAAATCTCTCCTGGTCTGATTTCTTAATGCAAATGTGGAGCTGAAGAAACTGTGGGACAAGCTTAGAGAATGAGTTCTCATTCATTACAGCAATGACACCTTACCATTTACCAACTGAATTTTCTAATTGTAAAAATGAGAAAATTACTACCTGCTTTACATCTTATATAGACTGATGGGTTGGTTAGGAGACTCATGTGATCCTGTGTGAAAGTACTTTGAAAATAACTGAGTGCCACGAAATTGTAGAAGGTTATTAGTTGTGACTCACACTGATTAAGTACTTATGTACCAGGTATTGTGCTGACATTTTAAATTCCCTTAGCTCAGTCAAAGCTTCTGCAACTCTTGGAGGTAAATACATATGGCTATCAACATTTTAGGAAGAATTTTTACATTCTTCCTACATAAAAAGAATTACAGTTTTTACATTTACAATACATCTGCTTGAGTATTGTTCCCAAGAGAGATTTCAGTCTGGATCCACCCTTGTCTACAGTGTGCAGACTCTCAGTCTCACCATCTCTGTAGGAGATGCCAAATAGGTGTGTGACCCGTGTCCACAGCTGGGCTGCAAACCCCATAATCTTCGCAAGGATGCCGATAGGGAGGCTAGGAGTCTGCATGTGGTTTAAACCAAGTCCTTTGCTGGTGAAAGTGGAAATGCAAAATCTTGCAGGGTTGGGGAGAATTCTAAAGAGATTCAAAGATCCCTGTGCCTCATGTATGCACAGGCACGCACACTTGAGCCCTGGGTATTTAACCAAACTAATTTGAAACTAATATTCACAGCTTGCTACGATGGCATTGATTAATCTGTTAGCTGACTGTGGTAACAAGCTGAGGAATTGTTAGTTCAACTGCTCTCTTCCTGCTCAGAAGTCCGGCGAATCTATCTCGCTTTGTCCTCACTGCTACAGGTTTGCTGAGGCACCCAAGTCAGGAAGTCAAGCCACTTTAGGAGAAAGTTTGAGTCTGGACTAAAAGAAGTGGGGAGACGGCAGCTGACATTGGCGTGTGTGTGTGTGTCTTGTATGTGTTTCTGTGCTCGCATGTGCGCACACTTGGCATTTGGTACAATAACTCCAAAATTTCCTGGTAAAATCCTAGGACTGAGAGTAAGAGGCACAATGAGATAAAAATAGAATGTGTCCCCTGACCCCCACCTCCACAAAGCTGACCAAGCCGAAGTGAGAACAGAGAGAAGGGTGACAGTTGGAGAGAGGCTTTATATTTGTTGTTGGAGTGCACCTGTCCCAGCGCCAAAGGACACTGGGTAACACCAAGCTTTTCCCACACAATGCTTCCTCTTTGTCATCTGTGACTTCTGTTCCCCTGCAGGCTTCATCAGGAACCAGAAGCCAGCTAAACTGTGAGCTGGCTGTGGATGTAGAAGCTAGAGAATCTCATCATTATGCAATGTGAGAAATGATCCACAGAGAGAAAGCTATAGATTATGGTCCATCCAACGTGAACAGTAAAGAGTTATCACCAATCCAGGTGCACCTCTCCATTCTCCATCCTTCCCAGAATGAATAACATGCAACAGAGATGATGGAAGGAGGCACTGGGGAACTCAGGCTTTTCTCCAACATACTGGAAACTTCCAAACATACCCTGGAACCCAGTGTCCAAAACATGCCAATCACTCAACATCCAACATCTTATTTATTCGTCAGAACACTTTCATGAGAAAAATAAATCTTATTACCCCTGTTTTCCGAGAATTTCCTGAAGTTGCAATGGGTCATATAGATTCACAGAAATGATATACAGCCAGGACTCCATTGGTCCAGTTCCTGAGCTACGCACCTATTTCTAGCACTCAAAAGTAAACTTCCATATATTGGGTATGGCAAAGGCTGGCTTTGGCTTTAATTACCTCAGGATGGAAGCCTTTCTGTGTCTCCTTTGTGAAGGATAGTCAGCTTTGTCCCAGCCACCATCTCTCTGCATTCCGTGTTCAGCCTTCACTTTCCCTCTTAGTTTTCCAGGTCTCTTGTCACCCACATGTGTTAGGAACTTGGTCATGTCCCTTGAAGACTTATATTTTAAGAGGAAGTAGAATGGAACAATGATTTAAAAAAATACACCAATCCTTCAAGTGGGAGGAGTTTACTCTGTGTTCTAAAGGGGAAGAAAATAATATTTCAGGGCCGTACAGTCCAGATCTTGTCACAGACTAGTGAACATAAGAATTCACAAACATTTAAACTGAACTCAGAGGAATACGCATGGGATTCTGGTCTTCTAGGAGACTGGCCCAAATAATCCTACATGAGGTCTCTAAAGGAGGAATCTTCCTGAGTCTTGAGAAACAAGGAACTTTTTGTGTCACAGAGTCCCAGGACAGGTATGCTTTCTTCCAGTAGAGGCAGCAAATTGGAGCACATGGTCTTCTGAGCAACTTCATCTCATGTTCAAGTATAGCCTTTGGAGCATGTCACCCAGTCCATGGTGGCTTCCAAGGATTCACAAGCTTGGGATTTCTGTAGTACTCAGACTAGAAGAACATGTACTATGGTCCTGTACTATAGTAACAAGCAAACATCCTCTCTGACCTCCCATTTTGAGTATAGGAATGCAGACTGCAAGAGAAGAAGTGCAGAGAGGGGGGGTGAATGAGAGAATATCACCATGGTAACATCTTTTCCCAGCATCATTTTTCTCCAGACCAAGCCCATCTCCAGCGCAATTCTTTCTAGAGATATAGCCCTGTATAGAAAGGGCCATGCATTTGCAACTCCCTCATGTATCACACTCGAGTGATCTCTCCTCCCTCCTCCAATTCACAAGCCTGTGCTCTGAATCTGAGTGTTTATTTACTATTCTGTTAGGCAGAAGGTTCTTGATTTCCTTTTCACTAACCAGATGCCTTGCATTCAGCCCTTAAACAGAATGTAATAAACTATGAGAGCTTGTGTTTTTAATTATGTTTTTCCCTTGCTTTATTTTCAGAGCCTACCCATGCCTGACACATAGTAGGTGCTTAGTAAATATTTGTTTAACGAGGAAAAGTTTAATTTGAAAAATGAGGAATGAATACATAGGTTTATATGGAAGTGGGCACTTTAGTATGTACAGATTCCCGTCAGCACATTGCCTGATGTTAAAAGAATGCCACTGAATTCTCATTCCTTGACTATACATTGAGTTATGACTGCAGACTGTTACTTACTAAGGTCAATGCAAAGGGAAGGGCTTACCTACCTAGACAGTCAAATTTCTCATCCTGAAACTTTTAATGCAGATCTTATTTATGATATTGTGGTGATTAATAGAGATTATCAACTTGATAGCATCTAGACGCAGCTAAGGAAACCTCTGGGCAGACCTCTGGGCAGGTCTGAGGATATTCCTGGATGGGCTGACTGAGGAGGGATGATTTATCCCCAGACTGGGCAATTCCTTTTGGCTGTGGACAAATGGAAAGAGGGCAGAGGGGGAAGAGGCTGCTTTTGCCCCACCTTTTTGGTTTTGTTTGCTTGTTTGTTTTTTGAGACAAGGTCTCACTATGTAGCTCTGGCTGTGTAGAACATATTATGTTGGCTCACAGAGATCCACCTGCCTCTGCCTTAGTTTTCTTTGCTGATTATTAGCACGCATGACCTATTGCTGCTGCTGCTGCAACTAGCATTAATATTACTTGGATCTCACAACCCATTCTCTTTTATTTAAAAAAAAAAGGTGTTGTCTGAATATGGGTTTGTGCACATAAACACAATTCTTGCGAAAGCCAGAGGAGGTTTTTGGGTCCCCTGGAGAGGGACTTAGAGCTGGCTGTGAGCTCCCCAACATGGGTGATGGGAACTGAACCCAAATTCTCTGCAAGTGTAGTAGGTATTCTTTAAACCCTGTGATCCCTCTACCTGGTCATTTTCTTTCCTTTTAAGAGAGTGGTCCTTGAACTTATACAGCAAAGCAGGCATGGCCACTTGTTTAAGTTTTAACATTCTGAAATGATAAAATTTGGATAAGGACCATATGCAAGTTTTCTTTATTGCTGACACTTCTCTCTTTTTGAAGTTTTAAACTTCAAAATAAGAAAGAAAATAGATGGAAACAAAATGTAGGTATCTAAATTCAAACCTTAAAACTCGAATGCACTTATTAGTCTTAGGGAAGTACTTCAAGTATGTCGTCGGTGGATCCAGCTTTGTAAAGCTTGCAGCAGACTTCAAAACCATTGTTATCAAAGTGAATCTGGGATACAGAAATGTGTGGTAAGAAGCCGGTGCAGCAGATGCTAATTTGCATAAGGTACATTTGGCAGGGTTTGGCTCAGAACCATCTAAAGTGAGTAGTATGACACGTGGGTAATACTCTGCTAAAATGTCTCAACAGACTACCTCTCAGGTTGGCTTTTACTTTGAAAGGCCAGTGGCGTCTCTATATGCCTAAATGTTGAGCTGTCAGGTGGAAGTCTGAATGTTCCTTCTTTTCACGTCAGTGATTCTCATTCATACAGATGACCTTAACTGTCCAAGTCTTTGCCACAGTGCTAGCGTATGCCACTTATTCCTGCAATCAAGTAACTATTCACAAATAAGCAATTTCACAAAATGATCAGAACGGGGAACAAGCAAAGCTGACTGTCATAAGCAGTCCATGTTTCATGTGGATAATTGCTGAGGACTTCCGCTTCTCAGAATGTCAATGTCACCAGAAGATGCTCGCTAGCAAAAGGGAACAGGAACAATGAAGATAATGAACAAGGGGACTTAGAGTAGAAGGAAATCTTATAGACTCCAAGGGTTGGTCACAGAAGGCCTGTGCAGCAATGATGAACACACCAATAAAATAGAAGCTGTCTGGCAGCACAATGACATTTAATCCCGGAGTGAGATATGTTTCCACAGATGGGTGTGTCTCTCTGTGTTGCCAAATGGCCAGTTGAGAAGGGAAAAACAAAACAACTGCAACAACAACAACAAAAAAAAACATTAAGCAAAACATGATTGTTCTGCTTATATCTTTCTTTAGATATTTTATTTTTCTATTTCATATACTACATGTGTACCTTTTTTCTGCCATATTCCACAGGGTATCAATCAAAGTAAGAAGAAACTCAAAATTGCATGTCTCATGATGATGGCTATGCAAGGTTTGTGGGCCATAAAGATCCCACTTCTGTATAGCAAGACCCTGATCAGTCCCTTCACATGTGAACATGAATGAACTCACGGATGCTTAGGAAGCATGAGGACAGCAGAGGCCTGCTCTGCACATTAGGCTTATCTTTTGGAAATTTTGCTTTGGAGTCAGTGACCATATTATAAGGAAGCTCACATTAGATGATGAAGTGATGAGAAGACAGGGTAGAGAATGACCCTGAGGACCCATCTTGGATGGCCAGCCCTAGATGGGGTCCCAGCAGACTACAGCCAGTCTGTGACCACAGTGATAGCACATAAGACAGAAGTATACACTCAGCAGAGCCAGTAACCCCCTTCCAAACAAACAAACAAACAAACAAACAAAACAACCAACTATACAAAAATAGTTCACTGTTGATATTTTAAGACGCTGTGTTTTGGAGAGTGTGTCATTGGCAGTTAGCTAATGTTTAATATAGCAACTGGTACCTAGAAACAGGATGCTGCTAGAACAAAAATCTACACTGAATGACATTAGATTAGTACACAACAGACATTTAAAGATAGGTTTTTATTCAAGTTTCTTTGTGTTATGTGGTACTGGGAGTGGAATTCAGGCTCCCGTGCACACTAGGCAGACATGGTACCACTGTATTACGTTGCTAAGCGCTTACCTGCAGCTAGAAATGTCATCCTCTTCAGGCCACCTAGGCAGACACAGTGGCTTGTTAGGCTAGATGAGAGCCTTTCTGTGGTTTTCATGTGATAGAACAAGTAACGTAGGCTAACTAGATCAATCTCATTTAAGATTGGCTGGTATCAGTAGGCTCTAGGAATAGAAACTGCTTTGAAGTATCTAATACCTGCCCCTGGTGTGGTTAGGATAGTGGGACAGAGGTGAGGGCTGTAGAGAGAAGGAAGCAGTTGGAGGATACTGGCTGTAGACTGGTGAGTATGATAAATGCTCATGTCCCATACCCCAACCCCCACCCCAATTCTCATACAGACTTAGTCTCCAAAATGACAGAGTTTGGACATTGAAGAAATAATTTAAATTTGTTTATCTAGATTTAAATAAGGTGACGATAATTGTCCACGATGATGGGCCTGACATCTATATAGGAAAACAACGTAGCCTGTTCCATACCTATCCCGCAGATAGCCATCTGCAAACCAGGAAAATGCCTCTCAGCAGTAACTAGCCAGAGTGACACCTGATTCTGGACTCCCAGCCTCCAGAATTAAAAAAAAGATGCTTGTTACTCAAGCCACCCGTTCTATATTATCTTCTAACAGCAAACCGAGATGAGTGCTTTTCATATGTGAAGTGTGCTCCACATGGAATTTCCCACCATACTGGGGATTTGTTGAGACCCTCCCAGGTCAGAAAAACTGCAAAATGCCACAGCATCGTTAACAAATAGAATGTGAGAAAAAAAATGCCGGGTAGTGGTGGCACATGCCTTTAATCCCAGGACTGGACAGCAGAGGCAGGTGGATCTCTGAGTTTGAGGCCAGTCTGGTCTACAGAGTGAGTTCCAGGACACCCAGAGTTACAACAGAGAAACCTTGCCTTGAAAAACAAAAAACCAAATCAAAACAAAACAAAATAACAAGTAGAATGTGAAACACATAACTAAGAGGATTGGGAACTCGAAGGCAGAAGCCTGAAGAGTCTGGGGACTGATGAACCCAGCCTCAGACGATAGAAAAATGAAGTAACTGTCACCGTTGGGAACCTAAAATGTAGAAATGAAACAATGAGATTGAAAACTTCTCTAAAGAGACTCACAAGCAGAGTACTTAATGTGTCAACTTGTGTCTTAGGGTTTCTCCTGCTGTGATGAAATACCACTACTCAAACCAACTTGGGAAAAAGGGTTTATTTGGCTTACACTTTCACAACAAGGTTCATTATAAAAGAAGTCAGGACAACTTGAATGCAAGGATTAAAACAGAAGGATGGAAGAATGTGGCTTACTGGCTTGCTTCTCCCAGCTCCCTTAGCTTGCCTTCTTATACAACCCAGAACTAGCTGCTCAGGGGTGGTACCACCCACAGTGGACTGAGTCTTCCCAGAGTGATCATTAATCAAGACAATACTCCACAGACTTGACCACAGGCCAATCTTATCTGTAGCATTTTCTCAATTAAAATGACCTCTTCCAAGATATGTCTAGGTTTGTGTCAAGTTGACCCAATCTACCCATCACAACTGGTGTTGAGAAATAGGGAGAAGCCGTCCAGGAGGAATTATTTCTTGCTCAAGATGTTCTGGCTTAGACAATATGACTGTTTCTCATTCTAGCGTCTCCAGCTGGCAAGACACTCTAAAGAAAGACACAATCCCACAATACTACACAGAGAAAATGAAGTTGTCTCCGATTCATCCTCACCGGTTTCTGAGAAATGCTACAGCAGTGGTTTTTGAAGTTGGAAGTGTGCAACTACAATCTTCCAGTCCTATCTGGCCTGCCACTTCTTACACATTTGTTTACATATCATCTATGGCTGCTTTTGCAGAGTAACCACAGATACCATGTGATCCACGGTTATGTTTCTTACACAGCGTTCAGAGAAAATGTTTGGTGGCCCCCATGGGAAGCAGGCAACTCCAGTAATAGTTTGTTATGTAGAAGATAAGTGAAACCAATGTTAAGAGAGAGGTGTAGCTTTTTACTATGACAGAGAGTAGATGAACATGGGAAGAGGAAAGTAAGGACAGAAGAGAAAGAAAATGGCTAGAGAGGAGGATGAGATATCAGGAAGAGATCTGATGGGAAGAATAGAAGGAGGGGGAGAGAAGCCACTACTAGGTCTTCGGTGGAGTGAGTATGTAATGACATGGTCATAGTGCTTGAACCGTGTCATTTTTAGCTAATAGCTGTGATGTCCTGTAAATATGCACCAGTTAATGCAAGGCTCAATGCCACGTCATAGCCACAGATGCGAGCAGAAATCACTGGTGGGATTTTACAGGGAGTCTTTTAAAAAGAGGACAGACAGGTGGCTCTTTACTTCCTTTTGTCATTCCACTTGTTTGCCTGCCTGGAACATGAATACAATTTGCATAATTACTACAGTCATTGTGTAGTAGCAAAGATGGAAGCAGAGTGCTGGGGATGAGGCAGAAAGTCAATTTGAATGCAGGTCCATATGAGAGCTTTTGGATGGTCGTGTCAACCTTGGGGGTCAAGCTGCATATCTCTGAGCAAAATGAATCCTTTCTGTATTTGCATGGTAATTTTGTGGGCATATTTACATCTAGTGAATCATAACCATTATGCACATATTAGATGATCACATACATAATCTTTGTCTTTTCTAAGTTTTCTCAGAAGTCAAGGAGGTAGAAACTTAAAACAGCTAGTCGCATCTGATCTGCCATCAAGTGCAGCAAGAGAGTTAATGCACACGTGGCTATTAACACTCAGAACACTTTCTTCTACACTTACACAGTTGAGGATCCCCTGCTCTGACAATGGTGTCACCCACAATGAGAGGACCTTTCACCCCAGCTAATGGAATCAAAACCCCCACAGGCCAACCTGATGTAGACAGCTCTTCACTGAAACTCTTGCTAGGTGATTGTAGACTATTTGTAGTTGACAGTTAAAATTAAGTATCACACAATCCTGCATTTATATGAGATAAGGAATAAATGTAGTCTTCTGATATTTCGACTTCCGGGGAATAAGATATATGAATTAAACTTAATTACTGGAAAGTTATATCAGATTGCTTAAGCTAATGCATCCTAAATTGCCCCTAAATTACACATTTCTTATAATCTACTACTGGGATAGCTTGAAGATTTTTCATGTTGGAGTACACAAAGAACTATAGTACAATGAAATCAAGAATCCTGTACCTATTTTATCTTTACAAAAAACTATAGATTGACTAAATGCTATAAATAATTTCACACTAATCTTCCCCTCTCGAATGTTTTCTCTGATGGCAACCAATCTCTAATTCTCTAACATCAGCTTGCCACTGACCAGTTCAAGTGAATTCCAATACGCACTATCCGTAGTTAGCCCCAGATTCACAGGCTAAGGGCTCAGTTCCACAAACCTCTTTTTGATTTCAAATGCCAGTCACAAGTCTCCAGGACCACCTGCTCTGGTGACTTGCAATCAGTTGGAAGTTTCCACAGCTCCCTCATACAGCTTGATAATTTGATAGAATCAGAGACATCAAAAGATTCCACTGAGGAACAGCCAAATAGAAGGCTAGGACTAGGTATGAGGAGATCGAGGGTTGGAGCAGACATACCTTCTCTGACCATGTTAAAGCAAATGGACATGTTTACCATCTCATTGTTCAGGAGCTATTGGAGCCAATCACAGTTTTCCTTTTCAGAGTTCAGAAGGTTGGTCTGAGAGTTTCCGGTCTCTACTTAACATGCTTTATGTTACTGATGAAAAGCCATCATCATTGGACTACCTAGGAACCCCAACTGTGTCATCTCATTTAAGTAAACTCAGGTATGTTCAAAGGAGCCTATTAGGAATCACAAAGTCACATCTATCACACAAGAACTTCAAAGGGCTTTAAGAGTTTTGTGCCAGGGACAGAGGATGAAATCTCAATGTAGTTCCTTTTTTAAAAAAATAATTTTTATTTATTTCGACAAATGAAGACCTACAAAGTATTTTGACCCTGTGTACCTCCTCTTGGCTCTTCTCCTTCACATGACTAAACTTATGTCTGGTACATAAATATGACCGAGATCCTGTGGCTAGGGAACACAGAGGCATGGAGTGAACCTACTACCCTACTACCAATATTTTACTTAAAAAAAAAACCAAAAAAAAAAATCCAAAAAAAAGATGGTATCAAACTGTCTCCTAAATGTGCATCTTTCTACCCACAGACCCACAGATTAATGTCATTCTCAGTGTTTATCAGAGAAGCATCTTTGTGCATGGATGGTGATTCATACAGAGACTCACAACTGGCCAAGGTGCAGAGAAAGAGTGTTGAGGAAAGTCTAAAGGGCATCAGGGAGGACTCGAGCAGATATCTTTCTTATGATACCTCATTCCGCGTTTCCCTTTCTCCTTCTAGCTGACCATGTAAATTAGAGACACACGAAGTCCACAAAAGAAGGGTAGTAACTTCATAAGAGTACTAGTTCATAAACCTGAAAAAGGAAGCATTAGTAACAAATTTTAAACTATCAAGATAACTATTGAGTACCAGGTGCTAAGAATCGTATCTTTTATGTTGGATGACAATGCATCTGCAGCAAAGTACAAAGACATTTAACATGAGTGGACCAGCCTCAGAGAAGTGGATTATTTCAGAAGGAGAGTCATTAAAATTAGATACTCAGTTTTATGGAATTCTTATGAACCTTGGTATTTTGGGCAACCTCTGATTACTTCTCATCATGGTAGAACTCACAGCCTCTCTGCCTGTTCTATCTGATAAGGACATTGATAGCCTTTTAGATCATGAAGATGATTCATGTTAATGATATAAGGATCAGAGGAAGTTTACTCTTGAGGCAAAAGTCTAAGTCAACTAAGCTAGGAGTTCTACATTCTAGAAAGGACAACCCAGAATCAGGTCAGGCCTCTGAAAATAAAAGGTTTTCAGAGAATGACATTTGATAAAGCTACTTCCATAGAGCTGTCCTGATGGGTGCTAGGTTCTTTCTGAAATACTTTCTTATATGCCCAGAGCTACCCAGCCCTTGGTCTGTTTCTGGAAATTTAGTTCTCTTACTTCAAGCACCCAAATAACAGCTCTTTGACTTAAACTCTAACACACATTCATATGTTCATCATTAATCCTTATAATCAGTACCCTGATCCAAGTGGTTGCCCATGACCTCATATGACCTTACCTACCATCAAGTCATGTGGCCCAGCACAGGGCAAATGTATACTGTATGTGTATCCCAGTTATTGCAAGAAGGAGAGTACTATGCAAACTACTGCTGGCAGAAAATGAGGTGGGCAGGCACATTGGTGCACGTGCATGGAAGCAAGGCAGCACTCAAGCATCGGTGGCTTTTTTAAAAAGTTAGTTTATGGAAAAAAGCAGATGATTCTGACCCCATTCCCTTTTAAAGAATGATATATTTTTAATATGAAACATTCTCTTCAATTGAAAGTCTGTATTTTTTAGCAATGACATTTTAGAAATTATTTCCCAGTGCCTGCATATACCAAAGCACTTAATCCGTTGTAATCATTTCATTAAAGAAGCTTATTTCCTCCCCCAAACATACATACAAAAACTCACGATTCATTTATCAAATCATTAACTTCTAGCTACAAAGTGCGTGTAGACCCACCCCAGAAAACAAAACAAAGCACTGGCCAGACACTGGAATGGAATTACTCTAAAAAGACAATGTTAAATAGATCTCAAGTGGGAAAAAATAGACAGATCTATCTGCAAGATATAAATACAACATGTCCAGAATAAATGGACTTAATATTTGCATTTGGTTATATTTAATCCAAAAATATACAGGCAGATGCATGCCTCTGTTAAGCATATTCTTACATGAATGTGAGAATGCCATCTGCATTTATTATACCTTTGCTTATATGTAAAATAATTTACATTAGCATTTGCTTTTGAGGAAAGGTAAGGCACACTGGAAGGCAAATGTGATAGAAGAAACTACGTTTTCTAATTTTGCAACATGCTGTGTAGGTCTCTAAAATGAATAATGAGTCCAAAATGAAGACTAATGGCTTTACATTAGTTCATCTCTTGCTAATAATGTAAATTAAGGAAAGGAAAGTATTTAGAAGTTAACAGCAATGAGCAAGTCTTAAGGTAACAACAGGAAAGCCAAGTGTTTCTAGGCAATCAGAATGGGGGAGAAACAACTGAATCATGAAATGGATCGAAATCAGAACCCCTCTGTTTGGCAATTGCACGTGTTGTTGCTTCACTGAACTGATCGAAACACTGCCAATTTGTTTTGGTTTGTTTTCTGCCATCATAATGGATAGATACTGAGCAGTTGATTGTATCATTGTTCAGTTGGCTGGATTTGGTCATTAAGACGGATGAGATGATTGGATCAAGTGTCTCATGGTCTGATGATCTTGGTCACTTTAATAGTGTTAATATCGATTATGGTGCGATCTGGTCACCATGCACTCTCTTGGTCTTTGGTTGATGTACTTTTATATAATCTATACGTTGTTCTAGTGGCTGTTTTCATGCTATCCCTGTTTTCAACATAGTCTCAGAGAAATAAAGTTGCTGCTAAAGATGATCTAAAATTAACACAGACCTAACAACATGACTATATTAACACATACAAATCTGTAAACATCTTGTAAGCAATAAATTCATGAACACCACCCACCACTGAGATGCTGTTTTTTAAAAAGATAAACTTTTCCCATGGGATGATCAAATTATGGTTTATGATTCCTGACTGAATTTCTTCCATAATCCACTCCCAGTATAATTTCAGGTCAAGATTTGAATGTAAATTGGATGTGAGCAACTGCAGAGTATAGTACCCTGTCTCCCATTGCATTCATAGTGCTACAAACCACCAGCCTTTGCCCCATCTTCTGTCCTGGAAGAACACTCAATGAGGCTGGCAAATAAATATGGAGTCCCGGGCCTGAGGCCTTAGAGTTCAGCTATGACTGATGAACTTCCTTCATGTGTTATGGCTATCCTTTGCTGCTCTTCAGAACCAAATACTGAAATTCCAGTGTGAGTCCTGAATGCCTGCAGAGGCCATAGTTCTGCCCTGATTTTGGCCCTGCCTGTGTTTGCATTTACCTAATTTCTTCTGTCTTGATTGTAATCAACCATCCCAAGACAGGCTCCATCTCTATGACCAGAGTGCCGGGCTCTATTGCAGTACATTTGGCTGGTCCCTGGGCCCCACCTGGTGCCTGTCACTCCACCCCAGGAACCAGAGCCTTGCCCAAACTCAGCCTTCTGTCAGGGATTCTGTAGCATATGGGCAAATCCCCTAGAATCATGACTGCCACCTGCCTGGCTCCCAAGGGCTCACCTACTGCTGTGCCCTGTCCTTCCACATTGGACCTAATGCTCAAGATTGTTTGAACCATGCTTGTGCTTTCTCTGTGTCCTTGCCCTTTCCTAAACTGTCTCTCCACTCTCATATCCATGGCTCTCATGCCACTAGTCCAATATTTCCAATACTAATGTGTCTCATGCAAAACTCACTTAGACCTCAATCTAGCAGAGGAAATATCAGATCAAGGTCAGGGAAGCTGGAATTTTTAGCATTGTCTCAATGGCAAATTCAATAATGCTGTGACCCTAAAGGCTTAGCTTTGTAATCCTAACTAGTCATTTTGACTTTTCCATATCTGTGATCTGAACTGTAAAATGAAGGGTGTTAGAGCATGGTGCCCTAAACTCCCTTTGGTTATAATCTCCTTTCACTCTACAGAAAGCCTGAGGTTTTGGCTTAGAGATGTAAAGACGTTGTAAATTGAGTATTCAAACAGTTGGTTAGAAATGTCTGTACCAGGGTGACTCAAAAGTCAGCATTGTACCTTCTAATTTGGTTCTACTTAGTATTACATCCATGATCTGGGAAGGGAAGTAGGCAGTATGCTGGTGATATGCATCTATATTAAATTGTGTACTCACAGACATATTAAATTTTTAGTTAAAGACAGAATGATACACACAGAGTTAAATAAATCATTTAGAAAAATAAGTAGAAAAAATTAGAATTTTGGATTCAAAAATATCAATGAATGTATCAGGTAAGAAAAATGATTCAAATCAGGTATTCCTTAGACCTGGAAAGATGGTAGAAACCATGTCCAAACTCTCCAGGGACAACTTTGGTAAAGTTTTCAATTAAGAAAGCAACGGAGTAATGTAAATTCATAGTTAACACTACTTGGTAAATGAAAGAGCAGTGATTAGGTGGAGAATTGATCTAGTTTTGTAAAGATGATGGGAGTTGCTTTTGAAATCTTCTTCATTCTTTACACACATAGATAGATAGACACAGAGAAGAGATAGAGATTGAGAGACAGAGAGGCAGAGACAGAGAGACAAAGGAACAGAGAGGCAGAGCATGAGACTTACTTTCCAATCTCCTGCTTTCTTGCAGTCTAGTTTGGTTGTTCAACTCAGTTCTGACCAATGTGACCGTAGGCAAAGACCTCTGACAAGATTCTGTGAAAGCTCTTAGTTTCGTACAAAAGAACCAAATGTTGCCCACCCTTTTTAGCTACTTCAGAAGCATTCATAGCACCTGACAATACCCGGAGCCACAACAGGTTTTTTACTACTAGGGGCAATACACCCATAGGACTGGGTTGTAAAGAGCAACAACAACAACAAAAAGAAATATTAGTGTTGACCAAGCAGATGGGAAAAAAAGAGTCTGGGTCTCTAACAGTGCCGTCCCCACAAAGTGGATAAATGCAATGCCTCTTACCATTACGCTTGTTATTATAGAATAAAGTTTAGTTCATCTATTAAGACATCATTAGTTAAGTTTAGTTACTTATAACTCTGAAACTTTCTTTATAGGTATACCACCTTTGGTCCTGGTGTTGTAATCATATACACATACACATTCAAAAAAAATTTACCCACCAGTGAGGAGCCTTATGTAATTGGAGGAATATCTATATATTACTTATACTTGTATAAGCAGAGGATCTAGATTTAGGAGAATTTAATTTATATTTTCAAAAATTAAAGGGCTGAGAAAATGGTTCACTGGGTAAAGGTGTTTGCTCTGCAACATTAACTGCCAGCATTCAATGCCCAGTCAAATAAAAAAGCTGAGAAGTCCAGCACTCCTACCTGAGGCTGGGGGGTGAGGGGGGAGAGACAGGAGAATGGAAAAGAAGCAGCTCCTGGAGCCATCTAAAACAGCAAAGGGGAGAGACCTGCTTCAGCAAGATGGAAAGTGAGAACAGATTCCTCAGAATTATCCTCCAGTCTCTCTTCCCTCCCTCTCCACCCTCGTCTGTCTGTCTCTTTCTCTGTCTCTCCTGTGTCCACAAGCATGCACAAGTGTAAACAAGCAAACAAACATTACTTAGACATGAAACACAAGAAACTGAGAGCCGTCCATTCAGTGAAGGTTTATTGAGTCACATTAGTATGTCTTGGGCATTGTTCTGGGGAACTGAAGACAGGAAGACTGGCAAAACTGAATTCCTTCCCCTAGGAAAAAAATGATAGTTTGTCAGTTTCCCTACCGAATGGTGACACTAGGTGAATAAATAAACAGTGTCAATAGTGTGGTAAGTGCCTATGCGAGACAGAATAGTACGACAGAAGACCAGGTCACCTGGAGAGAGTGGTCTCTCTTCTCAACAGACTCCATTTCAGCTGTTATTTGGAAGAAGGAGAATTTGATCACTAAACAATGGGGGAATCACTCGGTGAGTTGGAGTCAGTGTACACAAAGCACAGAGATAATGGAAGTGTGCACATATGGGAAGAATAGAGTGAATAAGATGTGTGGGGCTGGTATTGGAGAGAGTTGGGCAAGCTGCATAAGGATGAGGTATTTAGGTGTTTTCCGGCAGTAAAACGACTTGCTATGGGGTTTAAAGTAGGGCAAGACCCCGATGATGCTCAAAAAGATGATTCCCTCTCTAAGTAGAAGAAGATTGAAGTGAGAGGCAGTGCCGGGGGAAGTAGTTAGAAAGCATTACTTAAAAACCTGCTTTGCAATAAGAGCTGTAGGCCTTGACATCTACAGGACTTCATGACTTATTGGATGAAGGTAGAGAAAAACAAAGAAGTTCCGGGGATGTTTCTGGCTGGGCGAGTGGGCAGTTGGTGGCTCTATCTACCAGAATGGCAGTCACAGGAAGAGGTGCATATTGTCATGAAAAGATTCAGGGGGAAGATAAGATGCTCATTTTGGGAGAGTGAATCATGAATATGGAGAACTGCATTTGAAGCAGGATTCCAATAATGTCTGGGCTGAAAATAGAGGTGTGCGAGTCATACACAAAGCTGTGGTGGCGGTGGAGTCTGTGGGCACTGCTTAGAGTGCCCAAGCAAGTGGTGGCAGAAAGAGAAACCGGACAAGAAGGAGACGCCTTTCAGAGATGGAAATTGATGTCACTGAAACAAAAGATAAACTAAACAAAAATTAAACCAAATAAGACTAGCGAGCTCGAAAGCCTCAGAGAAACCTTGAAAGGTAAGAAATGAAAAGGTGTGTGTGTGTGTGTGTGTGTGTGTGTGTGTGTGCGTGTGTGTGTGTAACTGTAAAATTCCCAGTGACCTAGTTATGCTCACTAATGTAATGAATGAAAAAGGCAAATTGCTGTGAGCTGAGAAGGAAGAGGAGGTGAAGAGGCAGGGAGAGAGGCACAATGAGACAGGGAATTGGGGTTGGAGGATAACATTTTGTTAATGAAGAGGTGAAAGAGGCTCTACAGCGTTCTTAAAAGATGAAGCTAAAAATTCATTTGAGAGTGAGAAGGTGATGATATCAGAAGGAATAGAAAATCAAGGGTCTCTGTGGAACAGAAGGATGCTTTCCTGGCTGTGGAGGAGAAACTTCTGCGTCCAGTTGGCCAGGTCCTGATGCTGCTAAACAGGAAGGCGGCAAATGAGCAAATGGCTGGAGTCTCTGACTGAACCTACTTCGCAAGTGGGAACAAGGACATGGTGTTAGTCATCTGTGGAGAAATACAAGTGGGCAGATTTTCTCTAGTAAGGTCAAGGAGCAGAGAAAGATTGAGATGTGAACTCTTTCTAGTAAAAGAAGAAAATGAAATAGAAAAGCAGAGGTTCCCAGGCACTGCTTTAATGCTGGGTTCCTGAGGAAAAGCTGCCTGGGGTCTGGGAGGGAGGAGGTAGACAAAGCGGTTAATATGAGAAAGAAGAGGAACATTTGGTGGATCCCGGGGAAATGGACTGGCTTTGCAGAGGGGCAGCATAATCTTCTTCTCTGGCATGAGAAGGTAGTGACAGTTTCTAGACTTAGTCTCACACTTCATTAATGAAATCTCCAGAGTATCAAGAACAAGATAGAGAAATTTGGACTGAATACCAAGTTAATTGAGCAGACAAATATTTTGTTATGATGAATGTTTTGGCCCTTGTATGGAGAAGGTATTCTATTTGCATGGCCATAGATTCTGTCCTTGGCTCTGTCCTAATAGATTTATTTTTTGGTTAGAATAAAAGAAAATATGTCTGCTTCATCAGATGTGGAGATAACAACAAAGCTAGAAGGGACACAGATGACAGACTTGTGGTGACAGAACTGGGATCTAAGGAGTTATTGACAAGGTGAAATGGTCAGTTGAATTGAAAAGACAAAAATAAAACACAAGGCGTATATAGTATTTTACTTAAGGGAAAGAAAAAAATTGAATAGCTCTTAACAATAGATCTAGAGAAGTTTAGGGTTACAGTAAGGACACTTAGTTTTGCAGTGTAGCATGGCATGTCAAAATACAGATTCGAGTACACTGATGCAGTCCTAGACACGGCTGTATGAACTTCTGTGAACCAACTATTAAGTTTTCAGCAATCTGAAAGCCAGTGTTAAATGCAGTCGTTATTAAAAACCAAATTATAGAAACTGAAAATTAACCATATATTAAAATGAGTACTAAGTACATCTATTTCTAATCATTTATCTATGCCCTTTTTTGAGACGGGCTCTCAATGTACTTTTGAAATCGGGAAATGCTGCAAATTATATCCTCTTCCATCCCTGAGAGCCAGTTGTTAAATATTTACCAGTATATTGCTGAATAATTTCACAATTAACTGTGTTGATGGAACACTTGCTGATAGCTCCCCCTCCTACACACAGACATATCCATACACCCACACATCTGCACAAACCCACTGAGTTCTAACAGTTACAGATATATTAGTTGAAATGCAATACTTAAAAGTATGTGGTTTGTTCACTCTTCCAATCAAATTCTTACTTCAAACATTAGTCATGGGTGCTACATTTAAAAAGTCATATATAGGGGCTGTAGAGGTGGCTCAGTGGTTAAGAGCACTTACTGTGCTTGCAGAAGACCCAATTTTCATTCCCAGCATCCGTGTCAGGTAGCCCTCAACAACCTGGGACTCCAGCTACAGGGGTATCTGATGCCTCTGGCCTCTGGGGGGGGCACCTGCACTCACGTATACTTCCCCACACTCAGAAACACATATACACTCAATCAACAATAAAGAAGAATAATCAGTAAATAGTGTAGTATCTTGGAAGACAATAGACAATGAGCTCAGAGTCACCTCCAGTGAACTGTAAATGGGATTGGCATGAAGAAGACTCAAGTAGGATACTTTAACTCTATCAAAAACACTTGCCAAAATCATATGTGCAATGGATTTATTCTCGGTGATCACAAGTTGTGAGAACAAGTTTCACAGAGTGATCACCTGGATAGACAAAGACCCCAGCAATAATCCAAAGTTAAAGATGAAAACTTTTGGAAGTAATATGTTTCCTTTGGTATAAGACATTTTAACCTTTAATACCATCGCGTGGGGAGATGTGCCTGGGATCTTATAGGTTGTCTAACCTAAAATCTTTGAAGTTCAGCACCATGCAAGGTAAGCCTGAAGGCATGCAGCAGTGACCAATTTCTGAGAAGCTAATTATTTCATGGCTGATTAAGAGGGAATGCACATCCTCATTGCCATTCAGACCATTAAACATACCGACTTTGATAGAAGCCTGGAAGATGACAATTTACAACATTAGTCAAGGGGACTCCTAATAGAGCCAGTATCAGGAATGAGATAGATAAAACTTTAATGAAAGCTCCCTGGGTTTAAAAAAAAATGACAATAAAACTTGAGAAAGGTAAGTTGGCAGTAGGGAGATAAGCAAGATGGCATTGCGGGCTCTAGTTAGAATATTTTAGTCTTCCAGTGCTTCAAACGGGCAGAAGAAGTGGATAAAAGGTGTAATCTAAAGCCAATGTAGTACTTTCTATAACTTTTCATTTTTATGTGTGTTAGAAAAATTATTTTGTGGGTGGATATGCAGAGCAGCTGCAGACAGCTTTCAAGTATTAATACTTGGCAATTTAAATGAAAAGGGGTATCTTCGTCAACAGATAATTTTCAGGTGCCTGAATGGTTGACATACTTTGACGGAACCTGAAGGATGTTGGGGATTTTGAGGTGAAGAGGGGAATAAGAGATTTGCCTCTAAAGACCTTGGATGCCCAGAACTGAAAACCAGCAAAAGAATTGTGTAGGTACAAGAATCAGCTTAAAGGAAAACCAAGTGACTAGTAATAGAAACATTTACCCCAGTGCCTTAAAACAAAAAGATTGAAAGTCCGAGGGAATTCCGTGGCCAGAGCCCATTGACTACTTGAGATGTGCTTCATATGCTTTCTAGGAAGGATCTTCTATAATCGGGAAGGAGGCTTAGCTTTTAAGCACTAAATGATGGAGGTTGCTAATACCTGATAGCATAGTGTTAAGTTGGGACAAGGGTAACAGTAGAAAAATAAGCCAAAAGACCGGATACAGGAAACAATTCCTCCTGGATGACGCTGAAATCTGGTGATGCTTTAAGTCAAGACAAGCAAACAATGTGATGTTATATAAGTGGAAATTGTGTATCATACAACTACAAGTTGTATACTATCTATACTTCCCCTGAAACTGCCCTTATAACAGGAGAGATAAACATGAACGAGGTATCAGCAGGTTGGGTATCATGAGGCTAGAGAGCAGATAAAGATGACGGGTTTGGGGATATGGTCTCTGATTGAGGACACTTTTTCTCATGGGATGGCAACTGGCATTTAATGGAACCTAAAGGAGGAGCTTTATATTTGGAGTCCAACCGGAAGACTGCAGGTTATTGTGTTTCCAAGCTGTGTGCATTCTAGAAGGAAGTATAGAATGGGATAAGTTCGAGGAATAGTGACAGACGACCACATTGTGTAGAAAAATTACGATTGTAGATGGAAAGACATGGATGTTCTGGAAATCAACATTTGAAATTTAGACCAACCATTCTTTCCTTTCTTTTCATTTTTCATTTATCCACCCCACCTCTCTCTTTCCCCTTGGGCTCAGGAGAGGGCTCATTCAGTATAAATTTTGCTGTGAAAACCTGATGTCTGAAATTTGACTCCCTAGAACCCATTCAAAAAGCTAGAGGGATGAGCAGGTATGGTGGCCTCCTATAACACCAGAGACAGGTGCTTCAGGAAAACAGGCTAGCTCATGGTTCATCATGGGACACTACACCAATAAGTAAAATGTAAAGTGATAAATGAAGCCACCCAATTTCAACTTTGGGCCTCCACACACATGTGTACACATGTGTACACATAAACGGCTAACACACACACAACCCTGCGTGCACAAAACACACACACACACACACACACACAATTATTTAATAATACTTTAGTGCCTTTATACTCTATCCAGAAGACAGAAGCAGATCAATTGGTAAGCTAACACAGTTAGAACTTTAAGGCTCTTCACTTGGACAAGACATGGTTTACACTGTTGCGTGTTTGCAATAAACTTGAAATAGTGAAATTTTTTAATACCAACTCATTAAGATAACTATCAGTTTCCACTCAATTTTTCCCTTTGCAAAATTTTCCTTTATGTCAGTTTTGCTTTGAGAGACTGCAGACAATTTGGGGAAGCAGATAAGACAAGATATTGTCACAGTGCTGCATGTAGATTTAATGAGGTTCAATGGGATGTGTTAATGCTTCTTCTGGGGACCTCTATATACCTTTAAGTCAGTGTTCCTGGTGTAGGAATGGCTTCCAGGGACACAGTGTACCAACTCACTGGTGATTAAAGCCAGACACAGAGAACCCCTGAATGGCACGGCATCACCTAGCACCTGCACGGTGGTTGAAATGATAAGCAAGAATGTCTGACTCCAGAGGTTGCTCTGTTGGGAACGCATCCTACTCTCAGCTGCATAAAACGTTAAACAGAAGAATCTATTCTCAATAAAATAGTTCAAATACAGCATTCCCTCTGCGAGAATTCATCTGGTAATGTCATATGTACAATTATCAATCTATCGAACTAATTTTTCTCATTTGATAGCAATTGTTTAAAATAGAATTATCAACATCCATGAGCTTTTTTTTTTTTTTTTTATAAGTGTTAGTTTCCTATGTAGCAAAACACATCATTACGGGCCAGTGAGATGGCACAGGGGTAAAGGTACTTGCTGCCAAGCCTGATAACCTGGGTTAGGTTCTTGGAATCCACATGATGGAAGGAGAGAACCGGACTTTCCAAAGTTATCCTCTAATTCATGAGCACTGTAATACAACCATACACAGCCACAATATACATATGAAGTAAATAAATAAATGTGATAACATTTGAAAAAGAACCTCTGAATGGAGTGTCATGTTCTAAGCCTTCCTGTTCTCAATAAAAAAAATAAATAAATCATCTGTATGGGAGAAAATACAATATCATTTTCCATTCTCTTAAAAATTGCATTTTGTAAGCCAAGCGGTGGTGGCACATGCCTTTAATATCCCAGCACTTGGGAGGCAGAGGCAGGCGGATCTCTGTGAGTCTGTGGCCAGCCTGGTCTACAGAGTGAGTTCCAGGGCAGCCAGAGTTACAACAGAGAAACCCTGTCTCGAAAAACAAAAACAAAAAATTCTTTTGCCTGGTCAAAGTCATACAAAGAGGCCATCAGATTATGAATCTTAAAGTGTTGGGAAACAATACAGACATATATCAGATAGTAATAGAATATTACATTTTCTATGTTGTCATTATTACCTCTCCCCAACACACACACACACACACACACACACACACATACACACACAAAACACCTCATTTTCTTTCCTTGTTCTAAATACTCATTTCATACTTCATTTTTGTTGTTTTTGTATCATTAGTTTTTGTTTTATTTTCTTTTTGAAATAGGGTTTTGTGTATCCTAGGCTGGCCTCAAACTTGCTGTGTAGCTGAGGGTAACCTTGAACTTTAGATCGAGATCCTCCTGCTACCCTCACAGTATTTGATAACAGGTGTGCTACTATGCCCATTTTATATTGTGGTGGGGATAAAAACCTGGGTTTTTATGCTTTCTAAGCAGAAATTCTACAAACCGAACTACGTTTCCAGTCCTATATTTAGTTTGTGCATGCGTGAGTGTGTGTGTGTGTTTCTGCGTGCACAGACTCCTTCCAGTGTATATACTACACATGGACATGTATGCACATATACGTGGAGAATAGAGGGCAACTTTGGGTGCAGATCCACAAGAGCTGTCAGCTTTGTTTTGAGACAGGGTCTCGCATCTTCCTAGGGCTCACAGAGATTCAGCTAGATTGGCTTGCAAACCACAGGGGGTCTGTTTCTACCATCTCAGCACTGGGAATGAACACTTGCAAGGCTGCACCAGGCTTTTTATGTGAGTTCTGGGGCTAAAACTCAAATCATTTTGCTTTTGTGACTAGTACAATACTGATTATCACCGTTATCAATATTAGAAGGCTGACCGTATTATGAAAGTTTGAGATCCTATGAAACCCATGAATGTTCTTGCTAGAAATACTGAGAACAAATATGAAAGCCACGACATTGTGCTTGCTTTCTGTAAATGTGCTTTGGGGGCAAGGCATAAAGAGGAAAACAGAGCTGCACAGAACTGAATAGATAATAGAAAATAAGCCAGGAAGAAATTCAGTGGTTAGCTCAGTGGTGGGGCCAGGGAAGCTGATTTTAGCCTTTAGGGGTATGCTGGTAATGCAGGCTGGTGTCATCTCCTGGAACCTGCTCACTCAAAGGCTACTGACTTACATCTGCTCACTCAGGCAATCACCAGAGTGGCAAGGTTAGACCCTAGCTTATGGGCTGCGTGTCTTTCCTCTTTTCTTCCAGTGCTATATGACTCCCTGTCTGAGATTTCCTTTGGTGGGGGGATATTGGCTACTCAGTGATTCAGATCACTTTCAGGGTGTACCGGGATGGGGGAGGGATTCTGATAGGGTGTGAGGCACATCTGGAGAGTTGGAGAAGCATCAGAGGATCTTAAAAATCATAACATTTCTGGCTTCGGATATCTTGTCTGCCTCCAGGAAGCACAGTGAATCCTGGCAGTGGGGTCATACTGAGATGCTATCAGCCTAATTAATATGGTGACATCATATCACAGAGGCAAGCCTCACCCTGGAACAGATGTAGCCATGTCTTCCTGGAAGCCTTTGGCAGTTTCTGTCTGGCATCAGTATCCTAGGCCAGTAATTCAGGCCTACAGAAAACATTTACTTCCTATTATGTGCCAGCCACTGGGCCAGGTTGTAGAAACATTAAGATTAATAAAGGAAGGTCCTTGCAAAGAAAAATGTTTGTGTTTGAATGTGGAAAGTAAATCTTAAATGGTAATGATAAAATGTTCTGCTCTGCTTGGGTGCCTTGGGACCCAGAGTAAGCAGCAGGAGACTCTGCTGAGAATTCAATGAAAGCTGCTCAGAGGAACTTACTATATGTCTGATTAATGATCTTTCAGTTTTTAAGACTCATATAAAGTACTTTTTTTTCAAGAAATCAGAACCAAATGGCCTTACAAGTTTAAACAACATCATGTGTCCAGTGAATGCATTTTTCTTTGTATTGTAAAGTATAGAATGGATGGAATAAAAGACTCAGTGGGAACACTGAAAGGTCCCTACGGTTTGAGTTTGGCCTCTGTTTTTCAGATTATTCTTCAGGAGTGATCCGAAGATGTCTGTGACGAAATTATCTCAGGGTACTGTAACACTGTGGATTTGAAAGTTTGGCATATGCATATGACGGTGAACCGTTTGTTAAAGGCATCTAAAGCATTCACAGTCTAACAGATTCCTCAGGAGGTCATTATGTGAGTGACTGACATCCACAAAGGGATTTTAAGAAAAAGGATGTCACATGATTGCCACTTTTTAAATATTCAGTCTTTAACTTTATTGTGTGTGTGTGTGCATGTGTGTGTGTGTGAATGCACAGCACATGTCTGCTTCCGGAAGAGAATGTAACTCCCCCCCCCCCCCCCCCCCCCCCCCCCCGAGAGTTTGACTTACAGGCGGTTATGAACCGTCCAATGTGAGTTCTGGGAACTGAACTCCGGCCCTCTGGAAGAGCAAGAAGCACTGTAGTTCTGGGAACTGAACTCCGGCCCTCTGGAAGAGCAAGAAGCACTGTTAACAGCTGTCTCCAAGATTATCAGGGAGATAAGAACATGCTGGCACAAAAATGAAACACGGAGAAAAGTGGTGGGTACATATAAAAGTAGCAAAGCTAGTTAGAATGTTACTACATTAGTCTTCCCAGGAAGTGATGGTTGGCTAAGCCAGAGGAGTTAAATAAAAGGAAAGAAATGTTTGGGAAACACTTTCAGAGATGAGGATGAAGACCAGCAGATTGTGAACACACACTACCTCACGTAGAAGCCAGAACAGAGGATCTTGTTCCCAGTGTGTTTCATGCCAGAGGTGGGGGTGGGGTGGGGGTTCTGATTCCTGCAGCTGATCAATGTGATCCTGTTTCCTAATGATTATGAGAAAGTAGTGAAGAGCCAAAGAGAACAGCAACAGAGGAGGTAAGACCTTGAAAGACAAGGGAATAGAAGAGCAGTAAAAGAAGCTTGAAGCTAGAAGACATTCAATGAAGATTCTGCTGAAGGCTGAGATCAAGAAAAGAGGAAACAAAGCTGTCATCGTCCCACCTACTCTTGTAGAGAAGGACAAAGAGGTTTTCCTTATGAAGAGGTCTCAAAACCATGATCTTTCAAAGCTGCTTTTCCTCCTGGGCATATGAGGAGCTGGGCAGAACAGTGTCTCCAACCTGGTGCATCAACTTCTCCTTGGACAACATGGGGGACAGAGTAGCACATAAGAACATACAAAAATATAGCTTCCAGGAAGGGCAGGAGCTGGGGGAAGCATCAGTAGGGGTGAAATCCTGCACTGTAAATGAAGATCGGCAAGCCTTTTGTGGGTGATTGGAGAGAGAAGAGGAGTCTCGGGATACAATTGAGAAATCAGATTCAAATCCATTAACTGAAAAATGTAGTGTCCTTCTATTGTGGCCTGCTGAGCAACAGCTGATGCAGGGAAGGTGATGAAGACTTGAAAGACGAAGCCAAGAAGATTATGAAATCGATGGCAAGGTGACGAAATGTGTGATATTTGAGATTCCTGGTGCCCGAATGATGATCATATGATGATGATGATGATGATAACGTTGATGATATCATCATCCAGTGATATGTGTACTTTTAGAGCTTGAGAGATAATTGATGAAGCAATCAAAGCTATTGTTGATCTAAATGGAAGGTATTTTGGTGACTGGGTGGTGAAAACATTTTTCTACAATTTGAATAAATTCAGGGTCTTGGATCTGACAGAACAAGTTTGATTTTTAAGAGCTAGAAGCATTTCCATGATACTGACATAAACTGCAGACTGAGCAATCGAACATATCAGACTCAACAGCTCTTGGACACTAAGACTCTCAGAAGAACTTGTTGTATCCCTTTTTAACTTTGTGGGTTTTTAAAATTATACAAAATTATTTTTAAAGGAATTTCTATCATTCCATAGTTTAGCTAGCAATGCTCACATATAAAAACTTATACTCACCTAAGTGTACTTAGCTAGATGAGTATTTAAATAATAAGACTGTTGAATTTATTAACAAAATGTTTGACACAATAAACTCAAGAAAGCTTTCTCAAAAACTTTGAAGGATACTGTTAACTCCTAGTTTGCTCCTCCTCCTTCGTTCCATTACTTCTTTTCTTGATCCTATCTTCAAGTCTTTGAATGGTGGACAATTTTCAAAGTTTATTCTTTGGCTGTCTGGTTTCTACAGCACATTGTAGCCCAGAATTTGATCCAACCGACAACCACCCATAGAAGCCAGGGCTGAGTCGGGTTTGTTAGAACCTGGTTCCATGTGGCATATGAGCATCTCAATGCCTCCATAAGATGCACACTTTCACATTTCCTCCATCATCTTTCTCACCAAGTTACCTTCCTGTGCCTGTTCACATCTGATTACTTGTGTTGTTATTCTCTAGGCTCCTTAGGCTTAATCTCTGGACAATTTTCATTTCTTTTACTTTCCCCTTAGGCGTTCTTCAGTGAGATCGAAATGGCAATGTACAAGGAGCACAAAATGTGTAAGAGCTGGACCACACTGGCTGCATAACTAGTGAAAGTTCCCATCATTCCTCCCAGATCCATGTAAGGAACATCTCCACATTCTTCTCATTCTCCACATCTTTCCCTCCATTCCATAAGAATGAGCATAAGTTCAATTTATCTTTTTGCTCCTGACTTATTTTAATGATCTATAGATCTGTCTACATTAATGCAAATGGTGGTCTTTCATTTTTGTCAAATCTTTAAAAACTTATTTATTTAATAGTGTGTGTGTGTGTGTGTGTGTGTGTGTGTATAGGCCCATGTCATGGAGGACTTGTAGAGGTCAGAGGGCAACTTTGAAGAATCAGTTCTTTCCTTTCCCCTTGTTCTTTCTGCTACATTGCATATCCCAGAAAGCCTGAAAGCTTCCAGGTAATGTTTCTGTCTCTACTTCTTATCTGTCCACAGGAGTGTTAGGATTTTAGATGTGCAGGCGGCCATATCCAGATTTCTAAATCTAGTTTCTGGGGATCAAACTCAAATAGACAGGCTTGAACAGCAAGTGCTTTTACCTGCTGAGCCGTCTCATGGACCTAGTTAGTTGGATCCTTAAGACACCTGGATTTAGCCTACCCTTCCAAACCTGACTCGTTCTACTACTAAGTTCATACTTATGTAGATTGATAGCTCCCCAGTCATGCAGTCACTATCAGCGTTGAGCCTTGTCTAATCATATCCTTCCCCTCTGTCTTAGTTAGGGTTTCTCTTGCTGCAATGAAACACCATGACACAAAGCAAGTTATGAAACACCATGACCCGAAGCAAGTTGGGAAGGAAAGAGTTTATTCAGTTTACACTTCCACATTGTAGTCTGCCATTAAAGGAAGCCAGGACAGGTGTTAATCCCAAAGATGGGAAGAGAAAGACCATCTACCCAAATCATCATAGCCAAATTAGTTAAAACAAGCTTTTAAAAAAAAAATCATGTACATGGGCTTCCTTTCCCTAAGAGTGGATATTAAGAGGCCAGCATTTAGTGTGAGGTTTTTATAGCTCATGGGGAATTTGTCAGGCAAAATAGACAGGATTACAGAAGTAGAACATAACAAAGTGTTCAAAACAACCGGTAGTCATAACCTTTTGAACAAAGGGAGGATTTCAAGATGGTTATAAACAACTTTTTTGAAACAAAGGCAGGATTGACATTCCTGAAACAGTCAGTACAGAGTTATTTATAGTTAAAGTTATAGGTGAATATAGCCCAATCCTTGAGAAAAAGAGGTTTAATCATAAATAGGAATGAACCTAGTCTGAAGATGGCCTTTAAGCTCAAAATGGAGAGAATCTGGTTCTTCACAAGAACTCAAACAAGGCAGGAACCTGATGACTGGGAGCTGATACTGAGGCCATGGAGGGGTGCTGCTTACTGGCTTATTCATCATTAAGCTGCCTTCTTATAGAATTGGGGACCAGCCCAGGGATGAAACCACCCACCATTGGCTGGACCCTCCCCCATCAATCATTAATTAAGGAAATGTCCTACAGCTGGATTTTAAGGAGACATTTTTCTCTCAGCTGTGCTTTCCTCTAGCTTGTGTCAGGTTGACATCAAACTAGCTGGGACAACTCTGAAACTCAGTGTGTCTTCTCTCATTGTCTAAATTCTAATCATGCAGTGTGAAGTCAATCCTAGTCCACATTGCTTATTTTCTATCCTGATTGTTTATACTGCACGGCTGACATTTAATCATATCATGTTTGAACAGTATGCATTTTGCCTTTTCACATGTGTGAATCTCCTTGAGGGCAGGGTGCTCTTTACAACTTCCAAAATGTGGATGTCATAAAGGAAGTCAGCTAGCCCTGACATGGGATGCAGATGTTACGGCTAAATTGTGTTGCACAGCTCACCATTCGCATGTTAAAGCTTAATCCATAATGCTTGATAATGACTGTATTCTGGTATGAGGCCTTTGAAAAGATAATGAACCTAAATGGAGGATTTAGGGATCCTGAATCCAATCTGTTAAGCATTCTTACAAGGGAGAAGACGTCACCCAGCAAGAGGGTGGACATGTGCAAATCCAGGAAAGATACTTGAAACAAACACTTCACTTATTGCTCTCGGAGAAAACCAAGTGGGTTAGGACTTTGAACTTGGATTTCCAACCTTCAGGACTATATGAAAACTATGAGTGCTTCAAGCCATCTATCTCATTTTTTGGTTGTGAAGGTCCTAGTAAGCTAATACGGCAGGCAAAGGGCTGTAAGACTGACAGTTTAAAAACAGGGGAGAAACAAGACCAACATATTTTCCGTGACTACACTATGTTCTCTGAAATACTAGCCTTATTTCTAAACCTTTCTAAACAGAAAGGAAGGGTCCTTTCTGTTTGGTAGAGGTCCCCACCCCAACCCAGACACCCCTTTGCTCCCTGCTGCCACAACCTCTGTAACCACCATTGTACTCAGTTGCTATGAGACCAATATTTATCAGGTCCCACATATGAGAAAGTGTATATGCTATTTGTCTCTCTGACTGACTTAATTTAAGAATCTCTAGTTCCATCTACTTCATTGTGAATGATAGTATTTTATTTTTTCATCTTAGTTAAATCCTTATAAAAATAATTTATTTAACTGTGTGTGTGTGTGTGTGTGTGTGTGTGTGTGTGTGTTTCTTCCCCATTCTTTTGCCAGCCCACAATTTCCATTGCTTAGATGGGGGCTGGAAATGTCTTGGAATTGGTTCCATAGTTTCCAAACCCAGTCCTGAGTTCCCTTTTCGGGAAGTAGCTCTTAGAGACTCATTGGCAACACGTAGTATTCTTGTCCAGAGAAAGGCATTCAAAACAATCAAGGTGCTGCACATTGAATCAAGAGAGTAATTAAAGAACTGACATTTGATTAGAAATGTACTGAGGGTTATCTGGGGTGAAAAAAACAGTTTGCTTTTCACGGCTTTTGAGGTAAGGGTTGGACCTACTAGGGGGACCTTGACAAATGCTCATTTCAACACAAAATCTGCATCAATTAGTCGCTAAGCAATAAGATGCATGTGACTATTGAGTGGTGATGTAGTTTAGTTGTTGTAAAGGCTTTGGAGTCTCAGGTTTATCTCCTATTAACTGGGAGAACTAGTAAAAGAACTTAATTTCTCTCAGTCTTTGAATCCCATCAAAATGAGATCTGCATTGTATCCATGCCACTGACTATCAGACAAAATAAGACACAGAAGCTGATGCAGAAGCCAATGCTACAATTTTGGTGTAACGTTTTCAGTTACAGAGTTTATCCACACCCATGACTGATTTTGATCCCTCTTCTCCATGTCTGCATTTTGCTACATTGTTTCTCAAGTTCTTTTCCATAAATAAAACAAGAAAGAGAACATAAACAGGAGGGACTGTGGTGGGGTACAGGAAAAGAGAAAGAAAACGCTCTTATCACTAGAGCAATAAACCCATTTTGGTGGTAGAAGAAGCTATATCTTCCTGCTGGCTCCGCTTCCTTCCTTAAAGACTTTCCAGTCACTAGAAGGATGACCCTAATCCCTAAACATCAATGTCTCCATTAGAAGTCACTTCTCATTCATTCTTTGCCTTCTTCTCTCACTTAAATCCTGAAAGCTGGTTTTGAAGACCCAGCTCTGACAAGGATTACTGAAAAATTAAAAGAATATTAAACCCAGAATATAAGTTTTCTCTTTAAAAAGAAAGTTATAAAATATGAAAACTGAGAAGCAAACTGGGCAGGGGATGGCAAGTGGCTTGGATCTAAAGCAGATCATTCTCAGAGAAGCCCTAGGAATAATTTCTGTCATCTGTAGTATCGCCATCTCCTCTGGACATCTTCCTGAGACGGTCCATTTTAAGAGGACTGTACCTTGACTCTTGTTAGCTGTATTAAGTACCTATGGCTCTCAGCAGTCCTGAAATATACATGATAACAGGCTGTCTGTTTGCTGTCTGATAACAAGTTTATGTCTAAGAGGGATGAGGAACAATATGAGCTATTTAATTAGAGTTGCTTGTCATCACTAATGAACAACAAGGAATAGTTTGGGAAGTTCTTTGAAGTAGTCACTTAGAAATGTCATCAACATTTCACAAAAGTTTTCTGCTGTAAAATTGCTCTGCCCTGAGAGTGCCTTGTGTACATTGCATTTCATCCTATAGCATGCTGGCGAGACTGACAACACTATGCCCATTTTACAGATGGAAAGGGCTCTTCCAAGTCCATACAATACTAAATATCTAAAATTTGCATAGCACACACTAACAAATCACGTATTCCCCCCCCCCCCCCCAAATTAGGGAAGTCACTAGAAGGAACTAAAGTTAACTTCATGGCATGCTTGCATTTTCCCTCAAGACAACTTTACTTGCATCCATTGTGGCCTAATTGTAAAATATCACCGTCAAACCTGTCATTCACAGATAGCGTTTTCAGTAAAATTAGAAGGAACCACAATTGTCGAATAAGCATGGGTGTATAAGCAAGAAATCCACTATGTGATTTTAGATATGGCTGCAAATTCCTAGACAATAGTTATTTCTACATTCAAATGCTTAGAATGCTTAAATGCTATATATATCAGTGTCGATTGTGTATTGAAGCACAGATGACATGTGTTTTTGCATAACTAAGCTTATTATAAGTGTGCATTTAGGTTATATAAATAAAAACAGTATTTTTGAGGAAACTGAGCCTCTATGATTATCAACTGAACATAAAATCTAAATGGCAGCTATAACTTATGCACATCTCTAGCTCCTCTTTGCATTTTTGTTCTTATGGAACTGGGAAAGAGGAGAGTTATCAAAGAAACACAAGCATTCCTCAGGGCCCTTTTCCCTAAAACACATCCATCCAATCTCTCCTACTGTCTGGAATATCCTTTTCTGCCCCAACCCCATCACCCTCCCAATGCAGTGCGAAAGTCGGTGGGTAATTGGGTCCAGATTGGAGGTGTTTAAATATTCATGAGGCTGGCAGGGGACTGGGAGGGGGCGACTGTCTAGAATGGGGGTAGGGGCTATGGGAAGTGATTAGTCACTAAAGCAAGTGAACAATTCTGAGAAAGGGACCCAGAGAGAAGGAAGAAAAAGATAAAGGTTGGGTGGGGAGTTGAGGAAGAGAAGAGAGGGAAAAGGAGAGAGGAAAAAGAAAGAGGAGAGAGAGAGAGAGAGAAAGAGAGAGAGAGAGAGAGAGAGAGAGAGAGAGAGAGAGAGAGAGAGAGAGAGGGAGAAAATGTGCAGTGAGCAATAGCTGTGGACCATACAGTTGCTGTTAACTGCAGAGAGAGAGAGAGAGAGAGAGAGAGAGAGAGAGGAGAGGGAGGGGGAGAGGGAGGGAGGGAGGGAGGAAGAGCGCGCTAGCGCGAGAGAGCGAGTGAGCAAGCGAGCAGAAAAGAGGTGGAGAGGGGGGGAATAAGGAAGAGAGGAGGAAAGGAGAGGAGGCAGGAAGAAGGCAGGGGAAGATACCACCATGCTGTGCTGTATGAGAAGAACCAAACAGGTAGAGCTAAAGATTTTTTGTTTTTACTTCTTGCTGTTGTGAAATTACCAGAGTACAGTATTTCCCTGTGAAAGGCAGGAGAAAAATTTTAAACTGCTTCTGCTCTGGCTTGGTGATCTGGTTTCCTTAGCATATGGTAACTGATGGTTGCATCCCAGTTCTTTTCCTTTCCGTCTTTCATGCTCCGGTTTTGGAATGCTGCTACTAATTAGGGTGAGGGTAGGGAAATATGCCGTCTTGGCTAGAAATACGATTCCCTCTCGCCTATTAGTAAAGCTCAGCCGCTAGGTCTCTGTTTTTGAGGGTGTGGATGTAGAAAGGGGTGTGGGGGCGATGTGGTCTATCTACGAGATAAGAAGGCTATCCTTTATATTATTAGTGAAAAGCGTGGTTTGAGGGAAATATATTCATAGTTGAGCATTGCCTGTTCTGCGATTCAATTTTTCTCACATGTGCTGAGGAAAATACCTGATTTCGTGCTCGCATGAGCTTCAAAGGGGCACAGGTATATGTGCAAAGACATGTGAAGGTTTTCTTTATTTATTTAGTGGATGAATGAAAGTAATTTGGGAGGTTTTTATTTTTAAAGATAGCCTAAAGACAACGGGGCTTGGGAGAAGAACTGGCTGTGGCGAGGGGGAAAATCCCCTTCTAAGATCAGAAGAGGATTGTGCGCCAGCTGGTCCGGGAAGAGGGTGGACCACGCCCCTAGGAGCTTTGAGCTTAGATGGGATGGGAAAGGCGAGCCGGTATTACCTGTTGGAAACCGGGGCTTTTTTCTTTTCCCCTTCCCTTTGAGTCTTTCCTTGCATTAGCAGTGACCAGAGGTGTGTTAGCATCCTGGAGGATAAGCATGGTGACTCATGTTCATCAGGATGAGGGATCATGCGTCCAAGACTCTAGAATCCCAATCTCCTCCTCCCCTCCCCCACTGCCTAGATTATTTTTTTCCCCCTTTCATTTTAAATTGCTCATTTATTTCTTGAAAGACGTTTTAGAAACTTAATTGGGGTGAGGGTGGGGAGAAGTGAGAAGCTCGGTATTCTGCAGTCACCCCTGGAGCAGTAACACTCTCCAAACGCAGCACTCAAACATTCCTAGGACACATTTGAGTGGTTTTGGGAGAAGGATAAGAAAAAAAAAATGGGTGTGGGGTATGAGTGAACGTGTGTGCTTGTGTGTGTGTGTGTGTGTGTTGTGTGTGTGTGTGTGTGCGCACCCATGGTGGGGTGGGGTGGGGTGGGGTGGCAGTCTGAAGAACCCCTCTGCAAACTGATTGCCTTAGGGGTGGGGTGTAAGAGGAGGGGGTTGGTATTATTCTTCTGCAGGTATTGGAAATTGGGCAATTTGTTATACACTCTCTGAACACATAGGGGGTGGGGGAGGGTGCAGAGGAAACAGCCATTCAGCCTGGCCACATGTAGCCAGCGCCCTGGCAGGAGGGGTGGGAGTGGTGATGAAGAAGGCAGAGGAAAAGAAGTAGAAGCAGAATGTCCAAGCAGTGAGAAGCAAGCCCTAACTAATAAATAAATGAATAAATAAATAAATAAACAAATAAATAAATGCAGATCCTTGGTTGTGAAGGGGTGCTTGGAGCAAACTCTGTCAAGGTGGGGCAGGGGGTGTTGCTCTGCTATATTTCTCTAAAACTGGTCTTGGTTCCAGAAACTGATACTTCCATACATACATTTGCAAAACGTCATTTATTTCAATGTCTTCTTTCATTTTAATATATAAATGTAATGGATACAGGTGCTGGAGTTAAACACACCCTCAAAAAAAAAAAAAAAGGTTCTAAGATGACTGCACTGGCCAGCTGCTGAAATAAAATTTAAGAAGGTGGAGCCTTAAGGAAACCAATGCTATTCATTTTAAAGGCTTGAATTTTGGAAAGAAAAGTGTGCTGGCTGACAGCTTGTTCCCACCCTATTTTTGTGCATGGGAGTATCCACACATCTCCTTCAGTAAAGGGAACCAAGCATGTTTTTTAGACAGGGAATGGGGGCTAAAGGAATTCCCTTCCTAAAATGAGGACAGCTGCCTTCACCGGGATCTATCTCACTGAGAGCCTGGAGCACTCACTCTGATGTGCAGAGTGATGAAGATGAAATTGTGTGTTTAGGGACTTGTAGGAATTTGCATGTAAATGTGTGGAGCATACGCATACTTCCCATGCAACCCACATGCACGGGAATCCATACTCTGTATGGATCCCACATGCCTGCCTGCGTTTCGCATTACTGATGCAAAGGGAGAAATGGAATGGATAGAAATGCCCCCTTTTGCTCACACATCTTATAAATAGGTTCTTGGGCATGAGATGGTTATGTGCCCTATGTAACAATGTTATGTCATTTGCATATGTCAGTATTTAAGGTATCACTAAATTAGACAGAAGGAAATGGTGTCTTCAGGGCGTGGGCTCATATTACACTGACAGGCATTTATATAGATGGATACTTAAGCCTCATGCAGGTTTCCTTTTTGTGGGTGAAATGATCCTCTATCATTCAAGAAAGAATCTAAGGGTTTAATTTCTTCTTCTGGAAGGTAATCATTCTAGTTTTTAACAGGGACTAAAACAAGGGCACAAACCTGCAAAGGGTCTAACTCTGCCACACCCATGAAATCCAGCAGCAGCGTGGGAGGGGAGCTGGAGGGCTTGCACTTCCTTCCTCTTCCACTTGAGCAGCAAAAGCAAGCAGCCTCAGATTTCTAAGTTGTAAGACATTGTCAGTGGGTGAGAACACACAAATGAGCTCTATTAGCCATTACTTACCACTGTAGCTGATTAAAGCCCAAAGAAGAGGATGAGAGAAAGGGACATAGAGAAAACTACTGGGGAGTAGGCAAAGGAGGATTAAAATAAAAGAATCCTGGAGATTTTATTGGCTCATGATTTTCAAATATCTTGGGGCTTACTTTGAATAGCTCAATTACCATGCATATTGCAGACGATTAAAAACTTGCAAGGTGTGATAGTCTACAGAGCAAGAAAACTGTGAGATGTTTCCTTTGTTTAAAAATAATGATTTCAGTTTGTAGCTGAAGTATAAAAATTACCCTGGAAGCAAGCAGACCTGTGTCCCTCAACCCTCACCCTGCTAGCATCTACCACCCCCACCATGTGACAAATAATTCTTATCTTTGATAAACTGATCCATGGTTTAGAATTCCAGCCTTGCAGTTCCCTCCCCCTGCAGCACAGGGAGGTGTGGAAGGGTACAGCTCTGCTGCTGGGTGGGGAACATTCTTTCTAGTAAGAAATTGGATTCCGGTTCAGTCTCTCTGAGCCACACCCAGTGTCATCCAGGGACTCAGAGAATTGATTCAATAGAGGTCTTCTATTTAATATAATTGAACTGTTCATTTTTAAAAATCATGGTATCTACCACATATTTCCAAAATTGAATGATCAGAATTATTCAAAAGGTTCCCCTGCCCTTCCGAATCATCTGGACTTGCAGAGAATCTTCCATAGTTTGTGGTGAATTTATAAATATGTTCCTTTCCAGTTATTAATGTTTTATACTATGGCACATGCACAATGACCCCTGATCCTGCATACTAAGAGAGTCCTCTAAATGTCACTCTGCTCCCTGACCTCTCTCCTCCTTGGAGTTACGCAGAAGGAACTGGAATAAGAAAACGTAGGGTTAATTTTTCTTCTTGCTGAGCTGGTGAAACTGCAGAAACCTCCTTTGATGTTGCAATGTAAAGGGCAAAGCTCCTGCTCATCAAGAGGGTGGGTGGCCCAGGGTCTTCTGCTTCTGTCATGGTGAAATTACTAGTGACATGCCTGGGGCAGAATTAATCCACAGACTTCAGAGTTTCACTTGGTCCCGTGGGGAAGGGGTGGAGGGCTTGCAGGCAATAATGAAGCTGTGTATTAACTCCTGGTATTCACACTCCACCCCACCCCTCCCTACCATCATATCTCAAGAGAAGTCCCTCAACATTCATCAAGAGAAGGTATTGCGCTTAACTCTTTCATTTTTTCTGTTAATTGTAAGAGAGAGTAGAGTCACTGTAAACCAAAGGATGTGATTGTAATAGAGCCCTGCCTCTTGAATTTTGAAGTGTAGACAGATTGTCTCTGTCTCTGAAATGAAATCTCCATAGAAGTCAACGAAGAGCACTGTGCTGTGAGTCCCTAGTTTGTGCCACTTATAGACTCAGTAACCACGGATGGATCACAGCACCTAGTTTCTTCCTGTGAAATAGGGACAGAAGAACTAAATAAACAGCCCCACCCACTTTATCTTAAAGGGTTTTGTAAGGATTTTCTTCAAGTCTTGACAGGACAACCATTGTAGAACTATCAGAACATAACTTTCTTTTTCTATTAGAGATGTTACTTCTGGTCTCATCGGGTGTTCTGCCTGGATTCTTGCTTCCCTGAATTTTCTCCAGCGCTTCACTCACTCCTGCTCCATTCTCTTGAGATTTCCCCTGCACATGTTGCTTTAGCTGGTTTCCCTGTGGTCTGTGAATGTGTCTTGCCTCTCCTGTTTTAAAGAGTCTCCTGATTCTACGCCTCCATCTCTGCAGTGTTCCATCCCACCCTCCTTTTAGAACAAAGTTCATAAGAGCATGCCATGCGCAGCTCCTTTCTGTCACTCATCATTTGCTGCTCATCTCTGTTACTCATTACCTACTTTAGAAGGGCCTCGGTTCCCGTGATGTCACTGATGTCCGGGGAACCATTAGTTTATAACTTACTTGAAAGCTATGGTGTGTCTTCCATTCCTCTACCACGCCTTCTTACTGTCCTTCCTTGATAGTTCTCCCAATCCCCCTTCTTCTCAGACAGGATCTTTTAAACTTCCTTCGGTGGCTGTTTCACTCCTGCACCTCGAGGCCAGGAGCTACAGATTTCCCATCTGTAATCTTGGTTCCTTCCTCTTGTCATTCTACTCATGAACCCCAGATCAACACATCTACATTCAGAGCTTCAGTCCCATCATGCAATTTCCAGATATCCATCTTGACCTTGGGATCTATAGATATCTTGAAGCTTTTCGGAGAAACCCCAGTTTCTCCAGCGTATACTGCATTTGGTGTCCTCCATTTTGGACCAGTCTTGGACTTCCTATACTCTATGCTTCCTGTGCTCTAGCACTGTCTGTCCAACTTCAGAGCTCTAGAAACCTAAGATGTGTCCCAAATGTGGTCATTTCTTTGAACCCTCACATTCAGTTACAGAATCTTTCGACTCTAGATAAAATGACTTTGAATATATTATCCACCTTTCAACACCTACCCATTTGTATAAATACCATGGCTCAGTCTTTTCATTACCATTCATCTGGCCGAGGGCAACAGCTGCCCAGATGGCTTCCCTACTCCACATGCTCTCTCTTTTCATTCTCCTTGGAAACAACAGGGAAACTACCTTTACCTGATGCAGATCTGGTCGTACTAATTTCCTCATTAACATTCTATAATGTCTCCCTGTTGATTGTGAACTGTTAAATAAGCCTTCAGCATGCATGGTGTGATCTAGTCTTGCTTGTCTTCGAGGAACCGTGCATAAATACCTCCTCCTTCTCATTGCCCACTCTTTTGCTCACTTTTCATTACTTCCTCTGCAAGGGTAATTTCCTTTTCCCTTAAAAGAGCCAGCTCTTTAAATCCACTCTTCCACAAGTGACTTTTCTTCTACTATTGATATGACCATACTGCATTTTACCACTTGTTGTACTACCTAGTGTTTATTACACACACACACACACACACACACACACACACACACACTCCTGTGTCCACACTGCGAGCTTCTTGTGAAAAATGATACAATTTCATCCTCTGTCTCTCCTTAGTGATTATTATACTATCCAGCGCAAGGTGGATAATTTGAACACTGATGATCTGCTCACTAACTAAATAATTACGCAACCAGACTTTTAGTCTTGCCACAAGTTGTGGTATACTTAAATGGATAGAATCACTTGTATGTTTAAAAGAAACTATTGGTGTGAAATTTTAAAGCAGAACTCATCATCACTGACTGCTGATATAAATTCACAGTCATGACAACAGTCTGTTTTTAATTCAAGTAGGCACAAAATTAATCCATTCGCGCACTGCATTTCTCCAAATTTCCATAGCTGGAATTATCTGGAGACTTCTTTTCCATATCCACCACCCCTAGTAACCAATATGCCGGTTCCATTCTGAGAGGTGAAGAATCCCAGTCTGGATATGGTTGCTGAATTCCTGCAGCTGCACATTGCCTTTCTTTGGAGCCCACTGTACTAATGCTCTTTGCTTTGTCCTGCAACTATCACAAAAGGCCCCATGTCCAACTTCTGCTGCTCCTAGCTGAATTATTTACTTAGCATGTAGCTTTAGCCTGTGCTGAGGAGTGTATGATCAATAATTAATTTTGCCTACATTTGAATTCTTTCTTTCTCACTGAAGTATCTGAATAATAATATCTACCAACACACATCTTGTGTGGAGAAGAAGGACAGGTGAATAGTAAATAGTTTCTTAAACCTGTGTTAAATCTATGAGAATTAGATCATTCGAATCTTTTCTACTATTGAATAGACTTCAGGGATTTGGATCCCGGTACAAACCTGTGGTATCCAGTATGGAGCAGATTGTACCCACTCATTCCCCCAACTTTATGTGGTATATTCTCACTAATTTAGTTGTGATGTCTTTGAGAGAAGAAGCAAGATAAAAATATTTGGAGGTGAAGTCTGTGTTTCATTGCCAAGGCTGCGTGGTGTTTTTCAACCCTGATGTCCTTGGCCCATATCCTACTTAGGGCCAGATACTCTAAGTATCTCTGGCTTAGGGTTTTCTTAACCTTTTCTCCTCCCCTCCAATGAAAATGAAGTTTTCTGATGAGTACACCAGCCTCTGCTAGCGCTTGGTGTTTAAAGCTATGGGAAGACAACATTAAGAAAAAGTGGATCTTGCCCAACTTTCCAATACATGTTTTAGGCAAATCAGGGACTTTAAGGTATGCCTAGCACAGAGTGGACACTCCATACGTATTTACTTGAGCTGGATGCATGCAGGAATGGAAGACTCATCATGAAGAGACATGTTTTGAGACCATCCCCTTGTACCTGTTCAGAGCTGGCTGGGTGTCCTACTCAATGCTACTGATCTTTCCAACAAAGTGACTGTGGTTTGAAGTTACAATTCTCTGTCTCATTTGCTTAGAGCAGTATATTTACAGTCATTTGGGGTTAGTGGGGGACTGTAAAGTTCCACATTTTCAATCCTTAAATATTTACAGATAATGCTTTCTTAGATGTTGTTTGTTTAATGTCCTGTTCCATGTCTTTGTAGTGGAATAAATCCCTCCCCTGGGTTCTAGACCTGGCTCTGCCAATTGCTTGTCCAGTGATCTTAGGTAAGTAACTTAATCTCTCTGAGCCTCAGTTTATTCATCTGTATTATGGGCATAATAAAAGCCTCCAAATCCTGACTCACGTTCTTTACTAGGTTGGTCTGAGGCTCAAATGAAATGATAACAATAAAATTTTTTTTTATAAACAGTGCCTTTCTGATCCTCCTTAAAGTGTTCATGGCTCTACCCCAACAAGAAGTACCATTACTGTCTGTATAGACAATATATATCCTTCATGCCCACTTCTATTCTCCACTAAGGAAATGTTAACCACACGGATACACTGATGGACAAGAGAGTAGCGTATCCTTATCATTTCCTTTGAAAACCTGAGTGACAGAATTCAGATAAGCACATACTTAAACTGCGCTTAGCTCCAAAGTGTCAGGAACATGAAAAACATCCACTGTTTTCCTGTTTATCTTTTCCTTTTTACCTACGTATTCCAATCTTGTCTCTGTCTGCTAAGTCTGCTGCTTTCCCCAGCACTTTCACCTCACATGTCACCTCCAAACTGGCTTCTGAGTGTCAGCAAACATGCTGTGCTCATATCCATCACATGAGGGCCCATTCAGGCAGAAGAGGGTAGAGGGAGGTAGGGCCTGGCTGCTCTGGGGCCTAAAAATGGAGATGTGGCCTGGTTAGAAGCCCAGCAGATTATCACCTGGCACCATTTCCCTAAAAGCTCCAGGACTCCTCAGTAAATCACTAATAAACCTTGATCAGGAGAACATGCATATTTTAAAACTCAATTCTAAATGCTGTAAGTAATCTAAGTCCCCAGGATTTCTATAAAGGACATTTCAGTTCTCCTGAGTCCATGACTATGACTAAGATAAGTTACCTATTTAACATAACAAAATTTATCAAATTTTCACACAAAGCAAAGGAATTCTGCGCTCCCCCAAGAAACTGAGTTTTATATACATAGAAAATACTTGGAATTATTTTAAAATTCAAAAATCAGATCATGTTTGTGCAAAGATTCTATCTTTTCTAAAGGCCAAATACCAATCATAAGAAAATCAGCAACACACATTTTATAAAAACTAGTTTTGCATAAAGGATCCCATAAAGGCTTGCAATAGAAAGTATGATAATGAATCCTAGGTATAAGCTGCTGTTCAAAAGAAAATGTTATTCAATCATATTTATAGTTTGCTAATGGTTAAGATCACCTTTAGTCTCTCTGTCTTATCTTTCCTGTTAGTTATGAGTTTTTTGATTAGATCTAAGTATCAGAATCTGACTTTAAGTGTCCATGAATAATCCATTAGAAGGAACCTAAAGAGCCTATGAGTTAAAAAAATAATTCCAAGCCCAAAGCAACCAGGACAGATGTGAGAAACTTAACAGCAGGAACACATGAACCCTGTCCTACGGTTCTCATTTACAACAGTGGGCTCCCAGCACCCCAGCTTCTCTCTCTTTTTATAAAGGGATGGAGAGAAAAGGAATGAAAGAGGGAAAAGTAGATGGAGAGAGACAGAGACAGACAGACAGATTGGGGGGTGGGGGAGAATACTTTGTTGGTCTTGCTTGGATCAGTTACTGCCATTTAAACAATTCTCTGATTGGAAGGAAACCTAAGTCACATGGTTTCCGGAAGCCCACACCTGAAGAGCTAAGGAGAGAGTCAATGCTAAGAAAGACTTCCTGTGTAAATTCCCACATACCTGTCATAGGGCAGCTCCCTGGGTCAGGAAGAATTTGCCTTAACTGTGGTGGATCACTAAGTTTTCCTTCACAGTTTTGCTTGCTTCATTTACTCATATTAGCTCCTTTTCTGTTGGTGTGATATAGAACCCCAACAGAAAGCAACCTAGGATGGAAGGTTTTCTTTCGGATTATGATTCCAGAGGGACAGAGCACACGTCAATTGGGAAAGCACGGTGACGTCAGAAAAAGCATGGTGACATCAGGATCAGCCAGGAGGCTGGCCGATCGCATTTTCATCCACACACAAGAAGCAAAGAGAGAGAAGTGGGGAAGGCTATAAACCCTGAGATCCCCTGTGATGCACTTCTCACAGAGCGCACAACTTCCTCAAAGAACACCAACTAGAGACCAAGTGTCAAATACACGAGTCTATGAAGGGCCATTTCTCATTCACCACAATACCCTTATTATTAGTAGGATTCTAAAAAAAAGCGATTATCTCCCAGATTATTGATTGTATACACATGATAAAGGTTAGCACCAATCTCTATACCTGGAGATGACAAACACTAGATTTCCACTGCTCCCTGGAAGCCTGCACCTGGAAGGTACCGTAGTTCTAAGAGGAATTCTGGGTGTCATTTATTTTTGCTCACTTGGCATGCTGTAGCTTTGTTCTAACTCTTCTTTGGTAGTTTATAAAACCAGTTTCTGCCCAAGCATTGGGCAATAACAGGGTAAAGCAGATCTACTCAATTTATACCAGAGAAGCATTACTCCTTGTTATTAGTCATCTCATTTTGAATGTTCTTGAATAAATTCCAGCAATCATCACCATATTTAACTATTTTTAGCAAATTGGCACTTTCTAAAATATTGAGCTGTTGTCTCCATATGCACTAGTTTGCTCTAAATGTAGAATGTTGATAATTAGCCTCACATCTATTATTTGTAATCCCTGTTCCAAAAGCTATTCAAAATGTGTTTTTTAAATGGAAATTGGAAAAACCCTGATATCTTCCCATTAATGACTGCATAAAAGAGCTAGATGAGGCAAAGACAAAACTAAGTGGAATGATCTTCTAAGGTTAAGCCAACCCAAGGACTAGCTGCTTTTGGAAGTGTCTGTAGAACATGATATCATAACTAGCCTAGGAACTAGGCTTGACTGTAAGTTGTCAGAGTGCATGTCCTCAGCGTTTTCGTACTTCCCTATGTCTTACAAGCTCATTTACTAAGTAAATCTGAGCATTCTTCATGGACGAATTATAATAGCTTATAATAGCTATTCCCAGTAGCGATTCTACTCTAACCCTTCTACTTTTGGAAAGAAGGAAGGGAGGGAAGGAGGTAGAGAAGATGAAGGAAGGAAGGAAGGGAAGAAGAGAGGAAAGAAGAAAAAAATGAAAGGAAGGAAAGGAGGGAATGAGGGAGGAAGGAAGAATGGAAGGAAGAAAGAAGGAAGAATGGGAAGAAGGAAGGAGGGAGGGAAGGAAAGAAGGGAAGAAGGAAAATTGAAAGCATTTCCAATTTTTATTTACTTATCTTGAAGTTTGTTTCCTAGGCATCTTGTGTCTAGCTGTTATACATTCTTGCAAATTATTCTTCAGGGCAGGTCGCTTTGGTTATCCAGGCTCTTAGTAGGTTCTAATAGAGGAACAAGTATAGGTATCAAGCAGACTGAGCATATTTGGGGTGGATGTTACATTTCAAAGTCCCTTCACTTTAAATCTATAGGCAAAAGTAACATTTTGAGTGATGAAAGAGATAATGATCCATTTTAAACTTCCATTTCACCTTTATATAGAAATATAGAGACTTTTTCTTCCTAATCACAGTTTTCTGGGATATTTATTTTTAAATTTGAGATTTAAAAAGTGTGTGTGGAGGGGGGAGTGATATTGTTTCACTCAAAATGACCGGCTTTTCCTTCTGTATAATTGGAGTAGGGAGTTTGGTTTATCCAAACATTATTTTCCAAAGAGTATCATTTGTAGCATTTCTCTAATGCTCAAGTTTTTATGGAACCCCAATGAAAAGACTAGGGTTGTTTTTTCTATCATCTGGAAAGTCAACCCTGGAGCACCCATGCTGATATTGTATATTCATTCAAATAATTTGTCTAATAATTTCTTAATTCAGTGGTACTAAGGGCTTTAATTCCTTCAATTCAAAGCCCTAAGGTGATGGCCTTTTGATAACTCAGCCAGATTTGTGTCTCATGTTGACAGGCAGTGAGCTGAAGACCAGTATAGACTCTTACAGGACAGGACTTAATGTCTCATGCAGTCCAGACTAGATTTGACTAGATTTCCACTTCTTGTGCGAAACCTAGAAAGAGGAGAAATGGAGGATTTGTACAATTGAAAAGATTAAAGCTATAAAATAGATTGTTCAGTTTGGAACTATAACTTTCTAGGAAGATTCCGTAAGGACACTTAGAACCATGGATGCTCAGACCCTACTTCTGAGCATCCTCTGAGGAACAGAACTCCCAAGAGAAATTATACTCAAAAAGCAAATCAAGAAAATGGACTACTAGTATACTTAAACATATTCATTCATCCTACCACTAAATCCCTTCATTTAGAGGGAAGAAACTATTGATTCTTAGACAATAATATGAATGATCATTTTGTTATCATAATAAAAACTTTCAATAATTTAAGAGTTATTCTACCGTTTTCCTTCTGAGCAGTTCAGTATCATTGGAAACTGATATGTACATCCTGAAGTTTATTTTATTAAATTATCTTTTTAAAATTATTACCTTTAATCCACATATATATATACATACATACACATATATGTATATGTAAGTATATGTATATGTATATATATATAAATATATATATACACACACACACACACACACACACACACACACACACATATAAATCCATGTAAATAATAAAAGGTCAACCAGTGAAATTCAACTTTCTTTCATCTGAGATTTTCAGATATTAAAAGTGTTTTTTCTTTTATTTGTCTTCATCTCAGAATATGCCATGCAAAATTATACTCTTCCTATATCAGGTCTCTGTCTCTTTATTCCTGGCAATACTTTTTAGATATACCAGCACATTCCTGAGTTTTTAACATGGAAATAACTGCTTATTTTCCACAGCATCTGTTGCTGAATGCTCCTGGTAGTGTCCTCACACCTGTTCATCTAATCTTCTGAAAGCCAATCTCAGTGAGTCCAAAAGAGAGCCAGGTCCTAGATCGCCAAAGCCCTAATGCCCACATCAGTCTATAATCAGTGAACCTCTTCTCAAATGCAGTGCGATAAGTAACAGTTACATATCATCCTCAGAAGAGAAGAAAGTACTTTTTGTATGATGTGGCTCAAACAAGAAACAGGCGATAAAATTAACAGTCATCGAGAGTTCGTGTTTTCATTACAGCCTGTGCTTACTGGTTGCTGCTTAATTTTACATTTAATTTTCCTTTCTCCCAGAATTCCAATCATTTTTGGTTTTTTTGTTTTTTTTTTTTAGGAAAGTTAATTTGAATTTAATTATTTGTGATTCCCCCTCCCCAAATTCCCCAGAATCCCATAATCATATAGTAGTCTTGTCTTCTCTTCTCCCAAGGCTTACATTAACCTGGCTTGTGAATTTAAACAGATTTAGTCTCCATGGGTTATCATCTCCTTTCAAGGAAAATAAAATATTTGAACAAAGTTGTTTGGAAGGCTTTTGAAATTTCAGAATACATAGTCATAGGAAAGTAACATTGGCTTGGGCAATCTTCTCACTATACTTAGCATGAACTTAAGCAGGAGGGGTCCTCCACTTCTCGCTGTCATTCTCACAGCTTTGGAAAAACATTTTTTTTCCCCCATAATTTAGTCTCTTCCAACTCTTCTACCCTGATGGAGAGTTTCCCCAGGTACAATGCTTTTACCTATTGGCATGGTTCTCTGAAACCTTCCCCCCGCCACCATCCTCAGATCTCCTGTGATGTGTGTGAACTCACCCTTGATAATCATCAAGCAGAGCCTCCCCGAATCATTATGTGGGTTAATTTGTACGTGATTTCCACAACTAGTTAACAAAGTCATTGAAGTTAAGATTTCCAGTTCACTGTCTGGCCCAAGGAACACTGAAATATTGGTTGATATACACTCTGTGATGAACTCTGTGTTAGACTCCAAGATATTGCACAAGACAAATAGAAGGCCCAGTAGAGCCTCATAAAGACAAATGGGAATATATTACATGATCTTTTTAGGATATTCTAATTATGAACAGTGTCTCCCTTCTAGAACCTATTTTATGGCTTCCATAATATACGTTTCTGCTGAAATTTCCCTCTGTTGTTTTGGTTTGCACAACCCCTATCCAACTTTGTCTTGGCTTTTTTTCTATCAACCTCTAAAAAATTAATTGGCATTACTAAGGCTTTTGAAATTATTATGACTTAATGCAGTATACATGAATTATCTCATCCACGGCCACACCTGTCATGTGGATAAATGAGCCCTAGCCTGGAGAATTCGAGGCTCTCCAGCCGAACTTACTTACTAAAGGTTTGCATATGACTGTCCCTTGGAAATAAGTCTTGCTCTCTTAAACTGCTTTCTCATCTAGTCATATTATTCATAAACCAGACACTTGAGTCTTCTCATTATCTTTCTTCCATTATTGGATGCTTGTGGTTACTCCTAGTTTCTATGAAAACAACAACAAATAAAATTTATTTTAAAAAAAGTCTGCTCTCCTTTTACTCCATTTCCTAGCTCCAAACTGTCTTCCTCCTGTCTGTCCTTCTCTGATTGTCTCTAATGTATTCATCTCTGGTGGAAATCACAGAGTAACCTGTGTTTTAGTTTCCCTTCTACTCTCAATACATCAAAAAGTCATTCTACTTTCAGAAGCCAGGGTTATCTATTTAAAAGTGTCCCTTAAATTTTTCATGTCCCTAATAGGTTCTTCTCTACCTACAATCAAAACTAAACTCATAATGACTAAGGCCTTTGACCTGCTACATATCTAGGCCTGGCCTTCTCTGGCTTCTCAGCTTCATTCTCCTCTTGGTCACTGAATCTTCTGCTCCCTTTTTAGTGTATAAAACACATCAAGTATGGCTTCTCTCCAAGTTGTTTGCATGTGTTATTGCGTGGGCAAAGGATTCTTTTTCTACTTTCTACTGAAGGGGTTATTCTTTTCTGAGCACTGTCTGAGATAGTTTTGACATACCACCTATCTTCTGTTTTTAAGATTGTTCAGAATCTGAATCAGAAAAAAAAAATTGTTAACTTTCTTGCCCCTAATTATCTTTTCAAACTTCCAAGCCATTTACATCCCAGACTTTGTTGCAATTCTGTAGTCTCAAAGAATGCCCTACATCATTTCATCATTTCCTTCTTCCTTCCCAAACACTCTGTCTTTACGATTAGTGCCCTCCTTCCACTCCTTACCTGCACAACACAGCTCCAGCTACCCTACGTGCTTCTCTCTCTCTGTGCCACCACTATTTCCTGTATGCTGCTTTAACGCCCCACCCACTTTACTATATGCATACTCATTGCTATCTCTTTCTGAACCAAGAGTCCTTTTAGTCAGGAGTAGTGCTTCATTTACTGGCCATGTATAGGTTTAGTTCAATGACTGGCAGGGTTCCATTAAATAGGGGTTCAGTAAATGGCTCATACAAATGAACAAATATTAGTGTTTAGTGAGTACTGTGTAAAATGGCAAAATTTGGTTAGGACTAAGACATAGGTTGCTGAACTCCCACTGACCAATTATAGAAACTGCCCAGTTCCGGCACAATCCATAATAGGACACCTAATAGCTATCTCACATAGACCTAAGACCACACAGTCCTGGATTTCACCCAAGGACTGCCAGATGAGTGCTTCAGCATATAACAGTCACCATTTTGTAGACAGATTCTTTATTGTAATCAGAAATGAAGCGATGCTAACACTATAACTACTATCTTGCTACAGATGCACAGTCACTTTAAAAAGCTTTGATTTTCAAACAATAATTCAGTCTCCTAAACCAAGTCCTGAACGTTCTGCCCATTCATAGCATCTAAAACTGTTAGGTTTGGTACGGCTTCTGTAAGATTCCTGGTTCAATTGCTTGTTTATTATATGACCTGGAGTTGCATATCTCTACCTTCTTGACTTGAATCTTTAATTTCTCTTTAGAAAAACTATGTACAACAATGCTTAGTAATGTGTTTCATTACTGATGTTTTCCTTGGCCTTCATCTACTGTGGAGGCATCTCTCTGACACTGTTGTTCTCATTCCCAAGCTCATCAACAGAAGTGAACATACTAATAGATTTCATTGTGGGGAGCGGGCTGTGGGGATGGATACATCAATGACTAGGAAGCTGATGTCTTTCCAACATCCAGTACCTCCGACACACAGTGATAAGATTTCTGAGAAGTGGGGCTGAACATCTTCATGGAATTCTGGTGAGGGGGGACTATTCGTTTTTTTTCTAAAAGCAGTTCTGAGAATCTCAAAGGGGGATGAACATTAGAAAAGTAGGGTTTTTTTTTTTTAAAGACTAAAAGCCTAACTGATATAGAGACCAAATATCTGTTTTTTTTTTTGTCTGCATAGAATACTAATATGTATTAAGAATTATCTCCTCAGTAAATGATAGTATAACTTTTAAACCAGTAAGTATAAAAATAAAAAGGCCCAAATTAATGACTTTTGGAATATATTTCACATGGAAGTCAAATTTGGCAAGGACCAAAAGAGTATAGTTTTCCCGTTCAGAGAGCAAATGATTACAAGAAAAGCAAGATGACTCAACCCCCCAAAAACCACGAGTCACCTTTCTCAGTTGTACATTTTTTTATTTTGATAATTGTGTGGGAGGCGGAGATGATGTATGAACAGTTTGGGTTGTTGTAAAAGTAGACAGGAGAGGCATTGAGCATTGGAGGGATTCGTTTGGTGAGATATGGTAAAAACTAAGACAAACCAGTCAGGAACAAAAACCACAAAACGCCATTCACAGCAGAGAATTTATTTTTGTCCATCCCGTGATCAACCCTAAGTGCCTCCCCTTCCAGTCTCTAGGTCATTTCACTGCAGAACCCTTTGGTGGAATGTAAAACTACTTCCAAATCAAGGCTTTGGATCCTCAATAGATGCTTATGTTGATTGACATACTACAGGGTCAGGCCACAGTAGATGCACGGTTACTTACCACTGGTCATAGGATATCCCAGGAATGGCCAACAAATCGGTGATTTCAGTTAAATCCAATATAAGCTGAAATCTGTGGAACTCAGAGAGGAGAGTCCTAAGATTCAAGTAGAATTTCATCAGGTCTGTGCTGATATAAGAAAGTCAGATGTTTGACTAGGGAATGACAATTATCTCTAGGTACCTTTCTTGCAAATAAGCTGCTACTACCTCCTAATGTTAAAATTGATGTGATTCCCAAGCTGAAATATTTTTTCCTCCACACTGGGTAGCAGGGTTCTGTTTCCAAACATTCTTTTGAAATACCACCTGTTCTATAAAATCCCTTCCGATACTAACACACTCCCTGTTTGTTGCTCTGGACACATTCTTTATAGCGACTTCCAATGCAACTTCTTTTCAGGTTGTTTTGTCTCTTTTCTCCACAAAAATGCATTACACATACATGGGCATGCATGTGTATATATGTCTATATAAAATATTTATACTTTTTGTGGGTGTGTGTACAACATTGTGTACATATGTGTTAGTGTGTGCCTGTGCACATGTGTACACATGGTGTCATTTTAGATTGCTTACCAATTCACTTTTTGAGTAACCGTTAGTTTTTTTATTCTTTGACACTTTCTTATGTAAATGATGAATTCTGGTCATATTCAGCCCCCATTAGCCTCCCTCTCCCCCTCTCTCTCCTACTGAAACCCCCCCTCTTACAAGTCCCATGGAGTTTCTTACTGATCTCAGAACTCACCAATTGTCTAGATCCGGCAAGCCCTAGGAATTCTCCTGTCTCTCTGCAAACTCTGGGCTTACCAGAGTTTGCACTATTATGCCCAGTTTTTACACAGGTACTTGGGAATCTGAACTTAGCACTCATTTTGCATAGTGAGCACTTTACTTACTGAGTCGTTTTCCCAGCTCTTAACATTTATATTTTTATGTGTTACATCATTATTGCTTCTTTAGAAATGTCTCAAGTTCCATTCCTAAGTTTTTATTCTTTAAACTACATAGGGCACTGAACAAAGTTGATTCTAACCTAAGATAGTAGACATTATATTATATATGTGTGTGTGTCAACTTAAAAGCCTGTGTTCTATACTATCTTCTGATTTTTTTTATTAATCCAAGGTACTATTTCCATGATTGTTCAAGGATATTTCAAGGCATAGACTAGTGTTTCTTCTTGTAAAGTTAGAATGTCTAATCAGACTTGGAGGTTTGAGGGGGATTAGTTTTGTAAAAAAATGTCATTCATAGGTCTAAAGATATAAATAGTACAATCCCCAGAAATTTTAATGCTTAGATGAATACACACACACACACACACACACACACACACACACACACACACATCTTAAAACCTAACTGGCATATAGTAAGAACTTAATTTTAGCTATTGCTTACTCTTGTTGATGCTACTACTAATAGATCTATGTTAAAAAATATCTAAGTATCTTTTTGCAGGGATTCTCACAAGGCTAGTTTCTGGATTTAGGGTTGTGTATTTACATATATGTACATATATGTGTTGTATGGAGTTCAGCGGACACATAATTGGTTAATAAAAGAAAATAACATTAATGCTGCTGAATTAAATTTTGTACATTCTGGGGTTTCAACATTCTTTAGGATTATTGGTTGTCAGAGTCTGGAAATTGGAGGTAATTAGCATATCATACAGGCGTGGCCAACATGGAAGAAGACTGAGACTTCCTCAGCTTAGGCCAGAGGCTAGCCACCTTGAGGGAGCTGGACATGGGCAAGACTAGATTTACCCACTTTGAATCTTCAATCAATTGTGCAGAGATGCAATGCCAATTACAAGTTATCCTCAGTGATTGGGTCACACAGGTCCTGTGACTGCACTACTGATGGACACATGTCCTATCCTGTTGGTCTCTCCTTGATTGTGTTCCCCCAGACCACTTTTCCTTAGTTCCTACCTGTATTTTGAACCCATCTTTCTGGCCTTCCCATCAATAGCATTAACGCTAGTATTACCTTAAGCATAGCCAGGTTCTGTTGACTGAGCAAGAATCTCATGATACAACACTGTGTCCAGAAATCAGGCCTAAAGTAGTAGTGGTTTTTATCTGGTTAAATTTGATAGTGTTGGGGTTTTGGGTCTGGGTGCTTCCTTTATTTGAAAGGGCATTTGCTTGTAACATATATTCATAATTGGCTCCCTTACTTCCTCAAACTTCTCAGCTGTTCAATCTCACAAAGAAACCTCTTCTTATTACCTTATATAAAATAGCTCACACCATGCAATCCTAACTCGTTTGTTCCCTTTCATGAGCTTTCATTTTTAAATCTTTAGCCATAGTTTTGGCTGTAGTTACTAATTTATTATCGTCTTTTCACCCTGTGGGAGAGTTCTGTGCAGCTCTGTGTGCAGGTTCCAGGGCTTTGGTATATTTGTAGAACCTACTACAGTGCCTGACATAGAGGAGGTATTTAAGAAATATGTATTTAATGCTGAAACATACAGTTTTAAATTTTCTGAGACACAATAAGAATAAACTAAGAAACACAATCGCTGGGAAATCTATTCCCCCTCTTCCCGTATCGTTCCTGATCTGACCCTTCATCTTGGCCAACAGCATCTCAGATGTTTCTTTTGGTCTAGCTGTCAGTGTAAGATACATGATAAAGTAAATTTCCAGAGGGGATTGAAAGAAAAATTTGCTTCTGCCTACCACTATACGATGCTTATTTATTTCTTCTCTTACATCTTAATTGTTTAAATATTTGGGGAGGATTTTCCTACTGTGATAAATTTATACTCATTAAATTGTCACAAGTGACTGTATTGTTTATTTATTTATTGCAGGCACTGCTGGGGAACTGCTTGCTTTTGCCACTGGCACCATCTGGCTTTGACTGATTATTGCATTTTACCTGATAGTCTCTGGGCAGGACTATCAAGGTGATAAATGGGTGGAAGTAGGAGGAGGTCAGACGCTGGTTGAGAAGGTTAACAAACCTCAAGCAGTGAGTTTGACGCCATGAGGCATCCTAAGCATCCTCAACTCCCTTGTCCCATTTGCATTCTGGGTACATCTTCAAAGAGCTAACATGGCAACACATACTCAAGATAAAACTAGCAAGATCTTCTAGACTAGATTGATGCTTCAAAGCAAAATGAAAATTCCTCACAGGTCCTGGCTCTGTTTGTAATTCTAGTCATGGTTGCCGCTAGAGTTTTACATACTTCTGAATATCCATGACTTATAAATGGGGTCATTTCTTTTAAAGTGGCTCTTGCAGGACCTCTGCAAGGACCTCTGCAAGATGTGGACGAACTGAAGGGAAGAGTATATGGTAGATGCGGAACAATGGCAGGCACAGTTCCTGCAGCTGTAAGAATGTGATCTCACATCACTTGCTGCCTTGGCCTTCTCAAAGTTGGATCTCTACCAACCCTTTCATTTGAGGTGGAAGTCAGTTGGTGGCTCTGTTAACGTGGGGTGTGTTCAGTATGTCTGAATCCATCTCACAGTCTTGCTGTGGCAGGAAGGCTACAGAAGCTATTTAATCTTTCATCTTTCCCTAGAGAGAAATTTCTTTAAAGTATATGTGTGGTTAGCCCCAATATGTCCCGATTTATTAATACTTGCATTGGTCTCTAATTTAGAAAGGGTTTTAGAAGCCATGTTTATCTGTGAATTTTTCATTTATTCATTAGGAAGTATTTAAGTATTTAGTACAAAGGATGTCAACTAAAGCCATTCTATTCAAGTAGTTAGACACTGCGGATCAGAACAGTGTCTGAGTGCAAGTGTTATACAGCTCATTATTGTTACTAGTAGTGGTGGTAATTTTGCTTTCTGAGATAGGGTTTGCTATGCAATGCGGGCTAGCTGTGTAACCCAGGTGGGCCTTAAACACACAATTCTCCTGCCTCTACCTCTGCAGCACTGGGATTACAAATTCTTGTCTTTATTTCTCAAATTTCACTCTCCCTGGCCATTCTCTGAGCTCATGTAGAGATGGAACCAATACAAAATTATGCTTGTAATATACATGTAATATAATCAATGAGCACATAACATCACAAAGCCTGCCATACATCTCAGAACACTTATGCTGGTATTAAGTAAAGCCACAACAACTTTATTTGGTTTTATTTGTAGAGAAAGATCCAAGCTTTAAAGCAAACCCTAAGTGTTAATATAAAGTTCTCCACGTGGACAATGCTTATAAATATCTCAAGCAAGATATTTCTGAAGTTTTTCAGCAGTGACCTTAGAAAGACATCAGGCATTATATGTTTTCTCATAAAATGAAAAATATAATGTGTACAAAAAAATAAAACTTCAGAATTTAGAGACTTGAGAAATTTATATCTTAGGTGTATAATAATGGTTAATTTTCATTAATCAAAAGTTTGACTTAATAATAAGTGATTAAAGAGAAATATTAGACTAATTCTCAAACTTTTAAATACGTCACCACAAAAGCCTATTGGATTATGCCTTCTTATACGATTGTTTGTAAATCATGATCTAAGAGTCTCCTGTTATTCTCTCACTGCCAGGATCCAGAAACTTGGTGCCAAGGGTAAGTCAGCCTTGGATAAACAGATTGTCTGGCTTCGGCCACCAATCTGTCCAACATTTGTGACCTATAAAGATTTTTCCTGTAAGCAGCTTTGCTTGTGTCATCTGTGTGTGCACAGTGGAAACTTCCCAAGCTGTCACTTACCAGGTTTGTTTTGTTTATGCAATAGTTACTACTGCCTCCTCCTCTTCTCCTCTTCCTTCTTTCTGTTTTTCTTTGAATTCAGTGAAGGCTTAATGAAAGGTGTACCATTTGGTCAAAGGTCTAGGTTAGAATCTAAAGATGACCTTAATATTATAACACTTTAGCTTCAAAACGTGTTTGTTGTGTAGAAATGACTGGGGTGGTTGTACAGGTGGCCAAAGGAAAAGCAAGCCTTCCAGTATTCTATATTAAACATACCCTCGGAAGTATTTGGAGGGACTTAAGTTAACATAGTTAGGATTAAACCCCAGGCACAAGAGACTTCTCAGTTGAGACTCATTTGCAATTTGGCAAAGCCCTTTTCTTACCCTGTACACATTAACAACTGGCTTGTGCTCTCTAAACTCCTATGATGGATCAGCATCTATTCAATGTCTTGTGGTGTATTTTGATGGGAACAGTGGGTTAAAATCTCCATTACCATGGAGGATGATGTCCTGTGAATGATCATGTCACACCCTAAGTCTCATTTGCTGAAAGTCTAACCCCTAATTTGACGATTAAGCACTGTTTATGAGCCAGAAATAAAATTTCTTCAAACATCAACTCCATCATCCCTGTGATCCTGGACATCCCAGCCTCCAGAACTCAGAAAGAAAACTCAATTGTTCAAAAGCAGTCCAGTTTCTGTTACTTTCTGATGGCAGTGTAGACTCAGAGAGGGGAAGGGCCGATATTTAGAACACATGTACAAACTAAGAGCAACAGAGTGGTACTTGGGAAAATAACTAAACAAGGCTGTCAATTAAATCAGAACTTTTTTTTTTCTACTCATGATCCTTTTCACCTAGGAAATTCTTACTTGACCCCAGTATATAGGCATGTAAAATAAGTATACAAGTAAAACGTTTACTGATAATAAATTATAAATATATTACAAAATCCATATGCATATTGCTGATCTTTATATTAATAAGAATATTATGGTTATTTTTTTAATATATAATTTTTTAAATCTTGGGTGAATATTTGGTAATGCAGAATACAGCATATGTTCAGCGCTTTTCAGTAATGAACACTGTTTTGATTTAAAAATTGCCAGTGTTGAAAATGCCAGTTCACAGATGGTTCTACAGCACAGGAGAGGGACGGCACAGGTCGTTTCAGGAATTGTTTGAAGCTCTGTCTCATATCCAAACCAAAATTATTGAATGACTTTTTATGAAACCCAAGTCAGCAACTCAAACAGCAATGTTTAAAGTCAGGTATTCTAAAATAATAAAACCCCAAAATACACTAATTCAATGCTTTCTTGATGAGATTATAGGACAAGAGGGAAACATTAATCTATATAGTCTACAAGAGCAGGGGACTGTCTCTATATAGAAAAAACATTGCAATTTGTAATGTACAACCATCCCTAGCAATCTTAGCTGAGTTGCGTTAGCAAGTGTGTGGTCTGATGCATTGTAAAGCTTAGTGTCATCAGAACCAAGGCTCCAGTGACGTCGCAGGAGGCAACATCGGCATGAAACTGCTAGAAACACCTTGAACCCACTGCACATTTGACACTGAATTAATTACTGACTTGGGGTTGTTGAACGTTCAGAAACTCTTTCCTATTACATTTTTTTTTTTTGTTCCATAATCAAAACCATTTTGTGTTATCGAGTAAGAAATTTGTGCTTTCAGCTAAAGGGCTGACATAAGTAGTTGAGAGAGCTTGTGCATGCCAAATTGCACAGGAGCACAGGAAGACATTCAGAGTTTATTTTAAAAACACATATATATGAGGAAATGACACCTTCAACTAGAATTTTCAAAGTTGAAATCTAAATGTTAAGCTAGTTGGAGAATCTTGGGAAAAAATGAGCCATTTTCAGTGCTTATGTAGAGAAAAGTCTCCGCTAATACGTGTAGCTGTGACCTTTCTGAACTGGCTGACCAGTTGGTACAGTGTACAGGGGCACATCTTATTTTAAGCAATTACCATAGGGCTTTCTGAAGATCTGTTTTTAGGGTTTTTTTCCCCATTTTTATTAGTTCTTGAGACTTTGACAACATATTTGATCATATCGACATTAACCTCATCCCCAACTCTGCCCAGAACCATCTTCTTCTCCCTACCCACCCAACTGCGTCTCTTTTGTTTTTGAAACCTTTCAAATTCAATTTGTGCTGCCAATATATTGGATGAGTGATCAACTGCTGGAGGGTGGTAGACTTATCAGAGGCCATACCCTTAAAGAAAACTTGTCCCAACCCGGGGAATCTTCAACCAGGACCCTAGGAGAGGGCGTGGGAATGGGGTATGGGACAGGGACACGAGGAGTGAAAGGCAGACAATTTGTCCGGTCAAGCCTTCAGTTTATTGAACACATAGTACCAATATTTGTGCAATTTTCGAAGTGGGGAGAAGAGCGGGGAATGTGTAAGCAGGTTGCTATGGTAACCTTATCTGGCATTCAGACTCGTCTGGTCTATCCGGTATTCCTAGGTAGTGTTAGGATTCCTAGGATGTCTCAGAGCGAGTGATAAAGAAGTGCATGGAGCTGTGAGATTTTCTCTAGGGGCTTCTTGTATAATCTATAAGGGTGGGAACGTCCCATAGAATGAGGAAGCAATAAAGTTAATTTAGTCCAGCAGGCAGTTTCCCAGAACTGGGAAGCTTCTGGCTATCTGACCTTAGTCCGAGTTCTGTCCATTAAGGCCAGAGAGAAACAGATCTTTTAAAAAGTGGGGTGCCTTGTATTTCAAGCTAGCATATCCAGAGGGACCGCTTACCACAAAAACTCCCTTAAAGAAAACTCTTTAAACTCTTAAACATAAACTGTTTCTCTCCCATCTCTCATTAGGCAGGAGTAGGACTTCATGAATTCCTCTGATCTCCATGCTGAGATTTTGTCTGGTTTGAGTCTGCACAGGTTTTGTGAATGCTATCACCTCCAATAGGAGTTCATACATATCTGCAACTTCCCTGTTGTGTACTCTTAAAGTCATTCTCTGCCTCTGACCCTTTCAATCTTCCTGCTCATTTTCCCACAATTATCCCTGAGAAGGGGTATGAGACAATGATGTCCCATTTAGTGTTGAAAATTCTAATGTCTCTTATTCTCTATACATTGGCCAGTTGTGGTTATCTGTGTTAGTTGCCACTAATGAAAGAAGCAGCTTCTCTGACGAGGGTTGAGAGAAGCACTAATCTATGGTCTAACCATAAATGGTTAGGAGTTGGTTTAATACTATGCCCATGTACTGGAGTAACTGTAGTTCTCCCCTATGACCTCTGATCTGTTTAGCCATAGGTGTCAAGTATGAGTTTTATCTCAGAGTGAGTCTTAAATCCAATCAGAAAGTGCTTTATTACTACCATGACATTCCTGTCACTGTTGCACAAGTGAGAATCCCCCTCCCCCTATCTCTTGACAGGGTTTCCCTATTCTAACTCTGGCTGTCCTGGAACTCACTCTGCAGACCAGGCTGGCCTCCAGTTCACAGAGATCCACCTGTCTCTGCCTCCCGAGTGCTGGGATTAATAGTGTGTGTCCCTACCACCCAGCTCAAGTGACAACCTCTTGATGAGCTGAGCGTTGTTGCTTACAACGTTCACAGCTGGGTAAGACTCAAGATAATCTTTCTCATTGTGTAACATGCATAGAATTTATGAAAACTAGCCAGTACGGATGAAGCTTTCAGCTTGATCCTCGTTCTTTGACTCAAGGATGTAGTATCTTCAGCAATGATGTCTTTGTCAAGTTCTAGCAGAAAAGCAAGAGGCATGGCTTATAAAATGTGAGGGCCTGTTGGACCTCACTGGCCAACAACTCCAAAAGAGGTGACCCATTCCTGGTATTGGGCTTTTTTTTGTTTGTTTGTTTTTGCTTTTTTTTGGAGTTAGCCTAAATTTCATCCTGTTATAGCAGCACTTCTCAACCCCTTTTGGGAGTGGAATGACCCTTTCACAGGGGTCACCTAAGACTCCCTGCATATCAAATATCTACATTATGATTCATAACAGTAGCAAAATTACAGTTATGAAACTGTAACAAGATCAAGAAGGTTGAGAGTGGAGTGGAGAACGGGCCACTGGGACCAGGGATACGGAGACCCTTGATAGCTTCTGAGTGGGCAGTGCCATAAATGGTGAGAAGGAAGGGCAGAGTTGGGAGTTCAGAAGGTGATTGGGCTGGAGGGAATGCAGGCACACGGACAAGACACACATCTGGAAGCTTGCTGTTTGCTTGCAGTCTTCATAGCATATCACAGACGGAATGACTGATGTACAGTAGATATTTATATCTCACTGTCTGGACATGTGGGCACTGCAAAGCCAAGATGTCCATGAATCTGGTGTCCAGTGAGGGCCTTCTTTTGTGTTGTGTTCTCACATGGTGGAGGGCAGAGCAGAATAAATTCATTCATAAATCCCATTCATAAAGATTGAGCCCTCATGACTTGATTATCTCCCAATGGCTCCATCCATTAATATATATAGGAGTTTCAATCCCAACATGAATTTTGGGGAGACACAAACACTCCAACCACAGCAATGCTAAATGGAGGAAGATGAATGAGGCTATAGTAAAAGTTCTGCTCCAAACTCACCTGATCTGAGCACATAAAAACTGGTCCCTATTGCCAAGAGACTCAACAAAAGAGACAAACAGATCCAGAACTGCACTGAGTATAGTTTATGGGAGACTTAAAGATGAAAACATGGTCTTGGGAGACAGCAAGAGGAGGTAGATGATCAAGATTACTGTTGGATTCAGGGGACTTATATAGTCAGGACAAAAGTGACCTCATCGAAGCTGGGGTACATCTGAGTTGTCTTAAGTTACATATCAAGGACAGGACACATTCCTCTCACTGATAGTTCCAGGGTGATCTTAAAAATCTACATTCTACTCCAAATGTTTTGTTTATAGTATGCTGGGAAAGTTTGTTTCTCTCTCTGTTTCTGTCTCTCTCTCTGTCTCTCTGTCTCTCTGTGTCTGTCTGTCTGTCTGTCTCTCTCTCTTAACTAAGATTGTCGTCATGAGGCAATCATGGTTTACATGGCATGGCCGTGTTGTGCTGAATCCATTCAAAGATGCTATTTTTCAAACCAGGAACAGACACATGTTAGAGGGGAGGTAACCCTGAAAGATTCAAAGAGGAAGTCAGTGCAGCATGAAAGTGGTAGGGTAAAACACATAGATCTCCATAGTGTGTGAGTGTGTGTGAGTGTGTGCGTGTGTGTGTGTTTGCGATTGTGTGTGTATAGAAATGAGATAAACTTGAAATAAAAAGAAAATTGAGAAGAGTGAGAGAAGCATTGATTTGGGGTGATGTATATTCTGGAATGCCATCGAAAGTCTGAGCCTCATTGTTTTCTGGTGATGACCTTTCATGAGTGTGTTCTAAGTGAAAATGAGGGAACAGAACCCTATGAACTTACTGAGCAAAGAGTGTTAAACAGCACGTTCCCATGTGTTCTGTGAGTGCCTTGAGCTGACATCTTCTGGAGAAGCCTTTAGAGGTGACCTTTGGAGGAGCCACTTCATTTAAATGTTCTTCAGAAGAGTCTCATGCAGCAAAGATCCAGGAGTCAATATTGGTGGGAGGTGGAGCCATTTCAAAGCTTTGACCAATTTGGGAACAATAACAGGAAGCTATGTGGGCCTCAGCCTGTGGAGATTTTCCTCTTCACATCCCTCACAGTGTTTCCTTCATGGGATATATCATCCAGGAAAAGACTAGAACTCCTCGAAGTATGCGTTGGCATGTGTTCTAGTTCAGGTCCATCACATCTGAGAGATCGTCAGTGTTCGGTTCATCTGTAACCAAGACAAGAGCCTTGAGTGAGCACAGGCATAAAGTCCATAATTTAATGCACATGTTTTTCTATGGAGTTACCTCCAGTCTGAAGTCCCATTCTTGCTGTTCATCATCATTCTCCAACCCCATCTTTTTCTCCAAATCCCCTTCTTTCGTTTCTTCCAGCCTCAGTAATGATTCTAGGAAATTTCCAGATCACATATTTATGTTAGCGGTTCCGCATACCTAATTCTGCGTGTCTGCTGCTTTGTGTCACTCAGTTCTTTCATTGCATTCCTAGCATACCTAAATGCTATCGACTTGAAAGACGTGTCTACATCTCTGCCCAAGGCCTATATATACTGTGCAAGAAATGAAGCTTTTCTTTTCTTTTTTTTAATTATTAAGGTCTTTCAACTGAGTTGCTAATAGCTTGCAATTCTCTCTCTCTTTTTCTTTGGTAAGTTTTGAAAACATTGACAGATCATGGCAAAGTTAGGATATTCAAAGATTTAATATTGGTTTGGATCACTGTCTGGACACAGAGTGGCAGCTAGGAACTTGATAGGGGCAATTTTCTAACTTTGTGTTGCTACAGGTCCCCGTGTAACTTTATATACTTTTGTGTTTGGTTCTTCAGCATCTCTCAAAGAGACAATTACCAGACAGAAAAAGCTATGGGGTAAGTTGAAGGATCTTGTCCGATTAGCTAGATCCCAGGGTGAGGCAGGCTGAGCTGAAATCCTGAGTGGATCTCTATAGCTCACTGGGAGTGCACTGAACATCAGGTAGCAACCTTTTTTTTTTTTTTTTTTTTTTTTTTTTACATTTGGTTTTCTAAGCAAAATGTGGAGTAGTTCATCAGTCTCAAAAAAGGCTAGAAAAACTGAGGAATAGCTTCCATTTCTGCATTGGGTTTCATACCATTTGTTCACCTCTGGCTCGCCAACGCTTGTCAATTCCTGGCTTGTGGTTTACAGGTTCTCTGCACTAAAGCGTTGGGAGGGACTGGATTATCGAATGTTCAACCCTGCCTTGCCTCGTTCCTAATCTTGGTTGTAAATTAGGTTTTCAAACTTGTCTCTGGGCCTTATCTTGGAAGATTCAGCTCTGTGTTGGCCCTAGGGTCTGGGTAGTTTCATCCAAATGTAAATATCACTGTTTCTGCAAAAGTAACATTTTGCCTTGTTCATGCTTAATGGCTTTTCTCATGAAAAGCAGACCCACTACTGAGCTTTTAAATAGTTTTTGAACTTTTAAAAATGAGTGCTAAAAATGTTTTCTCAAATATGTGAGCCACTATTAGAGAAGAAATACTAGCCATCTTCTCTTTCTGCCCATTCAGCTCAGACCTAATCTACTGTAGATCGACATTTAGGCATGACTCTAGCAACAGGTCTTCTTTCTGTTAAGGCTAATAGATTCTTGTAGGTCAGAAGTTTTCTGTCTTGGTTCCTGTCTTACATATTTCATTCATTCCATTATGTTCATTTTAACTTAATCAATTGGCCACTATGTGTATAAAGCAGAATTCACTGGTGCTTAAAGTAGTAAGTAATTCAAATATTGACCAGTGTGTTCCTTTTGTCTATGGCTTTAAACAAGACACACACACACACACACACACACACACACACACACACACTTACTCAGCTGCAGGAGACGAAACAACAAAGTACATGCGTTTAACTGAAAAGTTCTTCTGTGGAGAAAGACACTTAAGCAATATAAACTATCTTTAGTGAAGAGCCTGGCTCTTCCTGGAAGATCCCAGGAAATGATGAAGAAGCCCGACACTACTACAGCATCCTTCTCTGACAGCCTGACTTTTAAAATCTCTATGTTACTTGAGTACTATGTTCCTGAGTCTAAAGAGTGCTTCAGCCAAATCTGTCTTCCTGGGGGCAAAACCAATCTTACTCAGGCAGGCGATCAGAAAGGGAGATACTGCTGAACACTGGCAAAAGATATTTTTTCCCTCCAGCAGAAATTGCTCAAATTGCTGGAGAAAGAAACACAATATGATGTTTATCCATGTTTACAGATGTTTAAGCAATGCCCCTTTCTCAGGGTTATGTGACTACAAACAGCATCATGGTAATTATATCTGCTGCTGCAAAGAACAGATGTGTAAATTAGTGGTTTCTTGGGGGAAAATAATGCCAAGTCCACTTTCCAGAAATGGACACAGTGCAGTGCAGCTGTGACAAACTGCACGGAGCTCTCTTTAGCACTGGAATGTGTCTACACTGGAGGAATATGAAAATTCAGAGAGATGTTTAGCAGGAAAGTCTGGGGAGACTTAGAAAATGACTCTGGTGATTGGAAGAATTTAAAAAGTTTCTGCTGATTTTGGACAAATCTCAATATTAAAAAGAGATGGTAGCTATCATTTTTTCTAAATTTTTTTCAGGCATGAAGTACAGTATGTCAAGAATGGAATTAGGAGCCTTTCAAGCCACATTGACCTGTGAGCTAGTGGATTTTAGATGTAAACAAGACCTCAGTGAGGTCTGGTTGTATCTAGATCATCAGACTTCTGGCCTGTGAACACCAGGTTATTCTTAAATTTACCACTGAAGGGTCTGGCAGGGATGCTGAAAACTAGGGTCTGGTGTCTCCTGTTTTTTTTATACACCTGTATCACCATGGCAATAACAAATCTGATGACAATATTTCTCCCATTGAATTTATTGTCTTATAGCATCTTGCTTTCCCCAGGAGGCATGCTGATGTGAATATACAGTGGTCAGGATTATCCTGAAAAATCAAATCAAAGGAAAGAAATCAGAAGAACATCATGCAGCTCATTGTATTAGAATAGTTTACTGAAAAGGTCTGTTACCACACAGATTACGTCACCATCATCTTCACTAACTCTCTGACTAAATTCCATCTTGCACTTAAACTATAATAAGCAGCTTGTGCAGAATGTTGTACTATGATCTGCTATGTTCCTGAGGGATGGGATGTATCTAGATGGGAATTATCAGTACTTTCCTATGTACTGAAACTTTGGAGAAGACTAATAGGTAGCCTATAAAGTAGTAGGCATGGTAAAACAGTGAAAGTTAATTTGCATTTATATTGGATATTATATTCAAGGAAATTATGCAACCACAGCTTCATTCCTGGGGCAGGAAAGTATAATCTGTTCCTTTCAGGCCATACTCTTCAGCTTTTATGAGCCCACACTTACTACGCAGAAGCACCAAACCACATCTCCATGATTGAAAGGTAGCAGTGGAACAAGCTTGTCTGCTAATCTGTATCTTTCAGGCCCAGGATGGAAGAATAATAAATTCAGACATGCCAAATGCCTTAGGCTAAAACATGACTTTGACACTAATGATCTAATTCAGTTATCTACTTTGTCCCAAATTTACTTTTTTATTCTTTGTGGCCCTGGGAATTGCAAGGGGGTGGGAGGCCAGGAGAGGTGAAGAAGGCTAACTAGCTTCAGCTCTATCACTGTTTGACTTACTCTTTAAGCTTGTTTCCATGGCTGTGAGATAATACAACATTACGATTTTTTTTTATTGGAATTTAGAGTAGGGATTATTGGTCATTTTGTGGAAATAGCTACCTCTGGGTATTCATTGGAAGCAGTGGCGTAAAATAGAAAATTCTGACTTGCTCAATATAGTCATTTTTTAGTGAATTCAAGGAAAATATGTTTGAACAGAAGTGTGGCCCACGTGGCAGCCAGCCCTCAGTGTAATCTATGGATTACTTACTGCAACCTACTAGGATGCCAATCAAAACTATGTCTCAATACTTCTCACCAGACTCTGTCCTTCAGCATCCTTAGAGGCAGAGCGAATTAATGTTTTTATATGTACAAAGAGAGTCGCAGACCCTGACCTAGATGGAAGAGCACTTTTCCTGCTAATCTGAAATCTGACTGGGAGAAAATCATATCTACCTAAGTTTCAGTTTTGTAACAATGGAAAGATTAATTATCTTTCTCAATTTTCCAGAAAGCAAAAGTATCTTGGTGGGACAGCCTCATCAACAGCTTCTTAGAAAAGAGGCCATTTCCCCCTGATGGTATCTCAAAATAACAACTGTGAAGTGAAGCTTAAAACACTGTCCACGCCTTAATAACAGAAGATGGTGTTAAATTTTCCAAATCTGTCTATAAATCTTCAAGGTGACGCGAAATGGAACTGGAAAGTTATATATCTCTTATGGAAACAGGAGAAAATAACATTGCTAGATTATGGAGATAAAGCCATTTTTAATTCATTTTTAATGCATTTTTCTTAGCACAGATGAATTATACACAATAACGGTTTTAATTATTTTGACATTTTCATACATGTACATAATGCATTTTGATCATGTTCAACTCTTCTCCCTTTTCTTCTTCTTCCTTCTTTTGTTCCTCTCACATTCCTGCTCATCTACATTCTCTTCCAAACTAGCTCCCCTTCTTTCATCTCTCTGTCTCTCTCTGTCTCTCTCTCTCTCTCTCTCTTTGTGTATGTGTGTGTGTACCATGTATACCAATTAGTTTCCTTAGGTTGTTTATAGGATCATGTCTATCATGGCTACATCAATAAAAAAAAAATCTATCTATCTATCTGTCTGTCTGTCTGTCTATCTATCTATCTATCTTCTCTCTCCCCCTCCCTCTCTTATTCTATAGACCATTACCTTCATATAAATCATCAGTTGGAGGTGCGGACCAAAGAGCCCCTCCTCTGACCATGACAGGGTCTTCATGTGTCTAACCTTGTACAGGCAATCATAGCTACTGAGCATTCAAGAGTGCAAGAGCCACTTCCTGCTGGAAGGTAATCATTTATTTATACTTAATCCCATTGAGGATTTATGTATACATAAAACCACATATACAAATCTCTCCTTTCTGATCTTTGTGTTATGTTAGTCTACTCAACAGTAGTGAGAGTGAAAATTACGAAACTATTCTTTATTAGGTACCTTCGTGTCAAAATGTGATTCTCAAGAGCAATGCAGTAGGAGATGGTAGCTAAAAAGGAATTCAAAGGAACCTTTTGCTGCCTTATCAAATGGTAGAACTGTTGGGTGAGGAGAGTCAACAAAGAGAAGGTAAATTACTCCATACCTGAGAAAGTGATGCATTGAAGCAATAGTATAGGAGAGGAGAGCTGCTCAGGACTAAAGAGAGTTATTATATGGTCATTCTCAGGCAGAAGAAAGGAACATTGGGTAAAGGATTTTTCAGCGACACACAGCTAATACTGAGTGCTAAAACTGATCCAGAACAGCTAGGGTATTGGCTAGTTAGTTCACTGTAAGAGAGAAGAATCCAGATTACTTAATGGCCCATTCCTTACTTCCACAAGTGTTTATAGGCCAACGAACCAAACAAGGAACTGATATTAAAATGAAAAATGGACAAATCCCTACCTTCAATCAACTTGACAGTCAAGAAGGAGAGATGCCCATGAGTACTAAGACTACCCTCCATGCTTGGTGTGAGTTAAAGGTCTTCCTGTATGGTGAAGTTCCTTCCACCTTAGTCCCTTTTTGTCTGCGGCAGGGTCAGCCTCAGGGAACACTGAAAGTCCATTGGCCATTTCTCTATTGCTCTGCCACACTTCCAGTAGCATACTTCAGGGGCATGCCTGGAAATCCTGGCGTCTAAACCACCTTTTGTTCTTCCACCATCCAGTCTTCAATCTTTCCTCAGAAGAAATGTACCTGTCTTTGGCATAGTACCTTAAAAAGTTTTTCTTGGTTGGGTGATTGGTGTCAGTCTTATTAACCAAAGAAAGTTACAGCCAAATTTCTCATGTCGATCATCTACAGTTTAGGTGTTTCTTCTGTTTTGATCTTTTTCTTCTCCACAATACAGCCTAATAACAACTGGTTTTTTTTTTTTTTTTTTTTTTTTTTCTTTTTGGAAGTAGAGAAGTTACCTTAGAAAAGCTATTGACACTTAGACAAGTAATCAACTAAACACACTGCATGCTGGTTTAGATTAGGGGCACACTGAAGCTCATCCTCTCACGCCTAACAATAAAGTGAGGAACTGACAAAATCCTGGCTTTGGGGAGCAGTGGAAGGGGCTGAAGCTAGCTTGCTTTCTTTCCTAAGCAGTGCTGGTTTTGCCTGGCCTCTCTGCAGTTTCCGCTCTCCCTTGGACATATTGATTTCTTGGCTTACTTTCCGTGCCCGGAGTTCTCTGTCCTGCTCCCTACATTTTGACTTCTGTTTCCTTTGATCGTCCCTACTTTGTGCTTCGTTTCAGTCTTGGTGTTGGTTCCCGGTTCCTTCCCGGTGATCTCATTGCTTTGTTTCTCCAGCACGCATCTCTCAGAGGCTTTCAGCACCCCCACCTCTCAGCCTGCCCGGGAGCTGAGGGCGTGGCTCAGGTCTCCTGGATCCTGTGGACCCCAGGGCGTGGCACAGAGTGCTCACTGCTTGCACACCCCTAATGTCACTCGAGGCGCGGCCCCCCACGCCTGCGAACAGCGGAGCCCATCCTCCACTCTGCAAACATCCGCAGAGGCTTATTGCTCTCTCAGAGTGCTAGGGAATTCTTGTTCGGGGGAAGTAATTGCTTCTTTCATGGGGTTGGCTTGGAGAACAAAAGCTTGAGGCTATGACCCAGACCTCTTAGAAGAGCAGTGAGGGCCAATGAACAGGGCTCCGCACCTTGTCAGCCGGCTTGCACCTCTTGCTTGTGCAGAGACCTGGGTGGTGTCAAGGTTACACAGCTGGTGAGAAAGAATGGGAAGAGTGAGCTGGGTCAATTGGAAGCCTGTCTCTCCAATTTTTTCATGCCTCGGAGGCTGCAAAGGGCAAATTAGCATCCCTCAGGCTGTGTTCACCTTTTCCTTCAACAGGGCAAGGGGAGACCGGAACAGAGGACTGGATGGTTTCTTTACATCAGCAGGATCAGACCTTTGCAAACTAAGTAGGAATCCCTTGACATGGAGGATGCTACAAGAGAGAAAAGTCAGCTAAGGCAAAACCAGAGACTCCGTTGAGAAACAATGACCTTTTATTCTTATCAGTACTGTTTTAACTTTTTTAGGTTACTTGATCAACTGCACACAAGATATATATACATATATATATATATATATATATATATATATATATATATATATATATATATATATATGGAGAACAGTAAAGGAAACAGGTGGAAAGAAGTGAAATGACTGTAGATGCAGCCAAATTTAGATGTTGTGAGATTTCCTCTTAGCCCGGAAACGCCTGGCACCAGCCTTGCTCATTCATTCAATACGTGAATGAATATCGGGCACTGGCTTTGTCACAGGCTGTACATGATGTCACGTTCACAAATGGAAAAAGAGAGAACAGTTGGGCAGCTAGCTTCTATGGGTCTCTGCCCTAATAGGTGGTGGTTATGGAAGGACTTGGGATCACGCAGAAGCTAGAATTTCCTTTCCCTGCTTTCTGACCTCTTTTTTCCCCCTGTCTCTTGCTTGAGTAGGCTGAAATCAATAGGGGCAGGGAAAAACAGTGGTTTGCATATCTTCTTTATTTTTAGCAATCTGTCTCTTTTCCTCCAACTAGCTTGCACTCATATTCCTCACATACACTCACAGTGTGACTTTTTGGAGGATAACTAAGACATTCCTTTAGAATCCTTCCCTCCCTTGTCATACACAGGCTTTGGGGAAGCTATAGCTTTTTGCTGACTAATGAATAGGGTAGAGCCAGCCTTTGGAGAGAACTGGTATCAAGATGTTATCAGCTGACATTTACAGGATGATAATGTCTATTTTGCCCTGAGATGATTCATATAACATCTCAGAGGGACTATAGTAAAGGAACCTTGCCCTGTAGAGAGTCAAGTATCAGACCACACCTGCCACAGCAGGGTTACCCATTTCAGCTAGGTGATCTGTTTGAAAGAGCATATTTTCTGTTTATGTAAGTGAATATAAAGATCTAATTATATATCATTGTGTATATGAGCATATATACATATAATACTGATGTAATAGAGCCAAAGTCCAGGGAGGAGAGCATACATATAAGATTCTAGGATTAGATCTCAAAACTCAGATGCTTCATTTTCTAGGGAAATAGGAAATCAGATTATACACGCACACACACACACACACATACACACATCAGTATTTGCTGATAGAACTTTGATGCTTGGAAAGTTTGACTATTCAGATAGATAAACAATTCACTGAAGCATAGAAACTTTCATAGATCTCAGTCAGGTTGGGAGGGTCAAGCAGACAGCTCTAGTCTCCTGTTTAATCATCCTAGTCTTTTACTACTTCCTCCTCCTCCTCCTCCTCGTCCTCCTCCTCCTCTTTCTCCTCCTCCTCCTCCTCCTCTTTCTCCTCCTCCTCCTCCTCCTCTTTCTCCTCTTCCTCCTCCTCTTTCTCCTCTTCTTCCTCCTCTTTCTCCTCTTCCTCCTCCTTCACCTTTTCTTCCTCCTTTTCTTCTCATCATGTTCCTCCCCTTCCGGCTCCTCACCCTCATTTCTCTGAATCCCATAAATAGATAATCTCTGAAAACTTCCTTTCATCCAGAGAGCTACTCAGAAGCAACTATGGACTTCCCAGAACAGGTATATTTAGTGTGGGTGATGTGGCCGGCACTGCTGACCTTAGTGTGCCTTGGTTTGTTAAGATGAAGATCTGGATGCAGTAAGCCTAGGCCAGGTTAGAGTCTGCTCTGAGAGCTACCCTCAGAGGTGCAGATGCTGCTGGTCCTTGGGTCAGCAGCATCTGCATGCAGCCTGCCTGTCCTCCTTGCTTTTCCTTTGCACAGAAACAGCCGGCCATGGGGATTTAAGGAACTTTTTATGTTCCATTGTGGGGTCACTGCTCCCTTCACTAATGTGGATGCTTTTCACTGCCAGCCCTCACCCAGGTTGCAGATTGTCAGAAATCCTCTCCAGAGACAGGTGTCTTGAGCTAAAGGGTGTGATCTTTTGTCTAGTGACTTAGCACCATTTAACTTGGATCCACAAGCCTTTCACACATAAGCAATTTGCTCAACTCTGATGGCGAAGGGAAGGAAGTCTTTTTGTATGGCACAAGGGTCCTCCAGCTGCCGCTCATTTTTTTCCTCATGGGAGTGCAGCTGATGTGCAGCTAGCTTGCAGGGCTGACCCTTCCACTGGGACTCAGTGAGTGCTTTGTGCCATTCCCCACCACTCACCCCTTAGTTAGTACCTGTCCAGGTGCAGTTGTGCCTGTTGTAAGAAGTAACTGGGCAAAGGCTCTCCTAAGGCAGGCAGACTTCAGTGTTGCCCATTTCTCAGTTCTCTGAAGCTTGCTTACCTCTAAAGTGCCTTTGCCATAGCCCTGTAGCTTGTCCCATAGACTCATTTTCAGTCTTTCTTATTATAACATACTCTTAAAATAAAAAAAAAATCAAGTTACCCCAAATCATAATGTACACTCCCTGACATTATTAAGGCTTTAGTACGTGAAACTCTGAGAGACATTGAACTCCAGAGTCAGGAAGCTAAGGCAGCTAAATCTAGCTCTTCTACTCATTAAATATAGAACCTCCCTAAGCATTAATTTTCTCATTTGCAAAATAATATTACTTAAGTCTTATATTATAATTATAATATTGCTTACTTCATACATATAAGACTTTCTGTGCAAAATTTTAGCTCAGTGTCTGACAAAGTGATCAATGAATGTTAACGCCTATGACCAACATTATTATGATTCCAGTTTTCCTTCCCTCCAAGATTTTATAGGATAGTAGAATATTGGGGAGGGAAGTACATGAATAACTTTAACACACACACTCACACACAGACACACACACACACACACACACACACACACACAACTAGAGAGGCAGTGGGGATTTAACATAAAATTGATAGTCTATTCCAGAAGTTGGCAAATTGGCATGCAAACTGAAAGTAGCTTTTACATTTTTAAGCAATTGAAAGAAACCCAAATGGATAGAAATACGTTGTGGCTCTTTGGTATTATCTGGAATCCAAACTTTCCCAATTCATAAATAATGTTATTAAAATACAAGCATGCTCATTTATTAGGTGTTATCCATGGGCTAGCTCACACAGTTATGACAGAGTTGAGTAGTTGAGATAGAGACCATATGGCTCAGAAAATTAAAAAACATCCTTAATCTTATAATTTCAGAATAAAGATGCTGACTTCTGGTCATGCAGCTGAGGCAAAGCAAGAAAGTTCTCCAGCCAAGGAGCTAGGGGTTGGGGTGGGTCATGAGAGCTGTGAAGATCTTCAGCAGACAGAGCAGACAGAGAGCCTGAGAGGACCGCATTGTCAGTGAGCACACGGATTTTGGCTAGTGTGGCATATACGAAGAGTATGGGGGAATCATTGGCTGAAGTTCAGTTCACACTTAAAAGACTAGGTCAACTCCGGTAGGAGGAGAAGCACATGGTGATGAAGACGCCGTTCTATTTTCACTTGATATGATGAGTAGAAGACAGATCAAGTGAAAGAGCTTCTTAAATATTATAGTGTCAGCTTACCTCGTAAAGTATGGGAATAATGTGCTGAGGCAGAGTGTCAGATATTTGTCAATGGGAAAAAAAAATCTTGGAGATTTCCCTGCATTTCCACCACCAGCTAGCTAGCTCCATCAGTTCCCTGATTTGACGCAACGATTCAAAGCTTGTGCTGTGTGTCTCTGGGCTACTTCTCTATCAAGTCACTGTCACTCTGTTGGGACTGTTTATCAGAGGCTACAGAGCTATCCTGCAGCTTTGGATCACTTGATTCCATGTCTGGTAGTTTGTTTTGGGGAAAATACAAAGAAGTACTTCTGCTAGAAGTGATCTTATTGCCTCGGTCTCGGGGAGTGCTACCGAAGGCTCCTGGAAATCTTTTCTCACTCCTCTCAGTTCTCATCCTGAGACACCAGACAGCAAGAATCACTACTTGGTGATAAAAGTCAGAATTTGGGCAAGAGAGGTAGCATCCTATGTCCTGGAACTAAGATGCTGGGAGAGTCTCCAGTCTTCCCCCACGAATCATCTGTACAGCTCCTCCCCATCTCCCCCTTCTTTCACTTGACTACACACCAGACTACACAAAGAAACTTCTTTTTAACGTAAGGATCCCAGAATCTGACAATACCTCCCTGTTTTACCAGGCTTAGTCTAATTGTTTGGCTCAAAAAATGAGTTATCATAAAATACCTGGGAGAGCCACAAGAATTAATTCAGAAGAAGTAAATTTTACTTAACAATTAAAAAACAGATAAGAGAGAATTGGCCCCTCAGCCGTAGATGGCTTTAAAGCATACAGTGTTTTCTTCTTGTGGGACTACAAAGTGGTAGGGGTTATAATGGTTTCCACCACAATGGATAGCCACTAAACGAGGTAACGCATTCCTTCAAGCAGCTAGGTGACATAGTATGATGCTTTGGGAACGTAATCAGAGCTGGTTCCATGAGTATTCCACTATCTGTCTTACTACAACTGTAAGAAAAAAGTAGTTGGTATAAGGAAAAGGCAGTATTTAATTCAGAACCATGGACTGGAATTCAATCCTCAGCATGAGGAATAAATCACAGAACCCATCCTTTACCACCTTTCCTTCTATAAGAATTCACAAGGGTGACTCTAGTTCATCCATTTACTTTTCTCATTTAATTAAATAGTCATAATTCTCTATCTCAGGGCCTCCCCCCTTTCCTCCTCTCTCAGAATTGCTTCCTCTGCTCTCTAATAATTTCCCTCTTCTGCTTTCAAAATTAATAGGAAAAGCTACTCTCAGGGCTGTTCTCAACATCTCACGTGTGAATCTTCCTCATCAAAATCTGCACAAGGAGAATGAGTCACAGCACCACTGGAGTGACGAGGTCACAGTGGCACAGCCTCTGCTTTGAAAATTCATTTCTATTTTCCTCCCAGGGAAAGAGATTCTGAAAGAGGGGGATGAAACTGGGGTGACAGGTCTGACACCTGATCTTTTAGAAACTGGGCAGAGCTGCCAGGACCCGATGTGACAAAGCCCTACTCTGAGTTGTGCTTCCCCCCTCAATTCTGCTTCTTACATTGCCTGGGAGGGTTGAGGGGGAATCTACAGAGGCCTGATTCTCACTTTGGCTTCTCAACTTTTTGACTTTCTGGAGATATTCCACCTCCAAGTATCATTCGAATTTTGTTTCAAACTTCATATTTTGTTTCAAACCCTAGCTCTTCTACTTGCTCTGCCTGATTCTGAGCAAGTTAGTGCCCTGGTGCCTTAGTCTTTTTCTGTAATAAAGTAATATCATTTATTATAGCACTAGTGCTAGAGCTACATTAGTTATTGTATAAAATATACTTACTAAACATATTTGACACATATATGTGAATAAGTAAAAACGTAATAAAGCGTTTAGGAAAATGCTTAATATATAAAACTGTATTTTTTGATTTGTTGTTAGCACTGTACATGCAATCATTACCCTCAATATTAGTTTTGATGGGACACAAAACTACGGTTTTAAGAGTATAAAGCCTTGAGACTTCTTATTCACTGAGCTGTGAAGGAATGAAAAACATAAAATATTTATCAGAAAACTAGCCCATTCTCTGGTGTGTGTGAAATAATAATTTGCTTGTATTGTCTGGTTCCATGTCTTTCATAATACTATATACTTCTGTCTTGGAGCTGACATTAGGATTGCTACGTACTCCATGACACTTTCTGTCTATTTTAAATGACTGGCATGACTTAGATAGGAGTGTAAAATATAAGAGATTTTAAGTATGTGTATGAGATCCATCCTACAAGCTATGCAGCTTCTCATCTACTTATTTCCTTATTTTGGAAAGGTGATAGCAGATTTACTCATTCTGCCTCATTAGGATTCTGAGAGAAACAATGCTATTACATTTATAATATTCCACAATGAATCATACACCAATTCAAAGCATTGTGTTTTTTTTTTTTCTAAAGGATATTTTGTGTTTTTTTTTTCATCTCCCACCAAATAGATTTTAAAAAAACATGCACCCTGGTGATAGATAACATGTACCCTTTCTAGATCAGGTTTATGACATTTGGCTGTTATTAATTAGCCCATGGGGGTGTGTTGAATGAAGTTGAAAAATATGAAATTAAAATGATCTTTTCTCACAGGAACAAACATTCACAAGCTAATCCCTCCAAAATATGTGACATTTGTATTATTTACAACTTTTATCAGCTATAGTTAATTCCAGCCATAAATATATAGAGTAGTTCTCAGAACTAGCTCAGGCAGTTATTCAGATGTACAAAGGATATAAGTGGATCCATTTTGGACATTTAAAAAAAAGTAGCAAAATGGGAATTTTTTGTGAGGTGTCAGATGAAGGTCATATATTTTGAAAATGACTAGATTTCACTATTTCTGCTGGACAGTAGAGAGGTTTGGGGGATGGATAAAGTTAGAGAAGAAGAAGGAAGCAGTTAGTATGTGTCAGGTAGGAAATGAGCCGGGCTGTTATTTAACCTTGACAGTGTGAACACATTTCTCTCTTCCCAGGGATAGAGAAAACAATGCACTGCATGTTGTGGCATTTTTAGACAGTTTACTGCTTATAGCTTTAAAGATAGATAGCTCAGCAGTACAGGAGGCTTAGGGAGTGTTCCACCTTCCATCTCTGCATGGGAATGCCAACAAGGCTGGTGATAAATAAGGTCTAACACCAAACCATCTTTGATATTCATCTTATCGACAGGTCTTAACTGAGCCTCTTGGTAAGGTAAACATTGCTGTGAGGGGGATAATAATGGTTATGTCAGTGAATTTTTTAATTTGTTTGTTTGTTTTTTTGAGATAAGATGCAATGTAGCCCAGGCTGACCTTCAACTCACTATATAGCTGAGGTTGGCCTAGAACTCCTGACTTTCCTGAGTCTGAAGTGCTGAGATTTCAGGCATTTGCCACCATGCCTGGCATATGAGAGTGATTATAAAGAAAAGGATTGTAGCAATCACCCATTTTGAGCCTATACAATGTGTCAGGGACTGTGTTAAATGGTTTCTGTACATGAACCCATTCAATCATTCCAACACAATGAAATAGTCCTGTTACTCTTTCATCTCACAGGTAAGCAACCTGAGACTGACCTGGCTAAGTTGGTAAGTCTGTGGTAGGACAGGATTTCAGACCTACATTTGTAGCTCACGGCCCAAGCTCTAAAATAGTCAAGGAATATTGGCTTTCTGTATTTTATTTTTTAAAAAGCACTGGACCAAGTGGGACTAAGAATGGGCTGCCATTTAGAATCGGGGCCACACAGCTTTCTTCTGTTTTCTAAGTTGTCTGAATTATGAATAAGACAGCGTCATGTGCTCTTCACGTGGTCATGATGAAGACTGAATTGACATATTAGAGGTATATACTGTTCTCTCATAGCACATGAAAGGGATGGAGAAAAAGGACTGCTGGACAGGGACTTGATAGGCATCTCCAGTACAGCCAGCCGGTTGGCTGAGAGCTGCAAGTTTCCACAATCTGTTTTCTGCAACACAAAGTGGTATGCTGTCACTTAGAACCGACAATAAGTATTTTCCAAGGACCAATGACAGTATTTTAACTGCTGTGGTACTGAGAGTGTGCAAAGCTGAGAAAATCCTGTTCTCAGAGGGTTTATGGTTGAAAAGATTTAGTTAATAGTGGAATGAAAGCACATGTCAGTTGAGAAGAAAAGGGAGTATAACTAGAAAGACAGTGGCAATATTTGGGGAAGGATATGTGCTAAATTTAGTGAGGAAGTTCTCTCTCCTTTATTCGCTGAAAAGCATGTATCAAGAACCTACTGACTCCTAATGTAATTTATGAAGGGGGTTTACTTCGCAAATAAATCAATTAATAGTTACCATTTTGTGTGGTAGAAGAATATAGTAATCCAAATAAATGTGTATTCATTGTATCTTTTATTCTTGATTGTCCAATTCAATGGATATTCGCAGTGTCTATCAGAGAGGAAAGCAAAACTATTTAGGCTAGAACTCCTACCTCCATTATCTTCATAAACATAATCCCTCACAGGCATGCTCATGGCTAAACAATCACTCAAGGATGTTCTTGGGGGCTTGTGTCTTAGACTCCAGATACGGTTAAGTTGACAGTTAACACTAACCCATCAGAACTCCACCCCTTGTCACTTTGATTCCCAAACACATCTCCTTTAAACCATATCCTTCCATTCTTGTTCCCACAAGCAAGTAGTAACCATCTTATAGTGCAAAAATACATTCAGTTGAACTTTAAAATCTCCACAGTCTTTAACAATTCCAATACCCTTTAAAAGTCCAAAGTCTCATTTGAGACTTAGCACAGTTTCTTAACTGCAAGTGGTTATTAAAAAAAAACATAAAAAACAAATTACATACTTCCATAATTCTAACATATATGTCTAATGGCACAGAGGAAACAGTCCTATTCCAACATAGAGGAATCACGGTTAGAAAGAAGAATGGACACAAAATAACTGTTTTTAAAGTATTTAAAAAAAATCCTGTCTCAGAGAAAAAGTAAAAAAATAAAATAATATTTGTAGGTGACAGAAATAGATAGCATGCCAAGCTTTACTTTGTTAGGATCATTGAGTGTTCCCATGATAATTGCAAAACCTTAAATGCACTGAGGTAGCTCAGAAAAATAGATGTTATTTCTAGTTATGAACTTCAGGCACTCATGAAACTTTGCATCTGTTTCCTTACTAGCGTGAATGCTTAGCATAGACATTTAGTACATAATGACAGTGTTAGCATGATGTTTCATGGAATGCTGGCTACAAGAAAATCCAAGCAATCCTAGGTCTATCATGCAATATAGAATGCAATATGGACATTTGATATGGGTAGACTTGGTGAAAGGATAGAGTCCAGACATAGACTGGACCACTGACTCAATCATTTTATGAATGAGGCAAATAGAATTTTCTGAGTTGCTAGTTTTTCAGATTGATCTCTGTTTCCTCTGGGATCAAGTGTTCTTAGTTTTGGTTTGAAACTAAAAGCAATGGAAATATCCTGTGCTTTAAGGAAGTTTGGGTATGGGTCACGGTGAGGTTCTCTGGGACATCTCTGATTAATAGCTCATAGTTAGCTATCTTGTGCCTGGCACCAAATTTTTCATTTAACAACTCGCGTCTTCTAGGAAGGAGAAGCATTGTCCACCCATATAGGGGTTCGAACACTGTTTTAAAATTGTATACTTTTTTATTAGCTTAAAAAATGATGGGGTTCCATAATGGTTTTTCATATATCCTTAGCGTTGGTTAACTCATCTTGTGCTTTCCAGCATTTTAGGATCTGTATTCTTAATGACCCTGTAGCTTTCTTAAGTCACTGGAAGGCCTCTTCTGCATGTTGGCCTACTATGAAATATCTGGTTTGTTTCTTCACAGAAAGAGTAATATTTATATTGAAGAACCACTTGGCATCCGTGCCTAGATGCAGATGTCATATCATATAAGATAGTGCCTCATTCAGAAAATTCACAACAGAGTACAATAAATAACATCTTGGCTCTACTCAGGGCTCCATTCACAACTTAATTTTCCAGGGTTATGATTTCATCTCTGAGCAGAGGGCTCCTGGCAGGGACAGATGCTCTGGCGGCCCAGATTGTGGTGTGAGTGTCCCAGTAGGAGTCATCCATGAGCAGCAGGATAGCAGGGAGGAGGTCATGCATCCAATAGGGAAGCAGTTGCAGCATGGCTCTGGGAGGAGGATGGGCTCCTTCAAAGCGCTTGTCATTTATCTTTCCTCCTGTATAGAGCCATACGCATGATTAACTGAGGGAAAAGACTTTTATGGAGACTATTGCCAGTCTTGATATTAGTCTCACATATATCGCATTTTAAAAGATACCTTTGTGTATCCACTAGCATGCTGATGGACCCAAGTAATGACAGGTCTGTATATTTGTCCAAAGAACATCAAACAGGACCACATCATGATTAGCTAGCTGGATCTGGGTCACTAGAGTAGGGCTAGTATGACAGGTGGAAGAAACATACTGTGTGCTGACTGCTGTGGCTTACTTCTTAAACTGGGGCAAAGGGCAAAGTCAAAGACTAGGACCAAATGTAGGACATAGTACATTACATGATAAACACTTGTATTAATGGTTTTGAGAAAAAGTTGCTGTACTGCTTGCTGCTATAACTTGCAGCACCTATAACAGGGCTCACAAATAGGAACAAAATTAGGTGCTCAATATGTAGCCATTGTTTATAGCTCTTGGACTGATGAACTCACTGCAACACATGATCTGTACGTGATTAGCCCCTCAATATTTTCATTTCCAATGAGGAGGGCCTATGAGACTCCTTCCTGGGGGGCTATGGGCTGTTAACAGTTGTTGGATGAGGAGAGGTGTCATTTTCTTCAGTGGTATAGCCTCTAATAGGCTGACTGTGTTCTAGTAAGTAACTTCCCACCCATGTTTGTGCAAGTAACTCTAAACTCAGAGGGTCGCATGCAAAAGGAAGGTGTGAAATCGGAAGAGTGGCTTGTGGGGAAGAGGTGTTTGGGTAGGCGACAGAGGGCAGTGGAGGGAGTGTGAAACAAGGGAAATACATTATGGGAATGAATGAGACTGAATGAGAATAAAATATGTAAGTAAAAATATCTGTGAAGAAAGGCTAAAGGAAGAAATGGAGACTATTAATAGCCAGACAACTCCATGGTGAGCAGCAGTATAATGCAGACTTCTGTGTACTTACCTATTCATTCCTTTCCATGACTACACCTTTTGCTCCTATCTTCGGACTGAATTTCCAAATAGAAAAAGATCATTTGTAGCACATGTAAAGCTGTAAATAGTATTGCCAAAAGGTAAAGTAGTTCGTATTCTAATTTCATGCCTGCAATACTAGGGCGCTTTATTTATGATAATAAAAACTAATTTTAGGTTTAAATTACTTTGGAGCTATAACTGTGATTTAGTAAATATAGGCCATTTTTTTAAAACAAGCAAAACACTTGTTCTCACCTTTTAAAACTCAATGACACATACTCCTTTCTATATTCCAGTTTTGAAGTCCTAGTTTCCTTGTTGATGATGTTGGACTACACATCGAGAAAGTTAAATAGTTGGTGTCGAGCTTCATGAATCATCACATTCTGAATTCCTCAGAGCCGTGGAATTCATTTATATTTTGCATAAAACCCTGGTGGGTTTTATTCTTGAAATATTTAGCATGCTCCTTTCCTTTTCTTGAGTATATTAATTTTCTGATCATGCTTGGAAGCTTAGGAGAGAGATGAATAGAGCATTGCATAACATTTCCTAAATCGTCAAGTCTTAGAGTCCTCAGAAATGCAGAGAACCCAATATCTTTTTGAGAGCCCTTTCATAAAAAACCACAGGCAAACGTAATTTGAGTCATCAAGGTATATCTAACACAGGGCTGGTTTCAGTTTGTAGAATAACATTGACTTGAGAAAGAAAATACATACAAGCTAACTTCAGTAATTTTTCTTATTGATATTTACACTTTTGTTGTTGTTTAATGTGTGTGTGAGTCTCGCGTTGTAGCCTAGGCTAGCCTGGAACTCACTAAATCTAGTCCAGGCTGGCTTGAATTTGCCTCAATTTTCTTACTTCAGATTCTTGAGTTCTGGGATTAGAGGGTTGCTCAGGCAATCCTTCTAATGCCTGTGATTCTTAGAGTCAGAAGAATGGTGGTATTTGGGTGGTGATCCACGTCTGTAATCCCTGCACCGGGAGGCTGAGGAAGAAAGACTCAGGCCTCAGACCAGGCCAAACCACATCTCCGAAAGAGGAGAGGCTGCAGCAGTCCTTCTGAGGATTGATTTGAATTTCCCTTACCCTCCAGTGAAGTGCTTAGCACAGGATGAATCACTCAATAGTTATCCAATGTCGAGATTCTTAGGAAAAGAATATCCATTGAGCTTTCCTTTCTGTCTCTGTTTTCTTCACCAAGGTTGAAAAGAATGATGAAGACCAAAAGATTGAACAAGATGGTGTCAAACCGGAAGATAAGGCTCATAAGGCAGCCACCAAAATTCAGGCTAGCTTCCGTGGACACATAACAAGGAAAAAGCTCAAAGGCGAGAAGAAGGGCGATGCTCCAGCTGCTGAGGCCGATGCGAACGAGAAGAAGGATGATGCTCCTGTTGCTGATGGTGTGGAGAAGAAGGAAGGAGATGGCTCTGCTACTACTGACGCAGCCCCAGCCACCAGCCCTAAGGCTGATGAGCCCAGCAAGGCAGGAGATGCCGAGGAGAAGAAGGGCGAGGGGGATGCGGGCCCCTCAGAGGAGAAAGCCGGCTCAGCTGATACAGAAAGTGTCGCTAAAGCTACCACTGATAACTCGCCTTCCTCCAAGGCTGAAGATGGCCCTGCCAAGGAGGAGCCCAAACAAGCCGATGTGCCTGCTGCTGTCACTGATGCTGCTGTCACCACCCCTGCTGCAGAGGATGCTGCCACCAAGGCAGCCCAGCCTCCAACGGAGACTGCAGAAAGCAGCCAAGCTGAGGAGGAGAAAGGTGAGAACTGTAGGGAGGGTGGGGCCAGGGAAAGGATGCCCCAGGATTGTTACACCAAAGGCCAGACCCCCCGCACCTTCCGGGGGGAACTGTCTAGACAGCATGGACTGGAAATCACGGAAGTTAGGCTGATGTCCCCCAAATCTACAAGCCCGAGAGAAAACTCGGAAAGAATTACATGGCAGCCAGGACTGGAGAGTCAGACAATTATCTTAATTGGATTGATATAAACAGTCAAGCTTGATAATCCCAGTTAAAAGAGAATGTGCTGTATGCTGATAGACTTAGTTTAATAAGTAATTACTGAGACTACATTTATTTCATGGATGAGAATTAGCTAATGTGATTATTTGGCTCTAGGAAAAGCCTCCTATAAATACAGCCAACTCTTTATTGATTATCTAGTGTGTGAATTGCCAGCAACAAAAATATAATCTCAGCCCTCCTTTCCCTATCCCACAATGTGTTTCTGGGCATTCCACCCACTACTGATTGGTGAGTAGTAAGTGTTTATATGTGTATGCTCTGGAGAATGTTAGCTCTGAAACTAATTGGGGTCAGACACAATTAGGAAAATAAATCTGCTGATGTTGCCAAAAACAAAAGAGAAAACCCCCAATACATAAATTATCATTTTATTATCAAAGACACCACTCTCTCTCATATGCATAAATAATTGAGAGTTGACTGTGAATATGAAAAGGTACTGGATTCTCTTCAGTTTGGAGCTATAAGTTGGAAGTCAGAGTGTTTTTTTTTTTTTTTTTTTTTTTTTATGATGGCCCCAAGAGCCTGCTCAGAATTGGAAAAGAGCATCCTAAGAGCAACACAAATCTAATAGACTTCCATCCCTGGAAGCTGGCTCTGTCTCCCACTCCAGCATATCTACAATGGTGAAAACGAACAACTCTAATGTCTTTCCCTAGTCTGGTGTGATCAAGAATACCTTTTAATATCTTTGTACCTTCATCACTGTGACAATTATATGAGACAAAAACTTAAGGGAAGACTGATTTATTTTGTCCTACAGTTTCAGATGTTTCAGTCTATGATGGGCTTGCTTTCTTGCCAGGAGACTATGGAAAAGCAGACTATCATGGCAGCAAGAGTATATGCAGTGCTATATTGCTTACTGCATGGAAGAGAGAGAGAGATGGGGGACGATAGATGATAGATAGATAGATAAATTAAGGTATACTTTTCAAAGTACACATGTATTCTTTTCAGCTAGACCCCACCTTCCATAACTCTACCACCAGTTAAAGTCTACTCTGAGTCAAGTAATGGAATAAACTATTGATTAGGACAAAGACTTCTGAGTTTAACCCTCTTTGGAATCTTCCTCGTAGATACACTCTGAAGTGTGCTTTATTGATCTCCCAGATGACTCTCATCAAGTTGACAATCAAGATTAATCATTGTACCTTTCAACTTCAAAGTCTTTAGAGATAGAGTTACTTCTTTGTCAGTTTAACTGGATTGCTTTGCCCCTTAAGAACTTTGTAGATGTATCCCACAGACTAAGGATCTAAATTTTAGCCAGACCACAGTCTTGATAAAGTTCATGAGACTGGACCATGAGACCAATCGAAGAAATGTTAGACACCTGGCCTTCCGATTGAGAAATCAATCATTGAACATTTGCCTAGATACTAAAGCATAGCATATGATTATTCTATATGTCTGAAAGTCTATTTTTCAGTTTACCTCCCCATACATAAACCTCTAGAGTATAATAATTAGCATCGTTATCAGCATACTCTCACATTCTAGCTCCAAATAAATCATAGCTCCATCTACCAGTGACATATGTTAAATCCTTATTGTAGCTCCATACCTGACCTAGAGACCTGAACTTATGGTTAAGGCAATGATATCATTTTCCCAGTAACAGTAAGGCATGCTAATAGGGCATTGGTTTCAGTTTATTCAACAAAAAGTGTCTTGATTCCTTTTCTTTAGGCTTAAAGTTTAAGCCTCTGATAAGAAGCCTGGGAATCACTTTGCAACAATTTATGGTGTCATTCTGTAACTCTTGGAAGTCAATCATGCTCTTAAGTGTATGACATGTTTGACATTTCTTAGATCATATTTTTAAAACTGGGAATTTTAAATCTTGGAGAATAGATGCCAAGATATGATGTGATTTTAGGCATATATACTTACTATTTGGTTTGGTTTAATGGAAAGAATTTTGTTGAATCAACAAAAAATTGAATATACATTTTAAAGGATAGGCAAGGGACTCCATTTTGTTCTTAAACTTTGATCATTCTAAATGACTGATTATGTTGTATACATGGTAAGTATTCAATAAATGCCAAATGTTGGAAGAACAGAAATTGGCCAGGTTTAATTTATAGGTAATATTGTTTTTAACCTGCCTATATATTCCTCTTGAAATTTTGCAAATTCTAATCATTTATTTGACTTAAAATGTGTCTAGTCACCAAAAGTAAATAGAGATCATACTCTGTCTTAAACTCTTTGAATTCCAGTTGAAAAATATCAGAACTGTATAGAGTCTGAATGAGACTGTATAACAAGACTGTATAATGTGCGCTGAAAGGTTATTGGGAATGTAGGTGAAGTTTAACCTAAGGTAATCCAGGAGGCAACAGATGATGTATTTGGATCCCTCGGGTCATATGTTTTAAACCGGGATTTCTGAAGTTTGGAGAAGAGACATAAAGACATGGTATAATTTTAGGTATGTTGTTTCTTAGCTTCAGAGTGATAGTTTTATTTCAGTTAGAGTCTGAAATGCGACTTGTAGCATTTCGATCAGCCTGGCTTGCTGAGTGTGACAGACACAAATTATTTAGTCATGGAATCATAGAAACTAAAGGTAACAAGGAGATCTATCATATTATATCAGTCCCAAATTCCCATGTCTCTGCCTCATGTGTCACCCCTATCTCACTGAGTTTCATTTTAATCCTGGTTTAAAAAGAGAACAGTATTTTCAGTCAGACTACTATCTGGACATGGACAGCTACCTCAAGTTGGCTTAAGATTCTATGGTTGCCTGGAAAGGTGTGAAGAGATAAGCTAGCAATGTGCCGTAGAGACAGCAACAAAGTAAGTACTAAGAGATAATCTCAGAAAATAAGATAACAATTTTAAATCAACTCTGATCATTGCTTTAATATATATGGAATACCTGTAAACTATGAATATACTACTTATCCATGCCGTTTACTGTTTGTGGTTTTGTTATTGCTGAGTACCACTTGCATTGATATTAATTTCTTTTCTTACTTTTTTCTTAGTTTCCCAATTCTATGTCCCTCTTTCCATTTGTATGCGCTCAGCTCTCAGTGTACGTTTAACCAAATGATTTCAGTGAGTTTCTGATTCCTTTGTAGAAAGAAGATTCCCTTGTAGGAAGTAGCATGTTGAAGCACTTGTAGGACGCGCCCCCCTTCATCAATGAGGGGAGACCTTTCAAGCCCCCTTTAATGGTACTGTCCTTTGCATTTTGTGCTGAGCAGGCAGCAGCATGCACATTGGCTTTCAAAGATGGAGTTCTCTGCTTGTGTCCCTCACCTCCAGTGCTGCTGATGGATTTTCTTCAAAAATGATTCCAGAAATGATTCTGCTGATATAGCATTAGCAATGCCACCCATGTAGGAGGCTATCAACCAGTGGTATTGACTGGGAGCATGTGACATATGCAATAGGAAGTATAATTTTGAATCACCTATTTTCTGGGTATTGATTTGGTTACATTTTGTTTATTTATTTTTGTTTAAAAATTTATTTATTTATCTTCTAAGTGTGTGTACCTGTGTGGGGTTGCTATATGCATGTGGAGATCAAAGGAGAACTTGCGGTTCTCTCCTTCCACCATATGAGTCCTGGGGATCAAACTCAGGCCATCAGGTTTGGTGGCATGGGACTCTATCTGCTGAGCCATCTCACTGGCTCTTCATTTTGTTGTTATAACCTCATTACATCCTTAAAACTAGGATTATCAACACTGGTCAGGGAAACAGGGAAGTTTACATTTGCAAGTCTCTGCTTGAAGAGAAAATTGTATTTACTGTCTGTGTACCTCTTTCCTTCTCTTTTATCTTTCCTTCCTCTTTCCCTCTCTTAATCCCATTCTTATTTCCTTCCATTTAGAATAACTTCTGACGTCATAGAAAGCAGCGTCATAAAGATTCATAAGATACATTCCTTTGATATAGGAAATTCTCTTCTCCTTTGTTAGGGAAAGTGTGATGAAATTCAGTGAGTAGCATTTAAAACAATCACATTAATAATCTCAACTAAATCATGCAAATAGGTACGGATTACTTCTATTCGTAATGTCCTTCGGGACAAAACCAACCAAATGACAACAACAAAAGCAATCACAACAAAATATTGTTTCAGGAGCTCAGATGCAATTGAACCTATGCTATTAAGAAGCTCTGTATTGTACATATATCAGTAGCCAAATTATGAACAAACAAAACATGAAAATTGATAATTTCTAAAATAACTATGTATAAGAAAAAGAAACATTCAATACTCAGCTCACATTTCCAGATTTAGAGAAATTCTGTATGTTTCTCAGAGCTTTTTTTTTTTTTTTCTGGTAGCCTCCTACTCTTTAGCTCTCAAAGGGATAAACCAATTTCACCACACTGTATGTTAGAGTGGGATTTCCCCTGAGTATTCACGCTTGTTTGGCAGGGTGCCTCAGACGAGGCTTAGATTTGAAATGTAGCTTCAACCACTTCCCAGATTTATATACAACTCGTAAAGACTGAAATTTTGAGTTGTGAAAGTCCATAAATGTTGTTTATAAAACATGGGCACCCTGTCAGCTTACTCAGTGGTACACTGCTTAAATGCTGTTGATTATTAAGCTTTTATGGAACACTTTTATATTGCTAGAGTAATCATTTTTTATTGACTTTACTTGGCAACAATCCACTTGAATTTGTTAATATTTTCCTTTCTATCTTTATGGTCTGAAGGTAAAGTAGAAAGATATTCTGTCCATAGACACAGTCACTGACAAAGGAGGATCAAACTGATAGATTTCTTAACCCTTACCTTTATGGAGCCATGTAGCTTTTAAAGTTAATGAATCTCAACTCTTTCTTTTCTTCCTTCCTTCCTTCCTTTCTTTCTTCCTTCCTTCCTTCCTTCCTTCCTTCCTTCCTTCCTTCCTTCCTTTCTTTCTTTCTTTCTTTCTTTCTTTCTTTCTTTCTTTCTTTCTTTCTTTCTTTCTTTCTTTCTTCAATCTTAATGGTTGTGCTAATCACTGATGGTTCTTTTGAAGTACAAACCAGGACTTTTCTGGGATGTGCTCTGTTCTACATACCTGTAAGGTAGGCAGGGTAAAGGATTATGGAATGAAGTCTACACAGTACACAGCATTAGTAAACAATTTATTAAGAGCCAGGCCCTATGATAGGTGCTGGATGGTAGTTATCCGACTGAATCATTGTAACCACTCTGTAGCATAAGTTAATATCATTTCCTTTCCCCTTTTGCAGGTGAGAAATTCAAGTTCAGAGATTAAGTGAGGTATTTAAATATTTTTGATAAGGAACGAGCATCAAATCAGAAAGCCCAACCCTTATATGCTGAACCCTTACACTCAGGCAGGTCCTGTTCTGGAAGAAAGATGCCCAAGGACCAGAATATCTTGGCTAACATAAGAATATCTTCCTTATTTGTATAATTGGGTGCTCTGTGGCATTGTTGAGAATTACTGGTGATCACACTTACAGGGAGGCATTCAGTAATGCTCATAATCCGGATCAATTCTCTCTTAGACCCATCACCACAGGATTATGAGAAATAGCAAACTAATTCTGATCATGAAGTCCTTATCCAATGGGCTTCAAGCACCCCTTAGTTAGAACTAGGTGAGCTACGAAGATCCGTTCAAAATAAGAGTATTGCTGGCATCCTCAGTTATGCCAGGAAAAAGTGAGAACTACAAATTGAAAAGTTTAGGTCTCTGTTGACTGTGGGTCACTTCCATTGCTATTAGGATATGTCCAGCCAAGGTTTGGCTTATCTGAGTCAGAACCTTTTTGATACATCTTTAGATTTCACCCATCTCTCCAGCAAGCATGTTAGTAAATAATCTGCTACCTTTACACTACCTAGGACCATATTGCTGAAGAACTTTTTAGAAAACGCAAATTGGAGTATAATTTCTATTTTTGTAGCTTACAAAGGAAATAAACAAAAGGGAAGATAAAGAAATAAATTTTAGAATCAAAAAGCACACTTTCATGCTTTATTTCATCACTGATATAACATTATTGCCTGTCATATAATAAAAAAAAGCCAACAAGCAGAAAGACATGCATATCAATGCCTTAATTTTAAAATTGTCATATTTTTTTGGCAATGAAGATAGACTATTTCTTAAAATATAGTTTCAGGTATTAATAGACATTCATAAAATATTTTTGTTTTTTCTTCTGCACACTCATGTACACAGAATCTCAGAAGTATTCAAAAGAGAAGCATGAGCAGCAAGTATTGCAGAGGGAGCGCAGGAGAAATCAGAGCACTCAGTCTAATGGAGTAGAAAGCACTGCGTGCTCACTCCCTCCATTCTCACAGCCATGGCTCCATCAGTGCCCAATGCTTCCTAGAACCACACGTGAATGGAGGAGGAGAGAACCAATGGGGGTGCTTGAATCTCTAAGAGCTGTGTCTTTAAAGACATCTCAAGATGAGATAGCTTACTTACAGCATAAAGATGACATAGAGAAGGCACGAAGGCATTTGTGTGTGTGTGTGTGTGTGCGTGTGTTTTGCTGTGCTTCTTAATCCCATCTGAGTTTTATATGTGGAGAAACTGAATAAATCAGGCAATAAAATCTCGTCCTAATTCATATAACCAAAAAACAAAAGCTTTGCACTTTTGCCTTCTTCAAAATACCAGACATTGATTTCACAGCAATAAATGTCAGCTTTTAAAGCAAATATTTATTTAGGGTTTGCTTAAAAGAACATTTACAAATTGTCTTCTTCAGGGTGGTGAGTAGCATCATGTCCTAAACAGATTGTGCAATACTTAGTGGAGCTTTCTGTGTTTTCAGTGTAATAGATGACATATCACCTCAAATCATGAGACTTGAATTCTTAGTCAGATTTCCCTGACATTTCAGGCTAGTTGTTCTGTACTTTAAGCTCAGTTTTGGTATCTCTAAAGTGTGTTTGACTACGTTTTCTCTGCCTCTCCAAAAGGCAAATAGTAGACCAAAGAACTAAGACGATTTATGCAATTTCTAAATTAAAAAACATTCTTCTAGTTACATGTCTGTGACTGGGTATGTGTGTGTGAGTGCATGTGCCTATGGAGGTCTGAGAATTTCCTGCAGTTCGAGTTAGTGGTGGTTGCCAGTCTACCAGCGTGTTCCAGGAACTGAACTTAGGGTTCTCCGCAAGAGCAGTGTGTGCTTTTAACCACAAAACATTCCTGTAACCCCTATTTATAAAATATATAACATCTAAAAATGAAGTTTCTGCTTAGGCTAATTAGAAGAAACTTCCAGGAGGTCTGATACATAAGTTTCCTCACCAATCTCAGAGGACACTAGGTATCTAATAACAAGGGGATACTGTTTATTTTTTAAAAACCACATCTGAGAAACCTTTCTTTTCATTCAAAATATCACAAAATGCAAATATTAAAATTCAAGGCATAATTCAGCACTGGGTAGTAAAAATTAGCCCTGAGTGGGAAAGCTGATTGTTGAATCTGCATCTATCCTAATGATTTGGCCAGCGCAGGCAGACAGTGTAGATTTGGTGAATGAGTTAAGAATGAATGAATCACACAATACCATGGGGAAAGTTCTAAACTGGTCTAGGAGACTGGTTTATAAACTCCAGACTTGGAACGGGCAAATTTTTAGGTTCTCTGAGTGTGAGTTTGTCTTTATATAAAGCAGAAATGTTGGGCAGAGGATCACTAAATCACTAGCGAAAGATCTTGGCAATGGTCATATGTGATATGTTCATGCTTTATATGACATCCTAAATAAGAAAGGGAGGCAGACTCTTGTACATACATATCCACGGTGCCATGGACATTTCTGCTAATTTGGAAGCTGAATACAGAAGCTCCCTCGAAAGTGTTACCGTTATGTGGTGCCATAGGTTCTCTCTGTGGTGGTCAGTATTCAAACCAGTTAGGGCTTCCTAGGCCAAGGGGAGCATTTCGCATTATGTTCAGAAGCATATTGAGAACTGGAGGAAAAGCAGGGCTGCTCTGTGCTGAAGCAGGTGATTAATTTCATCTGAGCCCCATGAGTGACCTGTGGGTGACTCTTGCCAGTGTGTGACAGGCACACCCAGAGGAAGACTAATCTGCCAGGTTTCTTGGCTCAGTTCCCTCTTCTGACATGTCTAAGTAATCTTTGCACGGTGTGTACAAGCCCACTGACCCTTCCGCCACCCCTCTGTAGGGTGATGGTTTATGCCTTCCTAATCCAAGAGTGCTGGGACAGACACCAGCAAGCATGCTTTCCCACACCTTCTGCTTATTCTCCATTCCCACAGTCCTACAGACGGAATCTGTGCACAGTCTGTGCACTGTAAAACATAAGACAGCAGGGATCAGATAGGTTCCTCCACATACACAAAGTGCAACTTGTCATAACTCTGATACATTCAGCAGCGCAAACAAGACAAACAGTCTTACTTCCTAACAGTCTGCTCTAATTTAAAGGACAGAACAGTCCAGAGTTTAAGCCGTCTGGTTGCCTCATTCGCCTATTAGTATGACGACAGACATCTACGAGGAAAATCAGTTGTGGCAGTGTTTTATTCCTCTCCTTCCTGCTCCTTTAATACTGGTAAGGTTAATTAAAGGAGCTTGAGAAAAAGACCTCCACAGCTCTGGAAGGGACAGGCTCACTCACCCTGGTCAAACGTGAACGGACATTTGGTGATGCACGACTCTCCCTGTAGTACTCTGATGGTCTGGAGTCAAGGTCAGTGCAGTGGTTAAGTTCCAGATCACTTTTCAAAAACTCAGGAGAGACTTAACATTTTCTTAACGTCAGGTTAAAAAAAGGTTGCATTTGTTGCGTCAGAATAATAATAATAAATGGAGTAATAAATGAATGATAAATGGAAAAGAGTGTTTTTTTAATGACCAAGATGAGGCTGGAACTTGGGTTATGTGCCTCTTGTGCAAGAGTCTTTTCTACAGAATTCTTTTCCACAGAATTCACTTGAAGTATGAGTTGGAATGAGCATTTATGGAGTTTTGAGATACACGAGGGTATGCCTTCTCTCTGTGTGCTTAGTTTAGGCGTGTTTAGTCATCTGCCCATGGATACATTATGGCCACATGTAAGCATATACTATAATTTTAAAAAGAAGATAAAAGAAAAGGAAGTACAATAAAATAAGGAGACAACAAGAAGAAATGAGCTGAGGAGACGGCTGATGGATGGCTCGGTCAGTAAAGCGCTTGCTAAGCGAGCATGAGGACCTGAGCTTGGATCTGTGCGCCAAATGGAAAGCCAGGCACAGAGGCTTGTATCTGTAACACTAGTCGTCGTAAGGTAGAGACAGGAGGATCCCTGTTCAATGGGAGACCGTCTCAAAATGTAAGGTGGAGAGCAACAGGTAAGGCCCCAGGCATTGACATCTGACTTCTACATGCATGTGCACACACATGTGTATGCAGACGAACACTCATACATCATACGCACACAAATTCAAGGACGACAAAATATTTGTGGTGATGTCATCCATACCTGTAGTTATATGCTGAAGAACTGGCTTCCCAATGCACAAAACTCAACATTTTAGAATTTGCAGTTTAGTTGTCTAAGTACACTTCATGGTGTTTTTCCAGCTACCAATGCATTGTTGCTGCATAAGCAATTGGAAAGAGATGCCAGAGAGCTCCAGCAAAATTAACAATTTAATTAATTTTACTCTGGGGTAACTCTAAAGTCCTACAATAGCAGTGATTCAGTCTCAGTATTTCAGTGTTGAAGCACATACAGATCCATTTATAAAATCATACTCTTCCTCATGCATATGTGCATATGACATCATGAGAACAAGTTGTAAGGTTTGTGGATATCTGCTGAAAACTGTGTGCTTGTTCAAAGGGTTCAGGAAAAAGGTAATCATTAGAGCTGCAGTCAGCATTAACTAGAACAGCGGTTGCTTCTGTATGGGTATGTAGATCATCCTCCAAAGTGTGAAAGGTGTGTGTTGCAGTGACTCTGCAGAAAGCACCACTCAACTCTTGACAACTTGAGTTCAAGTCCCAGGGCCCACGTGTTAGAAGGAGGGAACCAAATCCTGTAAGTTGGTCTCTGACTTCCACATGCATTTTGTGGCTTGTGTATGCTGCCCCCTGCCTCGCCCAGATAAATGTATGTAATAATTTTTAAATGTGATCTGAGTTATATCTTTTGAATGAATTTTAAGACTATTGGTTTATTTAAGAGATGAACTCAGGGTCTAGACTGAATTATAACCATTGCTTCTTTTTCTGATCTCACTCTAATTTTAGTGCTAGGAAGAACATTGAAGGAGGGACAAGATTTGGTGAGTAATTGTAAGAGTAGATCATTTTCAAATTGCAAGCATGGACACAGTAGTACTACTGTGGTTGAAGATTGTAGGGGAAATGGGGTTGTTCAGAAAATGCTTGAAGCTCCTTGCCTGTGTCTCTGTCCTTCCTATCCAAGAGGATCATTTTTGAGATCTACATGTTGGAAAGCACAAATTTAAGGGGATCCTTTGCTGCTGTCTGTCCGTTGACTAGAAAACATGGCCATGTCTTTTGCTCTCACCCTTCGCAAGGAGTGTGACTAACCACAGTCATGTCGATGCTGTGGCTCATGTGCATTATTTACAGAGTTGACAGAAAATGTGTCCATTTTGAAGTCCTACTTTTTAGTCATTGTATTTGGTTAGATAAGGTAAAGTTTTAACAGTATTAAAATTATTCAAAATATATTTAATAAGTATTTTAGAAATACTTTATTCTCTAAAACTTTGTGTTAAAATACTAAATAAGTATATGACTATGTTGTTGAAGCTCTCAAGTCCCAAGGAGAAACACCTCAGAGGGGTAATTTTTGGGAACTGGGCTGTTTGGCAGAGGCAGGGGACAGGGCTCAGGGGTCAGGGGTGGGGGTTTTTACCAGTGTACAATCTTCTGTGCTACACCCCTGTCCTCAGCTATTTCTAGATCTTGATAAAACTTTGAAATTTTAACCAGTAATAACTAATAGTTGCTAGTCATTAAGCAACTTAAGGCCATTTCCCAAGGACCTTGGATTTTGGTCTGACTTAAGTTCTACCAAAAATTCAGAACCCATTCTTTTCATGTAGACATCCACTCTGCGCTTAGCTTAAAGTGTGTATTTTCTAACCAGGTATTCTTGCTAGATGCAAAATAGAAATTGTTTCTATTTCAAGAATTTGCTTATACTGTAAATCATAAGCCATTGAATTTCAGGTTACTCACCTAACATTACTAACCAAAGCTCCTTAAAATAGCAATATCTATGGCTGCTGAGTTTTTAGGAAAAGTAAACTAACTATGCATTAGTGTATTTTGTATTCCAACTTGCAGCGGAATAATATAAACAAAGAATTGTTCCAGATGTTATCCTACTTAAGAAATTTATCTATGTAATTTTTTAGAACATTCACAAAAATTAGACTTATAGAACTTGAAAGCTGTGAATAGGTTTTAAACATTTTTTAAAAATCCATAAGCTTTTTTTCTTCCATTGTTCAGCCCCAGCAGATGATAGCTGTTTGCATGTCTGCTTAAAAAGATGCCCCAAAGGGAAACATGTGTGGACTATGGCGCCAATTCCTATTTGACTCCAGGGATTGGCATCCTAAATATCATATCAGTGGGTCACATCAGAGCCTGACAAACCCCAGCTGGGCAAAGAAGTAGCTTCAATAATTATAGGCTTTAGCTCTGAGGTGCTTTAGCTTCTGATAACTGCTTTTTTAACTTTCATTTTTCTTACACTTACATGTGTGTGTGTGTGTGTGTGTGTGTGTGTGCTTGTACCTTTGTGTTTATGTGTCTGTATATCTGTGGCAGTGTGGGTTGGGAGGTACACTCATGGAAACTAGAAGAACTCCTTCCACCATTTGGGGATTGAACACAGGTCCTCAAACTTGGTAGCAAGTGCCTTTAACCCACTGAGCTGCCTCGTAGACCCAAGTTTTTGTTTTTGATATCCAGTAGATTGTTCTGAAGACCATCCATCCAAAGCTCCATATTTATACTTGTCCAAATCTGTACCCTTCAGAAAGTCTTCCAACACTCATCTTGGCAGCTGCAGTGAATTTTAATGTATTACTCTAGCCTGCAGGCCCTCTTGTGGGTCAGACTTCCTGCCTCCTTGATCCTCTGACACCTACCCCTCTTTACCCTTCTCTACCCACTCTCTCTTTCTACATCTTTCTAATGAGCTCAGTTTATTTCATTTGATGGCTTTAGCATCGCTTTTTCCTGGCTGAGTTGCCTCTCATTTAAGTCTCTATTTGAATGACACTTGCTGTAAGGGGACTTCCCTGATCTTTGGTCTGAGGATAACACACCTGCCAGCCTTACCAGTTCTACCACATCAAACTATTTAGTTTGTATAGAGCATCCTTGTGCCTAACATGAGTGTGTTTATTTCTCTTTGATACCCTAATTTTCTTTCTAGTCACTAGACGTTTCATTCCTTGAAGGTAGTGACATCCTTTCCCATGATACTCATTATCTTAGGACTGAGAGCCCAACACATAGAAGTCTCTCAATGAACATTTACTGATTGGCTAATAACATGACTTTCCTATGTCCAGAGACTTCATTTTAGAAAATAGCTTGCAAAGAAAAGGACTACTTCAGTTTTCAAATTTGAAGAACCCTGCACTTAAAAAGACAGCATTTTTTCAGCTAAAGTATCTATATTGCTTGTTGCCCACTCCTTGAAGTGTTATAAATCATTTCTTTCATTCCCATGACCTATCTCTTTACATCTCTCAAACACAGACACTGTTTTCTGAATTCTTTAGCATCGAATTCCAGTCAACCCCACCTCAGCCAACCAAGAGTCACCACCTCCTGGATTCCAGGTGGGACAAGAAGAGGGGAGGTGAGCTTCAGTATCCCCTGAGTTTAAGCATAAGCTACGCACACACTTAATACACTGCAGATTCCAAGTCAAGTTTTAGAAACAAGCTTTACATAAGATGCCTCATGAAGGAATAGTCTCAGCACTGGACAGGCCTGGATTCTATTCCAGGCTTCTCTCTGCATAGCTTTAGTGATTTATTCAACCCTCAGACTCTTCATCTATAGGATGAAAATATGAATGCCACCCCTATACAGTTATTGTATTTAATAATTTAATATGCATTTAATAAGAACTATGAACCCTAACCAACCTCGTTCTTCTAATAATATGTGAAATAATTATTTCTCACCATCATATTCTTGTTTTGCTATATGGAGAGGATTCTCTGAGCAGAACTTTAGATCACAGGAAGATCTTTAGACACAGATTGTCACTTTTTTACAGAGAGATGAGGAAATATTTGTTTGTATGGGGGATGAGAGTGACTGGATTGTATTAAATTCACACATAAAATTGTCAAATAACATGTAATTAAAAAAATGGTTAGTAAAGATGTTATTTCATCCAGTAGATAGTAGATGGCATTTACAAAGTGACATATTTTAAATGATGTAAAGGACTTATTTTAGAAAGGGAATATGCATGTAAACAGTGTACTGTTGCATCAGTACACTGAGTATTGCAACACCTATAGGTTTAGGTAAATTTTGTCTTCAGCTGTGACACAGGAGGAAGATCATGAGTTTTGGAATTGAACCTCGGGTACAGACACGATCCCTAAGGAACTCTGTCAATAGTTCAGTATGGGTTTCATCATTGTGAAATGATCTCATTGATGAACCTAGTCAGCATTAAATAGATTGCATATAAAGGACATGCAATGCATTTTACTTAACTCATAGCAAGTGTTTAACAGAAACTAACCCTTTTTGTCCTGTTTCTTTCATCCTAATTATTGGAAAACTTCTTTTTTTCTTCCTTGGCACCAACTCCCTGATTTTATAAATGAAATCAATGTACAAATACGACTTAATTTATTATGACCAGCAAGAGAGTCTCATAATGATATGCCATCTCTTCTGGGAGTCAGAGGCTATTCTATTTGGCCTACTTTGCAGCTCAGCAACATTACCAAGTACTTACATTATCAGTAATGATTGAGCCTGGAAGTTCGCCAAAGCCACCCAGGTAGTGATGGTAGGATTAATTTAGGCTTCATGTAATTGGTCCCTCAGAAACTGCAATCTAGGGATTTGATAGAAAGAGTTGGGAACTCTTAAGAGAAATGGTTAATATGCTCTTTCTAGGTAGATACTAGTATAATGGTTTCATCTTAAGATTTTAATCTTATAGGCTTACATGTAAAGGGAAAGTTAGATATCACCTTGACCTAGAAAAGGAGGGTTTCAGGAGAGTCCTTTAATCTCCTGAAATTGTTTGTAACATGTTTTACTGTGTGTACATATGGATTATATTATTGTCTTTCATCAGATACTCAGCTGGGAACAGTTCTCCAAAGTGTTCAGCCCACTCTACTAGAACAATCCCCAAGACAGATTGTGCGTATGTGTATTGTAATGAAGGTGACGTGTCTTGTAGGCTGCACCTTGAATGGTCACATAATGAGTTAGGATCAGGGTAGGGGAGACAAGATATCCCAAGGAGCACATTTCATTGTCATTAAGATAATTCTCATTTATTGGTGGGTGTAATTTACACAGAGCTCTAAGCATTATGAAGGATAGTTGTGTATAAAAGTGAAAAATACCATTCAGTATACACTCAGGTTGGAAGCAAAGTAAGGCCTTTAAAAGAAGCAACTAAACCAATAATAACAAGGAAAACTTACTCAGGGCCAGTAAAAAACAATGTAAAAGTGTATACTTGGCTGCAAACAGTAGTCTAACTGCAGAGAATGAATTTGGATGCCATGGCAGTGGGCGACATCTGAAAGAAAGAAATTAAGAAATTAGTGTAGTCAGGGAACATTGGTGTAGCATCAGGGAGGGGAAAGTAAATATATTGGATATTGAAATGTTCAGACCGGAAGTGATTGAGGGTTTAAAATAAAGAATGTAAGTGTTAATACTATGTTAAAATACTGTGGCTATCTGATGTCGTGCTACTCTCTATATACTTATATATAAGGTAAGACCTTATCCTATAGAGGTAAGGTTGATACAAACATAACCTACTCTTGCAATCTGTTTCACAATTTAATATTGATTTTAGTTCATCCACTCACAAGACTTCAGGAAAGAATAATTCTATACTTAGTTTTTGATAACCTTTCAAAGGACTGAAAAAAAACAATCAACTTCAGAAAAGCTTCGAAGTAGGATCTGGTCGGTGTAAACCATTCCTGCCCTATCTCAGGGCCGAGTTCTCAGCCTTGAGTCATCCCTCCACCCGCCTTCCCCCCAATCCCTGCTAGTCTGCAGGCCTCTCAGCTGGGAACAGTATTACGCTGTTGCCCTCTGCTGGGACGATATGGGAAGTTCACCGGGAAACAATGGTGCCCAGGCGTTTTCAACGCAGGGACTGCTGGTAATGGGGAGTCCACAGCAGCCTCCAGGCAGGATGCATTTAGTACTATTTACAGGCCTCCCGGTCAGGTATTTCTTGGCAATATGCCTGTATTCATTAACTAAAGGGAGTAATTGGATTTTTACTGCAGGGAAGTTGTCAGCTAGTTTTAAAAAGTACTTCAGAAAATTGTTCGGCTTTATCTTTGGCTTGATCCCGTGAAGCACTGCCCATGATTCATCGTGGGTGGTGACCATCTTGCCACCAAAATAGAGTAGGGCGGGGCTCCAAAGTCATTTCTAAACTCTGTTCCATTATTATTATTTTTTCAATGGTGAGGGAAGCACATTGGTATTCATGACTGGTTTTCTTGTCTCAAAAAATCGAATTAATGCCTTGTTAAATTAGATTTAGAATGCTTTCTTTGGTATTCCTTCAGTTCCCTGCTCAGCTGGGTTTTTTTTTTTTTCCTGCTAGAGGTGAAAAATCATTCACTGTAATTAAGACAGGGGTGGGGTCGATGCTGAGAAAGAAACCAGAGAGAGGAGCTATGAATTGTCATGTGTGCAAATTGGTGACAAACTTCTAAAAGAAAACAATGGGAACTGAGTGAGGTAAAAGAGAGGACGGATTGGAATGGTTCATTTTAACGCTTCATTTTGATTTTGATTTCAAAGGATCAATAATATGTACATGAAGGTCTGCCTCCGGTTTCCATAACAACCCGCCTCATTGAAAGACGGCAGACTCCGCAAATCTCCAATTATCAGCCTTCCAGGGCTTATTAATGGAGCCGAGCATCCCAGTGAGGCAGGCAGCTCATTGTTGGCACGTGCCTAGTGGGTTGGCAGGAGGGTGGGAGCCCAGTGAAGTGGAGTGTGTGGCAAGACAGCAGCCATTTGTCCCCTGTCGCTTCTGGGGGGTGCAGCTACTCAGGAAGCTTGAGTGCATCTTCTGGAGCCCCAAGGGACTGTAGGCTGTGACAAGAAGCTCAGAAATAGAGGGCAGAGATTGCCTTTTCAGCTCCACACTAACACCAATTCTCCTGTAGTAAATCTACATGAATTTAGTACACACTCCATATGTCTTTTGGACTCCTGCAATTAATTAAGGACCCCTCACAAAAACAATAGATATTCTCTGTTTCCAATAGTACCCCAAACCTTAATTAAAATGTGAAACCAACCTAATATATATCTGACAGCTTCAAGTTTCTCAGTCTATGGTCTGGCGTCCACTTATTAGGTCTTTATTTACATAGGGTCATTGAAAGAACAAATACAAGCCTGGCTTGTTGGCATACACCTTTGATCCTAACACTCAGGAGGCTGAGGCAGGTGGCAGAAAAACCCTGCCCCCTAAGAAACAACACAAAGCAAAAAGGGGGAGCAAATATAACACTGATGAAAAATACAGAATATATACGCATTTGTTCTAACTAACTGATAAAGTCGGTGTGTGCAGTATCTTGTTCAAGCCTCAGTGGTTCTGTGGTGAGGGTCATTGTTCCTTTTCATAGAGACAGAAAGGAGCAACAGAACTTCATGGGTTGTGAGTGCGAATGCATCAGGGTCTCCGTCTCTTCCATCTACATAATCCTCAGGAGACCAGCCTGCATTAAGCTCAGAGATCCACATACTTCTGCCTCCCGATTGCTGGGATTAAGGGCATGTATCAACAATCCAGGCTTATATTCTTTCAATGACCATATGTAAAGACCTAATGAGTGAACTACATTTCTTTTCCTATAATTTAACTCCGATTAGAATAAAAAGGACCGACGGAGTTGTGGGATCTAATGCGATTAAGGAAATGGTTACTCTAATGTTAGAGTAATGATTGCTGTGTATGAAATTATTGGATTTCCAATTGTGGGAGGTTTGGGTATAATAAAATGCACACAATGTGAGAAATAGAGTAATCGCAGTCATAAAATGCTTCAGAAGTGTTAGACAAATGTCAATTTTTATTGTAATGCTGAAGTGTTAACTGATGAAGACTTCTGTTTGACAGAGTGCCAGATCAACTGACTTTGTAGCCTGGAAATGTCTGCCTTAACATTTTGAATAGTCCTTTATATAAACCACCACTGAAATTCAACAGGATCAGAGAAGAAATCTTTGGGGGGGGTCTTTCAAAAATAAAGACATTTGTGGGGAAAACCTCAAACTCATTAACTACTCAGAATTGCTAAACTGCTTTTAAAAACCTGAACATTACATTAAGCAGAAGACTGGGAAATGGCACGCCCTTGCAAGGGACTCAGTCTGTAGCTGTCAGAAAACACTATGAGAATAGACCAGTCTTGGCAGTACTTTCACCAAAGTTGCTCAAATAATGATATTTATGATTTTGGATTCTAGGACTTGGAGCAGAATTTGTTTACCGAGTCATCTTTTCAAGGCTGAAGTGGCTGTCTCAGTTACCACTTAGCCATTTCTGTGCCTCAGGCCCCATAACGACCCTGTAGGGTAGGATTTAGAGCTGAGGAAGCTGAGGTGCAGAGAGGTTGCATGAGGTTCCTAAGGCTTCACATTTAGGAAGTGGCAGATTCCAGATCCACACTTGTGCAGTCCAGCTCTTGAGCCTTATGTTCTCCTAAGGGTTGTCTATACTCGGACTCCAATTGACTTTGTTTTCTCTTGATTCCTAATGAGCACGTCCATCTTCCTAGCTTCAAGTAGAAGAATCTTGTCAAAAATCCCAAACATCTGCCATAATGGTGGATTCAATAGTCAATAATAATTTCCCATCTTCTTTGTCTAGCATAAGATAGTTAACTGGTCAGTTCCTACACTTTAAAATAGTTTCATTACTCCTCTTCCAGTTCGCTTTAGTTTCCTCTCTGTTGTGATAAAACTGACCAAAGCAACTTGGAGAAAGAGAGGGTTCAGTTCATCCTACAAATTGCAGTTCATCATTGAGGGAAGCCATGACAGGAACCCAAACAAGGGCCTGGATACAGAACTAAAGCGGATACCATAGAGGAACACTGCTCACTGGCTTTCTCCCACATTCAGTGACCTTTCTTATACCTTCCTTATACCCTATACCTGCTCAGGGAGACACTAGTCACACTGGGCCCTCCTCCATCAAGCAACAGTTAAGAAAATTCTGCACAGATATGCCCACAGGTCAGTCTGATACAGACATTTTCTTACTTGAGGTCCCCTCATGCCAGATGACTCTGATTTGTGTCAAAGTAACACAAAACCACCAGCACATAACACTTTACCTAGTCTTACCCTCCTGGCCCCACTGGCTTATCTTATTTTCCTTCCTCTGACTGATTTCTCCTGAATCACCTCAGAGCTTAGTTCTTAACTCTTAGATCTCTTATTCTCTGTCTAATTTATGCCTTTGATGATCACCAGTGTCAGCTCTTCTTAAATGGTTGTGATCACAACACCTGATAAGAACATGTCTAGAAGAAAGGATCATTTATTCAGAGATTTCAATCCACAGCTCCTTGGCCTCATGAGCCCAGGCAAAACATTATGGTGTTGGTAGCATGTGATAGGAGAGTTCTTAATGGTACTCAGAAAGCCAAGAATCCTAAGAAGAGGTGGTAGAGCAAGATATAGCTGCCAAGGACATGGCCTCCTGGGCACCTCCTCTAGCCATGATGGAAGTTGAATCGCCCAGTTTTGTCCAGGTATTCATTGCTGCTATGTTTTCCTGATGGCAAAGGCTGTGTTATATAGCAACATTTGATGACACTCCTATAGTTCAGCTTTTATACTCTTTCTACCCACTGGTCCACAGTATTTTCTGGGCTAGTGGAATGATATAGATGTCCTCTATAGAGTGAACTTCATATGAAGCTGTATCATATGGCTATACATTTAAAATTATTTATTGCAGTAGAAGATCCATGAAGACAAGATGTTCTTTGTTTTAGTACTGTTTTGTACATTATTGTATTCCTAGAAAATTGAACATGTAATAACATTACAGGAAGCATTTGTTCTATTCAGTGGCTGAAGAAATCACCTACATGGCAATATGACAGGTATTTCTATTGGCTGTAATCACTTAAAGGAAAACAAAATAGCCATGCCAGTTCTGAAAGACAGCACATCAGTGACAAAGGAGACACGCTCACTATTAGTAGGTTTATTTCCTTATTATCGCTAAGGTACTTCTCTTTACCTAGACAGATCCTCCCTCACCTTCCTTTCCTTCTGTAGATTCTTTGATGATTCATATCATTTAGACATGTAATATCCTCCTAATGGCTGCCAGTCATTGGTAGGGTGGCACCAAGGCACTTGATACTTTGATCTTGCTTTACAGTCTCTCTCTGTGTGGAAGACCAGCCACTGGGGGGGGGAGGTTTCCTCATCCTTTCTCCTAAGTCATTGGTTCTCAACCTTCCTAATGCTGTGACCCTTTAATACAGTTCCTTATGTTGTGATGACCCCCAACCATAAAATTATTTTTGTTGCTACTTCATAACTGTAATTGTTGCTATGATTCATAATGCAAATATCTGATATGCAGATGGTCTTAGGTGACTCCCAAATGGGTCATGATGAACAAGTTGAGAACCACTGTCCTAAGGCGAAGAATCTCTAGATTTTATCCAATCCTAAATGTTTTGGTTTGAGTATAAAGTGTTCCTTGCAGCTCATGTGTTTGAAGAGTTGGTCCCAAGCTGGTAGAAGGTTGTGAAATCTTTAGTAAATGGAACCTTTCTAGAAGTAGGTCACAGGGACATGACTTGAGACTTTATAGCCCACCACTATTTCCTATTCATTCTCTGCTTCCTGGTTATGGACACAAGGTGACAGACCCACTCACACTCCTGCTGTATGCCTTCTTCACTGTGATGGACTGTGTCATCCAAACTGTTATCTAGAACAAATCTGTAATTGTACATTGCTGTGGCACTCAGCAAGGAGACAAGGAGGCATTTTCATATGTGGAAGTCTTGCCAGACCTCAGCAGAGGGAACCACTGTCATGGGCAGCACTGATGTACTCTACAGTGGAGTCTCGAGAGTCTGAGCTCATGTCTTATATTGATTCAGCACTCCTTGGGTGCAGATCATAAGCAACCAAACATCCCCAACAGAAATCCAACACCTGCAGACAATACAAAATGCCAAGGCCTATGCATCCCTTTTTCCAACAGTGCACAAAAACAATAAGTATTTTAAACACAACTAAAAATAAACTTCCATAATACAAATCCTTTCTCCCCTGAGTTGCTTCTTGTCAGGTATGTGGTCACAACAAGAAGAAAAGTTAATACTTGGGCATGGTTTTATCCCAACCACTGGGAGTTTCACTCTAAGTAAAAATAGATGGGATGAGCACAAAGGGAGGAAAGGAGAAGAGAGCTGTGATTAACTTTTATTGCTGAATACTTAAAAACATGGCAGCCATTCTTGGGATTTCCTACTCCCAAGGCTTGGGTTGACGATTCTCCATTGCATCTGTTTACTGTGGGAAGCATTGGCTCCCTGAAGAAGTACTATGGCACTGGCAGGAGGTTGATGCGAGTATAATCATTCAGGTTCAGCTATTCATTTGTAGCAACCTGTGTCCTGACACCTGCTGTGTGCAGCAGATTTATAGCTTGTCACCATGAGTAAGGTGTTTGAGAGAAACTATAACCGGGTTAATGCTACCCTTTCACAAAACACTTTTGTTTTCTCTTATTATGTCCCATGTTATTCTAACACCCTCTGTGTCATCTATTCCAACCTTTCTCTGTCTCCCCCCACCACCAAGCTCCCAACCATATCTCTAGAGAATCATTGCTACTCAGCCCATCAGCCAAAGTTAGTGGGTTCCCATGGCAACCAGGCAGCTGGTGTCTAGACACTCAGAAAGAAGCCTTGCAATTGAACTGCAAATCTAGATTCTAACACACCCCCTCCTCTCTTTCCTCCCATTTCCCTTTTATTTACAACAGGCATTAGTGCCAACACTGGATGAAGTTTCATTTTGACAGACCATTAAAGGAAGGAGGGGAGAGAGAGTGGGTGAGAAACCCAAAGTACTGTCTTGTCACATCAGCTGAGGAAGAGGACAACTGAGTTGACAGACTTTGATCGCTCTTGCTTTTTTTTTTGAAGGATTTTATTTAATTAAAATATTTTAAATTAGGAAATAGTGTCAGTAGTCCACTGGGAGTCATAAGTATTTTTAAGAGCCAATAAAAGCATTTTCAGGGTAAGCCTTCAGTGGATACACTAGGGTGAGGCAGAATTTTTCACAGGCACCAGACAATCAATATAATTTCTCCTTCTATGTGGCTTGAGGGAATTGCTTGTCTTTGGTATTATAGGAAAGTACAAGAAAGGGCTTTAAATGACACCTCATATCTATAAAAGTCAAGTTGAAATCTTCTTTATTTCTCTTGAGGAAGAGAAAAGCTCTCCTTAACAACCACGGTCTGGTCTGGTTCTTATAGGTCTTTTTAAGTGTTCTCTTGTGTATATAAACAGTTTTACAGAGCACAAAAATTAGGCAAAGGCACTTATATAAGACAGCTATGATCGGATCATATCTGAACATGTCTAAGTGTAAACATTTTCCAGACTACAAAAGGACCAGCTATATGCTTAGCCTGTCTATATAAACAATTAAAGTTTCCTAGATGATACTTCTTGAGGTGCCCAGGCATAAAATTACCCATCCATGACATTATTCCAATACAGAACAATGTTGTTTCTTTAAATTCATCCCTAGATCACCAAACACAAACTCAAAAAGATCCTTTCTGATTCTTCTGAGACATCTCATGGTTCCCCATGATTCATATTTTCATGGTTACAACCTATCAATGAACCCAACTATGTTCAGCTACACAGAAGCTCCTAGTCTTTGGATGGAAATTGTTGATGCTCCATAGAATTTCTTCGTTCACTAGAATGAAAAATATTTTTCTCATACATTTGATTATTTTTAATGTGGCTTTAATTGCAGAGTTTTTTTTGTTTTGCTTTTGTTTTGTTTTGTTCGTTTGTTGTTTTTACTATACCTCAGAGATTACTATACTATAAAAGCATAGATTTTTACTATACTTCAGAGATTACTTTCCAAAAACACATAAAAACCTAACTTAGGAAATAGAATTAGGGCTGGAGAAATGGCTCTGTGAGTAAAGAGAAATTAAAGACCTGAGGTCAGATTTCCAGAGTCCACACCAAGCCAGATGTAGTAGTGTGTGCCTGTAATCTGGGCTTCTATGGTAGATAGACTTCTATGGTAGATAGAATCAAGACTTCTCAGAAATTTGAAGGGTAGTTAATCTGCTGTATGCAGTGGCCAATAGAGACCCAAACCAAGTGGAAGGCAGGAACTGACACCTGAGTTTGTCTTACGACTTCATATGAACACTGTGAAATATGGATGTCTTCTGCTTCGCCTCCCTCTGTCTTTCTCTAACACACACACAAACACACACAAACACACACACACATGCACACACACACACATGCACACACACAGAGGTTTAAAAAAAAACACAATTCACTAAATTGATTTTTCCTTTATAAGTTTGCATTTTAATTTCAAAAAGTAGAGATGATGAATTAGGGCAGTGTGAGTTTGAAAGCATCTCCCTTTGCTCTTTAGTTAGGAATTGGCAGTGATACTTAGGCTATGTGGATAAGACATACAGCTGCATCTGAACGTGTTGAAGCAGAATTATCATTTTCAAATTCAGGAAATTTTCATTAGCCACAAAGGCAAATTATTTGCCAAGTTTCAGATTCAAAAGTTTCAAAGAAATAGTTTGGTATCAGGCATCTCTTTTTCCTTTTACCTTATCATCTGTCAGCTTTGAGTATTTTAGTTATTTGAGAGCAGAAGGGCGTAAAGATGTGGTTATATTAGTTCAGGTGTTACTTTCTTCTCCACCACCTTCTTCAAGGAAAGCTGATGTGCTGTCGTGTATCCGTGTAAGTTTCCCCACTGAAGTTACCATACCTCTTTCAGGCTGAGTGCTGTCCCTGACTTTGGAATAGTCTTACTCCTAGGCTATGGTAATTGAAAGAACCCTTCTCACAATTTTCTCAATACTGAACCATCTTGTGCAAACCAGTAGTCCAGAAATGAGTCCACTAACTAGACTTTTGGCTATCTTGCATTACTTCAGGCTCTACATCATTTATCTCTTTTTAAAATTCCAGCTGATCTGAAAGTCAAACCCAGTCTTTATTCTCATCTACACTCACTGAGCTGGAAATGCTATTGCTCTTAAACACACGACTAGGGGGTTCTGCTGCTTTCTGACAGAGTTCTATAATCTAGCCCCGATCTATCTGAACTGGCCTACTCCTAATCACTGTGTCCCAGCAGTCTTCATTGCTTATGTACTGTATGTTGGATTCTTTCCATAACCATGTACTTCAGATATTTTGTTTGTCCTCTTCCACCCACTACCTGGCTTCACATCCAAACAGCAGTTGTATGGCTGATCTCTATTTGAATCTGACATGCTTTTGCAACAGCTTTATCAGTATAGTTCTGCCTCCTTTTGAATGTCATGTTTATGGCCGAGGTTAGGGGTGTGACAGGGGAAGAAGGATGAAGAGATATTGGTACACACAGTGAAAGAGATTTTAATGTAGATCATTAAGAGATGATAAGGCCAGTCTGGCTATATTTATAGAGACAGTGGCCAGGGTATAGATTAAAATGCAATAAATCAGTATAGATTAAAATGCAAGACTGGAGTTAACAAAGGAGTTAAAGATATAGAAGCATAGTTGGCAACAGCATCTGGGATCTAGCAATTGTGGTATGAAGATAAAGGTTTGTGATAAAGAAACTGTTATGCTTACAAGATTGTCTACAGATTAAGAGCATGGTGACAGGGCTGATGGGATGGCACTTGCCACCAAACTTGATGACCTGAATTAGAACACAGAACTCACATGAAGGAAGAAGAAAATGGACTCTTGCAATTAGCCCTCTGATCTCTGCCTACACACCTTGGCATGTGAGCATATGTGTTTGTACAAGGCACAAGGAATGAATAAATGTAATTAAACTATTACAGAGGTGACAGCATATATTCAATAGTTCACGTGAAGGTCCTTAGAGGAATGAGCCTTTTAAACAGTCTGCAAAGATGATGTGGAGTTTCATCTTGGATTATAGTCATATTAAAGGGGCCAGGGACAGGAAGTCTGACTCTATAGAGTCAGAAATAAACTCATAACTTATTCTTAAACAAAGGTATGAAAGAAAACTAGTATAAGAAGTCAAAAGCTAGAATGTGCCACTAATCCAATAGACGGTTTTTAGTTGGTTACGGCCTTTAGAATCTCACCGTTAGCATCACAGTCTCTTGGCTTGCTTTAGGAGTGCTATAGGCAGGAGCAGATACTTGTGAGGTGATTTAGAGTTGGGGTTGCTCTGAAATAAGGAATTTCATTCAGTTGATTGGGATTTGTTTTCCAGGTGTCCAGCTCATTTCAAAGGGACCAACAATTCTAGTCTCAGCTAAACATTCTATAGACAAAGAATGCCCATGTAGAGGTTCCGTGTTTGGTCTAGTCTTGTCAGAGTTTAGCCAAAGGGTTAAAATTCAATGTTTGGCATTGTTACAGGTAAACACGGGTGGCATCCTGGAGTCTTATGGGAGTCCTATTTGTGAGAACAACAAGTTATATGAAAAGGTTCTTTGTTGTAAGTCACTTCCTGGAGTACAAAAGGATAGGGGGTGTTCAGGAAGTGAAATAATGGGTGAGTTTCTTAACTATGGCTGCTTTCTCCATCACAGATCTTAGATAAGGTCAATATTCAAAGGAAAGAACAAACAGTCAAGGGTCAGAACAATGGTAACATGGTAATAGGGGTAACCAAGGTGAAAACTGAGGCTTGGGGTTCAGAATATAATTGTTCTGTTTTGTTTTGGTGACATCAAGGAGAGCATGGATAGAAAAATGAGGAAGCAGAGGTGAAGAAAAGATGTAAAAATGTAAAGGTAATGGCTTTCCCTTACATGAAGTTTGTTGCTTGGAGTCAAAAAGAATAAATGTTAGTACACATCACCAGAAAAGAGGTTATCCTAGATTTTATGAAAGGCATCTCGTAGAAGAGAGATTACTCATTCATTCATTCATCCATTCATTCATTCTGTTATTCCAGCACACAGGATGCACAATCTTATGGTAATAGATTTCTGTGGGATCTCAGGGATAATTCATACTCAGAGTTGTGGAAGTGGAGACTGTTCATCTCTGGAGGCTTTGCCGTGGAAACCTGCAACAGACTGGGGCTGTGAGAGGGTCTCCAAGGCTTCCTTTAACACTAGGGTGTTGTTAGCACATATCCTTATCAGTTTCAAATAATTTTGAAAGAAGAATTTGGAAAAAAAAGGAAGATAATAAGAGGTAATTTCTATATACAATGTCTCCTAGAGAATGACTTCATTGGGGAGTAAATATTGGGTAGAGAAACAGAGGAGTGACTTTTTTTTTTCCTTTTTATTTGTTCTTTTTGGCAGGGTCTCACCCTGCACCCCAGGCTGGTTTCCAACTCATGGTGGTCCTCTTCCATTAGCCTCTTTAGTTTTGGGATTACAGGTATGAATCATCTTGTCCACCTTGAGGGATGGATGGATCTATGATTCTATCTGTGGTAAGATTCAGACTCTAGGAATCTTTATTATTTTGCTGAGTATTCTCCTAATGTCCCCAAAACACCAAAGCTGTAACATTTTATCACTGCATATAAGAGAACAGCTTGATGATTGTGACTAAAAGAGAAAAAAATTATACAGATACTAATATTATTTTTCCAGTGCAGTTATGATTTTGTTCCAGTGAATGCCATTGATTCCTAAAGTAATTCTTTTACTCAAAAGCAGCACCATAATTTGACAAGCCCCAGGAAACCGAAGCATACAATGAGTACAAAATGAATTGTCCCAGTAAGAGGTAGGGATTGCATCTATTTACCCACGTGTAAACTTATAATACAGACGCCTTTTATGGCGTTTGCTTGTTACAATAATGTTTTTTAAATTAACTTCAAAGTTGGGTTAAACCCTCACAGTTGGTACTTTAACATTCTGCTACCACTAGAAACCACTAGAATCTGGAGGGGGTGGTTGGTAGAGGAATGATATTCACTTTTATTTCCTCCTTTGCAGGACATAAAAATGATCTCTTATGGATTCATAGATATGACAGCATTTGTTATAATTTTAGCTACTTCTGGACTTTCGCTATCCACTAACTCATTACTTAATTTATAAAATGTACCGTAATCAGTGGTTACTATTCACCCCAATGAACTCATTTAGAGGTGCCCGTTTTCCCCTTTCTGTGTGGGATTTCCACTTCACCTCCTATAATCTGAACACAACATTGAAATTTTATAAAGCAATAATTCTCAGTACTGGTTCTTTGAGCCTCCGGAGAGTCTAAGATTACCTTTGATAGCTCTTAAAGCAAAATTACATTGAATTGCCTTGTATGTCACAAAGGAAATAGGAATAGAGGAAGAGAAATATGGAGGGAATAGAGATATGCAGCACATTTAGGACTACAGGGGAGAGGTATAAAATAAAATCAGCATTAGAATCCACTCATCCCTGAGGACAGCGAAAAGCACTATGGTCTCCTGATTTGTTGTATGACTTTAGGCAAAGCACAGACCCTCTGCCTTTGGTTATTCTCTTAGGGGAGGAAGGGCTGAGATTAGATCATCTAAAAGGCTCCCCCTGCTTTCACTAATTACATGAACAATTTACTGTAATTTTATGAATCATCACAAGCCAAGTCTGTGATAATATATACAGACTTAGGATTTTTTGTCCTGAATTATGTAGTTCAGCTATTTGCATTGATAAAATTAGCAAGACAACTGCCAAGTTTCTAGTTTGCTTTGTGCTGTGTAGACACAGCCATAAGGGAAAATTACACAACAAGGATAAATAATTGTCTGCCTAATCTCGAGTTCTATCCAAACACATCACAGCAAGTCATAGCAAGGAACTAGCTGAGTGTGATCCATGGGTGCAGTGTCCCATCTTATAGGTTCCCATCTCACCCAGACAATGGCTGTTCACAAGCAGGGAAGGGTTTTAGGAAGCTGTAACATGATTGGTTTCACTCTCCTGAATTGGACTCATGCCCAGTTTTAATTTCTGAATGTCAGCTTGGAAGGAAGGAATTGGATAACCTGATCTTGTAATATGATTTCCAATTGTCGGATTTAGCAAACCCTGGGGTGATTTTTTTTTTTTTTTTTTGCTTTTAAAGATGGACGTTGGAATGATCAACTTTGGAGTCAGTGATTTAATTCAATATATCTAAAAACATTATGGGGGTCAATGTACGTACTTTTAAATAAAAGTTACTACAACCTGGAAGATAGCTCATTAATTGTCTCATAATCTGATTCAAGACACTAGTCATACGAGAAGGCTTCAAGCCAGGGTTTCCTGGTCCTGCCTTTGAAAAGTATGGTTTCTTCAGCAATAGGGACCACTCTTCTACCCCTGGAAGTCAACCAAGACCAGTAGCCTGTGATGTTTTGTGAGTCTTTTGGTTAACCATTCCAAAGGGAGTTTCTCACGCCTGGTATTAGGGTTTTGTTAGATGGTCTTTGGCTCTCGGAGGAAGCATTGACAGCCCAAGATGGGAAAATTTTACTTAAATTATTTAGGTATATTCCTTATGACTTTTTCAGACACTCTTACTGTTATCTCAGAAAATAAAGGAAACAAAAAAAGATATAATTCAGTAGATAATTTTGGGGTGACTCATTAAAATGAGCTTATACAATACATAGTTCAATAAATGAAAATTCTGATAAAGAAAAACCAAGAGAATATATTGATGAAAATGACTGATAAATTTGCTTATCCTACTAAATTTGCACTAGGTGTTAAATCTAACAGATAATATCAAATGCATCATGTCTGTGTGGCTGGTCTTTGAGTTTTCTTTTTGTTGTTGTTTTTGGAAAGAAGGTAGGCTTTACTTTGGCTCACAGTATGTGGATACAATCTGTCATGATGGACAGGGCATAATATCTGATTCTTTCTTTAAATTGTAGCTTTCTCCAAAATGTGTCTACAAAAAGATTGTAGACAATCTTTTTTCAGGTTGGGGAGGAGAAAGTGTAGTGCCAATTTCTGTCATGTTTGGAAAAAGTTCCTAAGGAAGTATGACTTCTTTGTCCTGGGAAGTCTGATGTTTATGACCAGATGCTGGTGGGATTTTTTTTTTCCTAGGAAAGATGAAGAAATGACTGAGTACTGCGTGTGAGTGTAAAGAACAACCATGTCAGGGAAGTCCTCTCTGGGGATCCCTTCCACAGCTCATGTCCCTCTCCGTGTGACTACATGGCTTCCTGAAAGTCAAAAATCTTTCTAATAAAATCACCGTTCCCTGCATAACTTGTCCACTGGTTGCAAGATTTACTACACAGCTAGGGACAAGTGACGGTTCAGGCTTTGCTTACTCAATATTAGTACACACGTCTTCTACAAGCGGAGCTGAGTCCAAGTATAAGCTACTTCATTTGAAGTCAACCCGTATGGAGTTTAGGTGTGAGGTAGGTTTGCTCTGTCTGTAGCAGAGCCTTCAGCAGACACATTGTGAACTCGTGGGCAGTTCTGCTCAGCAGCCTCCACTCTGACCCTGCAATCATCTGACTTCTCCTTTCCCTGCCCTGCCAGTTGGGCCAATTTTGCCTGTGAAATCATTCTCAGACTTTGGCCCCAACTTCCCAGCGTTTTTCAAAGTACTCTTTCTATGTAATTTTTCTCATTTTATAATAAGCAAAAGCCTTGTAGAACATAGACTTTTTTCACTTTTGCTAGAGTACTTGAAGAAAGGCTCTCTAAGATTGAATGAGTATTCACTAGTGAGGGAGAGGGAGAAGGTAACTTACTTATTAGGCACCCATATGAGCCAGGATGTGACACTGTGTTAGATTTTGTTGTTGTTTCTTCATTTACTGTTCAGTTTTCTTCATTTCTGTGAATGTATCACTCCTACTTTATGAAAATATGATAAAGGGGGAATGATACATATCCTAAACACAATACCTGGCATACAGCAAACACCAGACAGTGTTTTCTTTCAGAGTCAGCACACGACTTCCACATGATGAGCATTGCGAAGGATTTTAAACCAATACATTCAGTTCTTATCATCCGTGAGAGAGGCACCAACAGTACTGACAATTATAGATAAGGAAAATGAAGGAACAAGGGGTTAAGTAAGTTACCTAAAGCTGTAGTAAAGTGTCACAGGAGGAATTTTATGCAGTATGGCTCTAGAATTATCCCATATCCACAACTCTAGGCCATTTAAGAATAGTTACACTTAAAATGTCTGCCTTTTAAAAACTTTCTTGCAAATCTCAATAAGTGTCAGTGAAATTAATAATTATAAAATTAGCAAGGAAATGGAGGATGATGGAAAAATGTTTCCCATGGCCGTGAACTCTGGTTTATTGGGATTCATTTTGTCACCCCAATTTGAAAGTTTAAGTTTAATTATAGTTCCACATATTTCCTTCCTGAGGTTATTGAAGTTTTATTTACATTTAAAAATCGTTCATGGATTTTCCTCTATTTTTATCATTTTCAGTCTTTTGGGATGCAGAGGTGCAGAGAACATTTGAATGGCAAATGAGGAAAAATGGAACACTGAGAAAGGTTCTTTTCCCTATGAATTTTTTGCTACTGTAAGCTATTTACAAAATCAAAACTAGATATATGTTTTATTCATTCTCAAAATAATATTGAACAGTGTGTGTGTGTGTGTGTGTGTGTGTGTGTGTGTGTGTGTGTGTGTTTCTCCTGTTAGTTAAAAAAGCATATTTAAGGCTGTAAGGCAAACTGGGGCAATGTTACAGCGATCATTTGCAGCCTGCTTACAGCAAACTGAAAAGGGTCTGCCATGCTGAGAGAGCAGGGATGGAGCTTACTTAGGTTTTTAGAAGTCTCTGATGAGGCTTGGGCGTGTCCATTTGTTCTGTCATATTAGAGTTTTAACTTTTAGAACTATAGATAAGTCTAGAGGGAAAAAGGGAAGTAAGCAAAGGCCCCGAGAGGTTGAACTGTATATGATTACCACTGAAGGACACTCTGTGTCACAGTTTCTGTGATTCCTTTCTATCACTTATATCACATGATCCAAAAATTTCTGTTCTACTGGCACCATAATTGCTAATCTGTATACTGATTCCACATTCTTCTTGTCCCGTCATGTGTTGACAGAACTAATGCCTTAGAACTAGAGTAACCACCGGATCACTCTGGTAAATCGCATAACTAATGCCTCCATAGAACTATATACAACTGCCAGCTCAGAGTGTAGGAGTAAGTCTACCCTATGCTTATGCTGCTGTCAAAATGCTATCAAGATTGGGATTTGAATTTTTACTCTTCGGATTTGACTTTTTCATTTTAATCATGGTAAGAAATGAAGTAAACAGACTAGGAATATAGCTCGGGCAGAGAGCTTGCCTGGCCCTGGATTTGAGTTCCTAGCATCATACATATATTCACACACACACACACACACACACACACACACACACACACAGACTCACACAGAGAGACAGACAGACAGACAGACAGACATAAATACAACCAATATCATTTAATTTTTTATATTTATTGCAACTTATGACAGAAATGACCGACAGCTGCTAGACAAGACATATAATTTGCAACTGTTGCAAATGGGAGGAGTCAGGTTACTAATTTGTGATTATTGTGTACACTGGCTGTATAGATAAAGTTGAAGAGCTTTCTGAAGTGAGTTGACCTGTCCTCCTTTGACTTTTATTGTTAGTCTTTGGATCTCTTTTCCTTTCAGATAAAAACACTAGTAACTAAAAACCCTGCATTCCCTTCTGGTGTCTACACAGTGGCTTGCCTTGGTTAGTAATCACTGACCCTCCTTTTCTGAGTACATGCTTTTCTGTGTACAGATGGGCATTCTTTTCAACCAGAGATATAAAGTATTGTGAGGGATCTCATCTTATCTAGAAAAATAAAGAGAAAAAAAAAGTCCTTTTTCTTTGTTTGGGAAATTGCTTTTTCTGTCTTGGAATGAGAAAGCTGATTTACAAAATCTGTAAATTAGGTTAGAGTTAAAGAAATCTTAAACCGATAGTTGATTAAATATTCAACAGATTACACAATGTGACCTTTCTGTTTTGTGAAGTATTTTAAAATATCATAACCTGGGATGAGGTGTAGCAGTCACAATTGTCCATACTCTTATTTATAGATTAGGAAACCGAAGCAAAGAAAGGAAATCTAATTTGTCTGAGTGCCTTGGTGGAAGAGTCAGGGTATTTGGTAGATTCGCTGAGTCCTGAAACTTCTGGGATAGGAGAAAACACGTATATGGTATGTTTTGGGTATCACTAAGACCCTACTTCGGCTGCCTTTGATATTTCTTCTTGATTGGATTCTTATTTGTTACTCTTTGAAAAATGTGAGTAACAGATTGTTTTCTCAAAGGCTCAAAAAACAAGGGACAAGGGTGAAAGTGTAATCTAGATCACTATTCTGACATCAAAAATTATGTGTACAGGCTTGGCATTTTAATGTAATTTAAAATATGAAGCACAGTGATGTCAAAGGAAAATGTGGGTCCCGGTGACAACCAAAAGCCAATCTGGGCTCCAGATTGACATCTGGTGTGTAGCTCAAGTAAGAGACCACGTGAGTCACAAAAGGGCCATATGCGAGTAAGCCACTAAGCTCTCCTTATTGCTTCCCTTTGAGCTTTTGAGGCAACAATGTTTAATATTCAAGAAAGATGAAAATAAGAAGGGGAAGGGAAGTGCACCCCAGCCCAGTGGTGATTGGTAGGATAATTGTGGGCATGGCCTCGGGATGATAGCAGCTTCTATTTAATCAATGTTGACAAGGCTGGGCAGGTCCCCAGAGGTAATGTTTTACTCGGAAATCCACTCAACCTAATTTCAGTAATGTAGGGCTGTGGAGAGACCTGGAGAGGAGCCAAGAAGCGGGGCCATTAGAGCACCATGTGGGCGACGGCAGCTGGGAACACCGCCATCCCTCCAGCAGCACTGTAGCCAGGCTGCCTGGCTGGGCACGCAAGCAGCCGCTGCTGCATATGCTCCTGGTGTTTGCTCACCCACAGAAGGAAGGCACAGACATGCTATTTTCCTCACCCTTTCGAGGAAATGAATGAAACGCATCAAAGGCAAGAACTACTTCCAGAGTCTTCTTCGGCAAGGAGAGGAGAGTCAGGTTGACTGATCATGTATCTTGAATGATGGTGCTGAAACTGTTCCCTCAGCTCTCTTTTGTACTTTTGCCAATATGACTACCACTATACTGTGAGAATGGATACAGAACTATTTTAAATATTTATTGTTCTCTGATTGTGACTTTGATCATGGAGCTGGGGTGTAGCTCAGTGGCAGAGAACTTGCCTAGAATGCCTAGCTTGTACAAGGCTCTGTGTTCAATACCAGGCCCTTGAAAAGGAATGCCGTGGGAAGAGGATGGGAGTCCTGGGAGGCGGATATAGAAGACTATGACAGCCATCCTTTTCTTAAAATGTATGAGATCCGACTTTGCAAATTCAAGAGAATTGATGCAAGAGACATGATACTGAACTCTGCCCAAGTTGTTCTTTTCCTTACCACTCTTTCTCCAACCGGCAACACATCATTCTGGAAACTACTAGCGTATACGGTCCCAGACGATGGGCATTCTTGATTCGCCTTTCACAGTAATCGTTGGTCTACTAATTCATAGGCCAGTATAGAGCCCGGTTCCTTTTATTGGATGCATCGATGAATGGATGGACACACTTTCCTTCATTGTGAAGTGTCTTTCAGCTTTAAAGCATGAATAATACATGGTTTTATTGTCTCTGACATTGGCTTTCTCTTTTTAAGTTAATACATAAATAAATGATAGGATTAAAAGAGGCCTCCCGAAAGCAAGATGCTTTCTAAGAGGTCTTTGGGTTTAGAAAAGCAATGCTTTTGCAAAGGCTACAATGCTGGAGAGGCAAGTAGCTGCCATTGGTTAAATATTGAAGTCATCTAAGTTGTCCCCATATACTTTTCATAATTAGGTGGCAGTCATATCACTTAGACGATGGCATATGGAGGTATAATTAAAGTGTTTCGAGTGAAGTATAATTAAGAGGTTTGAAGTTCTTACCTTAAGCTTCTTCAGTGGATATAATTGTTTACTCTTGAAAATATGACCATGTTTTATTTGAAAGTTCTTTCAATCTCAGATATTTTTTTCTTCTTAATGCAAGCCACTAAAAAAAATCACTAGTAAGATGACCAGATTTGGGGAGTTGATTTTGGTATAATGAATACTAACTTGGGGACACATCATCTGGCCACATGATTCCCCCCCCCACACACACACATGTATACATGTGTATGTTGTTAAAGCAAAAGCTTGGCTGATATTACAAAAAAAAAAAATACTGCGAATTTGGTGGCTTTTAAGTAAAAGAAATTTACTTTTCACTGTTTTGGGCAGCTGTTGAATCCAAGATCAAATTTACAACTGATTCACTTTGGCAAGTGAGGGCCTGATCTAATATAGTCACCGTATCTTCACATGGTATGAGGAACTAGCTAGTACTCAATATTCCATTTTTTTAACAATTCTATGCCAAACCACGAATGCTTCATCTTTCTGGTCTAATCATTGGCTAATGGCTCCACTTATTAATATCAACACCTGGGATCAAGATTATCACAAACCAATTTGGGGCAATAAAACATTCAGACCATAGTGCCACGATTGTTTCTACTATAAGATCTTAACCAACATATCAGTTAATTAATATTAATTTTGTTGTGCTTAGTGTGATTAAAAGTAGCACCTAGGGCTAAATGACTAAGGAAAATGGTGAACTACTTTTTAACTTATAGAACTTCCACTCTACTTTAGAATCCCATGTCAGACTCATTTGCCAGCTCTGAACCATGTTACCTCTGCTCCCTTGTTTGATGTCACTTGGCACCGAAAACGTGACTTCAGTCCTTTAGCTTCTTCAGCCTTTAGAGTAAGAACTGTTGCAGAGGGAGGGCAATGCTCTAGATGAGCACTGATGAGGAACATAGTTATCGATGCTAACTGGACTGTGGTAATTGGAGTGACCAGCTGGCCTCAGCCATTCATGTTGTTCACACTCACCACCCACGATCAAAGTTGGTTTTTTTTTTTTTTTCTCAAAATACCAAAGATTACATATTAACACATCTCTAGCATTTGCAAATTACATAATGAGCAGCAGAATGTGCCAAGGCCAGTTTTCATATTACTGAAGGCTAATCAGGATCCTTCCCACCATTTTGAGCCATTTTTAGCAAGACCAACTTGCAGAGTTTATTGGCGCTGAGGCTGTATAACTATGGACTTGTGTCATGGCTCCCGTGGAGTCTATCTGTCCTGATCCGGCTAACGTGAGAGCAAAGGATGTAATACCAAGTAGGAGGCTTGGGCAGGCTCTGTGACAGGCTGGGGTAAGCTGCCACATGCCATCCATGTGCACAGCTCTATATAGATTATTTAATCTTTCACCTCAGATTCCCCAGATGTAGAATAAGGTGGTTAGAGTAGCTGTAAGGATGGAAGTGAAACAAGAAAATTCTACTTAAAACTGGTATAAGCATTGACAACAGCTTAAAAGTATTTATTTAAGCAAAAGGCCTCACATAAAGGGCCAGGATGGATTTAATTCACAGTTACTTCCATGCATCAGGGCTGAAGAAAACACAAAACTGGAGATCTAAAACTGAACGGCCAGCATGATTTATTGTCTGTGAGGCTTGTTGGTGGTTAGAATCAGTGGGCACGAAACACATTAATAGCACAGAGAAGTTCTTCACTGCATGCAGGCCTATATGGACCTACTCTAAATTACAGAGATTTCTAGCATTTTCTCTTTTGTCTGATGTTAAAATCCTTCACAGGCTGCACTTACTGTCCATAAAAGTGGATCCTGTTAGAGTGGGTAGAACCCACATCTGACTATCGTTTTTTCACTTGTATGTAGGTGGTTTATTCTTGTTGTGTTTTTGTTTTGTTTCTTCAGTTTCTTCTCCTTAGCTGACCTCATTTTGTAATTGTGAGAGACTGTTGATTTCCAGGGTTTCTTCCCTCTCTACTTTGTTTTGCATAATTGTTTGGGTGCCTATAAAAACTTTATCGAACCCCTGATTTGATACATTTTGCTTTCATGAAATAGTCAGAGCTTCATCTCAAACAAAAATGACCTTTTTGCTCAATGTTCAAACAGAAAATTTCCTCATATTTCAAGCAAAATAAGACACACACAAAATTAACTTTCAGCTAAAAATACTGATGTATCAGTTGAATCTCAGCAATTGCCATTTTCTGGTCTTTACAGTCAGGGCCCCTTTTCTTTTTAATCTTAGTTTTATAGGGAACCAAAAGTTTCTAGATTCTAGCTGCTGGGTTTCTAGTGCTAATATGGTAAAACATGTATTCTCCTGACCTCTACTGCTCAAGTTTGTTCCCTGACATAAAACAAATGGAAGACCTGGGCTTTATTCCTAGCTTGGCTGCAGCAAACCATATGAGTTAGGGAACAACTCTTTCTGTACTTGAGTTTCCTCATTTATGAAATGAAAATGCTTATTCATTGCTTCATTCAACAGTCATTGAGGGCTTTCCCTATATTAAGTCTGTGCTGGGCACTGGGGATTCAAAATGGAAGGAAAGTAGATATGGTTGCCCTTAAGGAGTTTATGTCTAAGTTGTTATGTTAAAGGCCCCCTTTGCTGATCATATTCTGTAGCTATAAATATTTCTCCATGCTAAATAAATGTAATGAAAGACTTCAATTAGGATGAAGTATTTGTTATTGCTTTCACTGTCTCAACACATGAAAGCATATTTGCCACACCACAGATGTGTATCACATCAGCTAAATAAATTAACAATTATATATAAAATAATCTGAAGCATCAAGGAAGAAAATTGTAGATCTTTTCATAGATAACTGTCAGAAATGACTTTCTGTCATAATAAGCAGCTTTGTACAGTTTTTATCTATGTCCTAGGCCCAGACAAGGATAACAGGAGACAGTGTTGGAAATGATTCCATGCTAACAATGAGCAGAAGCAGGACTGCTCTGCAAAATCAAGGGAATCTTTGCCTTCTGTTTATTCTCTTAGAATTTCCTTACTTTATATTCCACAAGTACAAAATCTTTCTCATTTTATCCAGCGTACAACCACCTTTCTCTTGCGTTTTGTAATTTACCTCAAATCATATATAGCATAGTTCTTGCGGTTTTATTTTGGTGGGAGAGACTTAAAGTCTTCTCCTGCTTCTATAACTGACCCTTCTGTATGCTGTTGGGTCATTTGAATCTTGCTCTTGTAGTTTGAAGGAGCTCTAAAATTGCTCATTGGAGCCCATAAGGATATTAAACCACCTTTGGTGTACTTTTCATATCCAAAGATTTGGGCAGGGTCAGACACTCTATGAACCCTCTAAAACAATTCTAGATTGCTGCACAAGGACCTCAATGACATAAGTCTAGGAGCCTTCTTCTGGAAAAGATTACACCATGAGTCCATAATCCTCCAGGAATACTGATACATACAATATTATGGTGACAGGGTTAAGTTCATTTTATTAATAAAAACTTGGATTGAGATAATATTCTTAAAAAGTTAATGGTTGTCACTTGGAAAGCTGTACCATTAAAGGCTATTTCTGGGTAGCTGCTGTGTTGCAGAGGTAACTCACACTGAATTGTGAACCCTGCAAAGCTAGTAAGACTTTAAAACTTCAAGTGTAAGGGAGCCATTATAAGGTAAAAAATTATTCCTCATAGCTACTTACTCATGAGACTGGTTGATTATAGAAACTAGGTATATTTTCAAGGACTTTTTTTTGATATATTTGCAAATAAGGAATTCCAAAGGTTTATTTGATAATGGTGATCTTATTTAAATGTAAATATTCAGCTTTGAGTGAATGCCAGTGTATGTGTGAGTGACTTGAAAGACACATACTTTTTATAACTCTTCTAGTGGCCAGCTCTGTGGGGTCCATTTCACTAATCTCAGCATCTCCTCCCAAAACCAATCCATTTTACTTAACATTGCTAGTTTAATCTCCTTAAAGTGTATGTTACACTTTTTTTTTTTTAGTGTTTTTCAAAGCCTAGCTATCGACTTCTAATTAAATACAAATCTGCCAGCCTAGTAAGATCCCACTGACTCCAGTCTGTCTAAGAAAGAACAGCATCTAGTGAGCATTAAGAGGAGAAAAGACAACAGATAATAAAAGCTACATTTTAAAGGGCATAGGTATCATTAACACCGCAAAGAATGTGGAAAACAAATGTTAGCACAGCAGGCCTGGGGCTTCTGTCCTTAGGTTGGCTTAGAAAAATGACTCATGATTGGCACCTGTGAACTAGGACGGGCTCTCACAATTCCCTATTTGATAAGCGTATTTGCCTAAAATCTTGTGTGAACAGGGTGTTTTATGTTGAACATCTGATTTCATTCTGGGAGCCAGGCTTCAGTTCATGTTAGGCAGTGGGAGCCTACGTGACCAGCCCCCAGTGTATATCTGAACTTGTAGGCTTCAGGTGGCATTCCTGATAAATGTAGACTTATGTGTATTCTCACAAATCATGGCTGGAAGGATTAAACCTATCTTTATATCTCCACGGCGAGAAGTCTTAGGGGTCCTTGCGTCTGTTTGCCTGTTTTTGCCCTGTGTAATGTGACTTCAGCTTGTTATGTTTGTGTCATTCAACTATCATAAATTATAACAATGGACAGGGCCATTTGTTGAGTCTATAAAGTACTCTCTAAAAAAATCACTGAACTTAGAGGTAGTCTTGGTTTGGGGCATAAGGTATGTGATTAGTTGGTACCAAGTAATTTTAGAGCAAATGGATTCCCTTTAGACAGGCTGGCATATTAGTAAAATGTCTTATAGCATATAGTCAGTTGACTGAGATCTCCAGGGTAAGCTTTGGAGTTCGGGAGTTACCTTCACAAAGACTTAAATCTACCTTGTTAAGCAGAGCAATGCTGGCTTCATGGGAGTGTGTATTCCCTTGAAATGTACTCATCTGCAAGAGGCTGCAAATGATTACAGTGCTTCAAAGTCTTTGGTTGTTTAACTCCCTCAGTGAGAAGAATGATGGAGAAGTGTGGTATTTCCCATGCAATGATGGATTTTCTTTCTCTTCACCATAGTTTGTATACAGACTGTGCTTTTTGTGGTCATAAAAATAAATGTTACAGTTCCAGGTATTATTTGGTATTCCTTGTATTGGGAAGAGGAGGGCACGAAAGACAAAACCCAACACTACCCTCAGAAGGGAAATCTCCTTCCTCCTAATTAACTTGCAGTTTTAAGTGGCCCCTACCTGCAACAGGGGCTCCAAATTCATGTATTTTACTTTCCAGACTTCACGTTACCTAAAATAAATGGTAAGATAAATTGAAATGGATGCTCAGTGAAACATACGAACTGTCTGCTACAATTATCCTGACACTAAGCTACAGGAAAACAAGGCAGTTATGGGTGCCTTGATTGTGAGTCTACATTGATTGAAAACCACAGTGGTGATTAGCTGGAGATATGGTTCTGTGGGGTAAGGTCCTTGTCACCAAGCTGGATAACCTGAGGTCAATCCCAAGAACCCATATGGTGGGTCTGACCCCTCCCTGAAAGTTGTCCTCTGACCTAAACCACACACACACACACACACACACACACACACACACACTCACACAATGAGTGACAACTCCTTTACATCCTTATGTGTTACTAAGTGGCCTCCTACAACAAAGGCTTCTGATCTTGGATATTGTATTACTGGGACATTAAGCATCACGTTATCATAATCTCTTGTGCAATGGTTTGAAAAGAAGAAATGCATTATATCATTGAACAGACTTGTGAGACAAAATGCTAACCTTCTTCTTCCTCTGCCATCTTGTTTTCTCCCTTAGAAGCTGTAGATGAAGCCAAACCTAAGGAAAGTGCCCGACAGGAAGAGGGTAAAGAAGACGCCGAGGCTGACCAAGAACATGCCTGAACTTTAAGAAATGGCTTTCCACGTTGCCCCCACCTGAACCCTGTCTCTCCTGCCCTTTCTCAGCTCCACTCTGAAGTTTCCTCTCCTGTCCTGCTCACGTGTGTGAGCCTGTCCTCTCCTACCTATTAGCCCTCTCTCTCTCTGTGGCAAACATTTAAAAAAAAAAAAAGCAGGAAAGATCCCAAGTCCAACAGTGTGGCTTAAACATTTTGTTTTTTGGTGTTGTTATGGCGAGTTTTTTGGTAACGATGATGCAGTCATCTTGGGAAATTCTTGCACTGTACCCCAGTTTTTTGATCTGGTGCGTGTGGCCCCGTGGGAGTCCACTTTCCTCTCTATTTCTCTCTGTTCCAAGTGTGTGTGTGCAATGTTCCGTTCTGAGGAGTCCAAAATATGAAGTGAATTCAAAACCATCTCTGTTTCCTCATTTTCAATGTGATGGAATGAACAAAAAAAGGATTAAAAAAATTCAAAATCCCGGTTTGTTTTAAAAATAAATAAATAAATAATAAAGCAAATGTGCCAATTAGCGTAACTTGAGACTCTAAGGCTCCTTTTTCAATCTGAATATTAATAAATCATGAGAGTAATCACGACTGGTCTCTGTGTGTTTCTTTCCCACATCCCTTCAGTCACTTTGTTCCAACGCATTGGACTCTCACAGTCCATCCTGAGCCCTGACACAGCCACAGTACCACAGTACCAGAGGTTTCCCTGTGGCTTCTGCCTGTGTGCACCCCAGGCATGCACAAAAGGAAAGGGAATGGAAGGGAAGGGAAGGGAAGGGAAGGGAAGGGAAGGGAAGGGAAGGGAAGGGAAGGGAAGGGAAGGGACGGCAAGGGAAGGGAAGGGAAGGGAAGGGAAGGGAAGGGAGAGAGACTGACTTTTAGTAGAATCGTATTAGTCATTTTCAATTGTTTTTTTCTAATTTTAAGTTTCTAAACCACTTCTGTTACCTAAGGCAAATCCATGATCGGCCATGCCCTGCAATAACCCTGATCTCTGGCCAGGACCAATGGTTCAATCCTAGTGGGATAGTTGGGTACTACATGAGTTTGCTAGGGATGCTGTGACAAAGAACCACAGTGGGCATGACTTAAGGAACAGGCATTTATCATCTCACAGTAGTGAAAACTAGAGGTCTGAAATCAAGATGTTGGCCAGGTTCATTCTTTCTGAGGCCGATAAAAAAATGGCATGTTACAGGCTTCTGGTTGCCATGGCTTATTCTAGATGATTTATCTTTTCCCTTCAATGTCTTCATATCTTCTCTCTATTCATGTCTTTGTATCCAAGTTTTTCTCTTTTTCTTTTATGATACTGCCCATATTGGATTAGGCCTACCCTAATGACCTGACTCGATTGTGAAATTCTGCTGTCGAATGACATCATTTTCTGAGGTAGTAGGTAGGGGTTAGGGCTTCAAAGTATGAATTTGTGGGAGAGGCATACACAGTTCAGTCCATGTAAGTGATAAAGTTTGCTCTTAATAAAATAACTTCAAGTGGTTTCATGATTCAAAAGAAGCTGGTTTACTGGATGGAAGATGCTCTAGGTTTCCCTAGGTTAAATATCACAGAATTGTCCCTAATGCTTAGAAATGCCAACGCTTTTGTTTAGATGATTTATTTTAACCTGAATATTGAGACAGTCTATTCTATCTCCTCCACTCCCACCACACAAAAACACTCAGATTATGGACGTCTATCCCCTCACAAATCAGGTGAATAGTTATAAGCATTGTACCAGCTGATACTGATATGTAAGGAAAAGTATACCTCAAGGTCAGGTGAGTGGAGCTTGACTCAGCTCAGTTGGTAAAGTCCTTGGCTACTAGGCATGAGGACCAGAATTTGATTCCCAGAGCAATATTGAACAACAACAAGAAGAAGTAAGCAAGGTAGAGCTTGTTTGTAATTTCAGTTCTGGGGATGCAAAGATAAATGGATCTCTAAGGCTCATTTGTCAGCCGGCCTAGCCTAATTGGCAAGTGTCAGCTTCTAGTAAGAGACTCTGTCTCAGAAAACAAGGTGGATGACCCTTGAGGAACAACACCAGGGATTTCCCTGTGCTCTCTGCGTATGTGAACACTCAGGCATGTACAGAAAAGGAAAGGAAAGAAAAGAGAGAAAAAGAGAGAGAGGAGAGAGAGAGAAGAAGAAAGGGTATGTAACCTTTAGTAGAACCATATTAGTTATTTTCAAATTTCCTTTTAGTTTTAAGTTCCTAAACCACTTCTATTACCTAATGCAAACTCATTCTTTCCAGGCAGACATAGTTGAAGAATTCCTTTCTGTTCCCTATGCTCATTTGCACAGCGAGTTTCTGTACTGAGAGAAGAAAACTAAGTCAAAGATAAAAATCTCAAAGTGGTAATGATCATGGGTCAAAAAATCATTTTAGGAGATGCAACCTATACCTTGGCAACTCTGATCAGCTCCGTGCAACAACTTAGTGTTTTAAAGAAACCAGATGCTTCACGGAGCTTGAGTTCCTTGCGCACCAAAGGAGATCTTTGTTTCCTGAGTGACACTAAGTGAAATTCCCATTGGGAGAAACTACAAAGAAAAGGACAATACACCATCCATCACACCACATATTAAAACGATTTGAATGTTTGACCTCACAATCAGTTAATATTGTCTGTATGAAAGACATTGGAGCAAGTGCTCGAAGCACCACCATTTTCTCACCGGAATATCAGTCATCAAACATGAAATGAAACATGAGGAAAGGTCATCCTTATTGGATCCATCTCTCACAGAGTGACAAGGAAGCTACTTGTTTCTTTAGGACTTTTCTTTTACTTCAGTTTCATTTTTCCCCCCCAGAGGATTAATGCTTTATTTCTCCCTCAAAATCTATACTTTAGATCAACATTGCTTCAATTTTGGACAGAACTGCTTTATGGATTTTAAATGTTTGCCATCAAATCTACTGCAAGCAACTATAGGTTTTAAAAAAATTCACATTAATATACACTCTTCAGTGGTTTTCAGTTTTCTGTGAGAACTAGGATTGTCATCTTTCTTGTGATTATCTATTTATATTTCACTCATAAAGTCTTGGTTTCTTAATAGAATTTTAAGTGAGGGAGACACATCACAGACTGACAATAGTCTTCAATATATACAAAAGTAAATTAGCCTGCATTATGATGAAAATCACTGACTCTAACTTACACAAATCACACTCAAAGTCAAGGCACAGAAATATACATTATAAATTCAAAAGCAGCATAAGTTGTTTACATTCTGTTATATATTTTATATTACTTCAATAAGTAGAAACTTGTAGATTTCTTCATTCCGTCTCTCCCCTGGAGGTAGCTAAGCCACGGCCAGCAGCACAGCTCAGGGGAAGAAGAGGTCAGTCTGTGTGGGTCTAGGCAGATCTTTGATCAGAAGCTGAGAGCCACAGAAAACAAAATTCTTGGGAGATTTGTCAGTGGAACGTCTCAGTTTATTGAAGCAAGGGTGGTTACATATATAGTGGAAAAGGCAGGGGAAGGTCCTTAGTACCAAGGAATAGGGGCCATTGGTTAAAACAGGGTTACTAGAGTATCCCCATTTGCATGTAGGGCTCTTTGTGTAAGGGTCAAAGTCCTGCAAAAGACTCTCTTGCATAAGGTATGGTCCCATATTGAAACGATGAAGACACCTTATCAGAAAATGGGCCAAGCCCTAGGCCTTCCAGTTATAGTATTCAGACAAGCAACAAACAAGCCACATTCCTTTGACCTGCTCTGAAGCAGGAAGCATTTATAATTTTGCTGGGGTTTTTTCAGGGCTAAGAAAATGGGGAACAGCTGATTGCCTTCCATTCTCAGTGTGAGAGCTTCCACCCACTCTTAGCTCTAGGACATCCTCACAAAAACTAGATTGAAGATGAGCCTAAAAATCCTCAGCAAAAGCAGGAGATCTCTTCAAAGAGTAAGACAATCATAGGGCACCAGACTCAGTGTCCCATTCATACACAACAATGGCTTTCTCTGCAGGAATAATTTCTTTTGATCAAGCTGCATTATTTGGTCTACGAGGTCCAGCAATGATGTACCACTATGTGAGCCTCTTTGATGACAAAGGAGTTTCTGAACTGGATCTCTTCAGCTCCATAGCTGCCCTCCCACTTTGCTGACCATGTTTAACATTCTCTACCCGGTGGCTTAGATCTGAAGTATAGACCCTTCTTTTCTTTACACACCATTTAATTCATGTGGTGGCCTGAAGAAGAGGATGAGAGTACAGTACGACTTGCCTGTGCTGCCCTGACTAACCCTGCACTTTCCTTGGCCAGTTGAAATGATCTTGGCAGATTTCTACAGCTAGCCCTTCTTTCCACCTCCTCAAACAAATGAGGATGAGATTACTGACCCCCTCTCTAAATATCCCACTTTCTAAGCCCTTAGAAATCTCCCCCCAAATGCATTGCACTCAACAATGGCCAGCCCTGTGAAAGCCAGAGCAATAGAAAAATCAACTGCACGAGCAATTTCCACATGTCACTATTAAGCTCACCACAAGTTCCATTAACCTTTTTTTAAACCTTGTTATGTACCATCTGTTGTCATGGAAACATAGCTTTTATTCACCTGGCTATAAAAATAACTTAATTGGTGACCTTTCTAGTGAAATGTCAGTCAATGAGGATAGTATTAGAAATGTGGGCTTCTTTAATTTCAAATGGGACCCTTGCTTAACTTTATTCTCTACAGGGCTAAAGCTATCTACTAAGCCCATGGCTTTTTGTATTTATCCCCATAGAACTTCAACTTTGTCCTTTCTTACTAAGGAAAATCACAATCATCAGGAGTGTGGGCAAGATTATAGCTATGAGAATGGTATTTAGGCACTAAGGACATTTTATTCTTATAGGTATGTGTGATTGGTAATCATAACAAGTATTATGTCCCATATGGTACCATCCTCCATACATTTTATGGAATCAAGATATTTCCAGACAAGGAGAAATATTGTTGCTGATAAGTGGCATGGTACAGAAGACCAAGATGTGGACTCACATAGGACTCTTCTAAGATATTTTTCTTTTTGAGACATGGTCTCCTATGTGCTAGGCTGGCCTTGAACTTGCTACATATCCAAAGGTGACCTTGAACATATGATCCTCCTGCTTTCACTTCCCAAATGTCACTGCACATATGCTGGGGCTTTATGTAACTCAGGGAAGCACTGGTCCAAGTGAGCTACATTCTGGTTTTCTCTTAAAAAATTTAAAACAGTTTTGTTGTTTAATTACTCAAAAAATGCTTTTTTGTTGTCGAAAATTAGAAAATACTTAACAAAACAAGATATTAATGATCTATAGCTTACCATCCCAAACTAAGTGATGTTGGCATTTAGAGATCTAGCCTTAATATAGAGGTTCTTCTTATCTGCCTTTGCCAGTTGCTATGTGTGTGTATGTTTGCACACACACATACACTGTGTGTGTGTGTGTGTGTGTGTATATATATATATGTATATGTATATGTATATATATACATACATATACATACACATATGTGATATCTATATCTATCTATATCAGTATATATATATCTACATATATATATTTCTGTATATATATATCTATATATCTCTATCTCTATCTATATATCTTATCTCTTTGCTGTGACAGCATACATGGCAGAAGCAACTTAAGTAGGGAGGTGAGGGGTATTTGGCTCACAGTTTAGAGGGTGCTATACATCATGACAGCAAAGGCATGGAGGCTGGAGTGAATTGCTTCATGGAGACTTGAGTTTGCAATGCAACTTATCTTCTTACACTTTTGATAAGGAACCAGAGAGTTTGGCCCAGAAGCACAGCTAACCTATACAGCTCAAGGCCCTCCCCTAGTGACCTATATCAGCCAGCTAGGTACCAAGTCCCAAAGGCTCCAAAATTTCCCCAAACAGTGCCATCTACTAGGAACCAAATGTTCAAACTCATGAATCTGTGGAGACATTTCAGACCTAAGCCCTAATACCATATAACTTCTACTTACATGTTAATTTATTTCTCTGCACACAGTGTTAGGGGCAGATGGAAGGAGACCCCAGAGAAATCACCAGGACTCGAGATCAATGCAAAAGCAAGAGGTTTATTTCCAACTCGTTGGGGCCCGCTCCCACAGATTCCTCAAACGAGGCAGATAAGAGTGATCAACACATTGGGGTCCACCCTCACAGGGCAACCCCCCCGCGTTGGGGTCTATCCTCACAGGGTGGCCCCTAGCACACTCTAAGTTTTGCTTATATGGGAATTTCAAAGGCAGAGCTGAGCAACAGATTATCAGGCATGAGTCTATTGGCTACATAGTGATGTGAGTATCAACCTTTAAACTGATTGGTGCTGGCATATAGCAAGGTGGCGGCCTCCTAGAAAAATGTAAACTTAGGGTCTTAGTCAATGTGGGTGAGGGGAGATTCTGACCCCAAGGCCATTAGTCAGTGGTCCATATCTTGTTTTGCCTTAGAAATTGTTTTCCTTACAGAAATTGTTTCTCTTACTTCAGTTTTGGGAACTGTTCTGAGTCACCTGGCCCCTGGCTTGGGCCTACACAGTTTTGGTGCTCTTAAAAGCCCGGCTAAAGTTTGGCTGCTTTGTTTTTGTCCTTTCAACAGAGACTTCTGCTTACATACCTATGGCAACAATGAGCCCCCACTGTACATTTATTTTGTCTGATGATTTAGGTATTGCACAGGAAATTGCAGGACTCTTTCCATGTAGTCGAATGCACATTTACAACAATATTTTTAGTTATTGCACTATGTTTTATGATATTTAATAAGAGAATTTCCTTGGTTGAATCCATAAAATAAAAATTAATAAAAAGAAGGATCACATCGCATGAATTCTTATGGGTTTTTGATATAGCTAGCCATATTAAAGATGGAGAGCTTTAAAATTTGTGGGTACTGTTGTGTCTTCTTAGTGCCTGTGGAGCTCTACTGAAGGCTGAGCCAACAGGAAAAATATCTAACGCACCACACATTTATCGGAGGAGAATTGTTCCTTATTTTGAACTGAGTGAGGAAGTTATAAGAGTTCCACAATCGGAACCTGAGCTATCTATAACACCTTACGTTCCTGAGTCTATCAGCCAGCCTACTGTTGTTGGCCCCACAGATCTGCCTGCCTGCAGACATGCAGATGAATTGCTTTGCCAGGCTGAGAAAAGGACGAAATGGGGGTGACCCATGTACAATAATGCAGAGTCATCTAAAACAAACAACAGTATCCTACCTTCATTTTTAATGTTTCCTTTTATTTTGCTGACATTTTTTGTGTTCTCTTTATGAAAACATGACATTCAAATAATTTATGTTTACTAATTTTGGTGACAAAACTATACATTGGGACTTGAGGCAAATACCTAGCTTGTTGCATCACTTTTTAGATTTATTTTTAATCCCGTGTATGTGTATTGGTGTGGGGGCCTCTGTGCTTGTGAGTACAGGTGCCTATGGAGGCCAGAGGAATCAAATCTCCCTGAAGCTAGAGTTACAGGTGGTTGTGAGCTGCCTGGGCTGGGGACTGACTTCAGGTCTTCTGAAACAGCAGTGCGTGTTCTTACCATTGGAAACCCTCCATTCCAACGTGTTTCTTCTTAATTCAATCCTTTTTTTCCAAAAATGATAGAATTATTGATTTCCTAATAATATGTCTTGGATATGATTTGAATGTCCCAAGGGTTTATTGGTGTAAAATGGTGAGGCTTCTGTGTTGGTACTGCTGGGAGATGGTGGACTGTCTAGAAGTTGGAGCCCAGTCAATATCCATAGGCTAATTATGGACATGAGTTGGGTTATTTGGAAAGACCCTCATTAGCCCTGATTTTATCCTTTGAGTTCTGGCCACTGTGTTATTATGAGAAAACAAACAAACAACCTGAACCACTCAGCTTACCCTGCTCTTGGTTCCAAATGTAATCACTTGCCTGATACTACACACGTTCCTACCATTGCTGATTGGATGTGATGTAGCCAAGGGACCCCTTGATAAAGGTCTGATTGCATCACTTAGGCTTTCTGCCTCCTAAACTGTGAACTAAATAAATCTCCCATCATAGTAACTTGTCTCAGATATTTTGTGATGGGGATGAAAAGGTGACTAACATAAAAGACAAATATTTCTTCCTGTTATAAGGTACCTGTGGTTATGTAAAGTCTTAGTAACACCCAAGACTTGTAAGGCTTGAGAGTTGTTGAGGCTATCAGGACATGGGAATTAAATGTCTAATCTTCCTAGAGATTTATGTAGTATTGTTTGGAGGAGGGGCATTTGGGAGGTAATTAGGTCATGGAGGTAGAGCCATAGTGATTGTTGGCACTCTTTTTAAACCTTTGTTAAAGGATCTCTCTCTCTCTCTTTTTCTCTTTCTCTCTCTCTCTCTGCTCATGCTTGCTTGGAATGCATATCTGTCACACTACTTAAAATATCCTTGAATCTGTGTAAGCTTGTTCTTGGTTGCCCCAACTCCAGTAGCTGGGTGATTCTGCTTAACTGATTCTGGTCTTTTGGCCTCTAGACATGTTTTATAATACTTATGGAATAAATGTGAATCATTATCTATAATATGTCCTCACCTACCTCATACTGGCCAATAGTTATTTTCAAGATTTAACCTATAAACTGATGTCAGATCCACAAGGAAGCAATACTTAACAATAACAGCTCAGGTTGCAAGTCAAGAATTACTAGTAACTGGCTCTTCATCCCCAGACTTTGAGTGAAAATCACAAAATTCATTTTATGCTTAGAGAAACAGGATATAGAACACGATCTATTTTTGAAATTATAGGTGTCTCCTTCAAAAGCCCAACATTAATTTACATCAGAGCAGCATATGGTTTGAAAGTAATTATACATTTTAACGAACATGAATCCATTCCTATTAGCAAACTTATGTTGAGCAAATATTTTTAAATATTTACTGTAGATATGTGCTGTTTTGAAACAATAGTGTGGGTGTTTAACAAATTAATATTAGTATAGTTTCATTGCCTCCCGAAAAAGAATTACTCTACATACATATGGACATAGATATGTTGTTCATATGCATAGCTGTATATATATATATATATATATATATATACACATATATATACACACACACACATACATGTTTCATATATAGTACATATATAATATTTTATATGATGAAGAAATACAAGATAATAAAAATAAAATGAAATAAAACTTAAAAGATAAGATTGATGTCTTATAGTAATAGCAGTAACAAAGAATCAATTGTCACTTATACCTATCATGTATCAAAGAGATTCCAATCTCTAATTTTATCAGGAAAGCTCTTAGAATGAGGGTCATGGGAAGTATCAAGACCTTCCCTGGAAAGGGCCTTCATCGTATTCCTAAATAACAAAAGCAAGCAAGCAAACAAACAAACATATTGCTGTTGTCTCTCTGCTCTGCTTCCATTTTACCAGTACTCTTAGGAAGCTCTATGCTGGAAAGTCATGTTATGTGTTACCAAACCCAAGGTCCTACCTGGGTTCAATTTTCAGCATCAACATGGCAGCTCACAACTCTCTGTAACTCCAGTTCCAGGGTGGGTCCAACACCCTCACACTGACACACATGCAGACATAATACCAATGCACATGAAATAAAAACTAAAAATAAACAAATATACATTTTTTTATTTTAAAATATTTTTATAATTTATAAATAAATCTCATTATAAAAAGATTGATTTTATCTTTGGCTATGTGTATCTTTGTGCATGGGTATGTAGACATGAGTGCAGAAGCTCCCAGAAGCCAGAGACATTGGATATCCCCGGAGCTCCAGCAGTAGGTGGTTGTAAGTCACCTGAGGTAGGACTGGGAATCAAACTGGGCTTCTCTGGAAGTGCAGTATGCACCCGTATCCAGTAAACCATCGTTCCATTCCCTACATGGTCAATTTTTGTTTGATGATCATTCTGTGGGATACTAGAGGCTACTACAGGTTCAATAAGAAACAACTTGATTCTACAAAAATGTGTTGAACAGTTGTACAGACCTAGATGCAGGAAATAGCAAAAATAAACAGGTGTGAAATATGAACAGCAAAAGGTTATGATGGATCCTGCAGGGAAATAAAGAGCAGCAGGGACCAGTGACAGAAGCAAAGACAGCTCCCTGTGTGAGGGAAAGTCAGGAGACCTTGCCAGGTAAAATAGGAAAATGGTTCTCCAGCCCTGAAGGCCTAAAGATATAAAAAAGCTCACTTTAACTGGAAAAGGTAAGGTGGGGGATAAAGGTCTAGCGACAAGCAGAAAGGGATATGTGGCTTTTTTACAGAGAAGGTTAGAAAAAAGTGTGAGCGATAGCTGTGAAAATTTTAGAAGATCCAAAAGGATTTTGGAATAGTGCATAACCAGGGATATCCAGGGAACCTGCTACAAAGATTTATCCAGAGTAAGTACTACAGGTGATATGAACAGGGAAGTTGGAAACTTGGGGAGGGAGTCTTTAATTGGGGAAACAGGAGGAGGGCAATAAGAAGGAAAGAGAGGGGGGAGGGATAAATAACACTAAAGATACTTGAAAGAGACATAGGAATCATTACATTGTATTTAACAAAAATCATGTGTAATACATAAGTATATGTATATGCATATATACATATCTAAATAAAGTTAAATGACTTGGAGTGATGATACTCCACCCAAAGCCCATAGATTATCTAACAAAAATCCCAGTACCTGACATGAGAAACCTCCTTTCATGTTGTTGATTGGGCAAGTCAAGAGACTTCTGAAGCAAGTTCATTACTACTGCCCTTGGTTGGCTGCCAGAAGCTGAAGGTAAGTACTTGTTGCTGAAGAAACCACACACTTTGGGCATAAAATGTAGCAAGTTTGAGCTAGAATTGACCCCCAAAAAACTCTTTCCTCACCTAGAATAGCTTTCACAGTACCAGAAGGTAACGTGCAAGCTTCTAAAGAGAGAACTATCAATAGTCCTACCCTCTTGTGACACTATCTGGCACTATTCTATTTCTGTGAAGAGACACCGTGACCAAGACAACCCTTATAAAAGAAAACATTTAATTGGAAGCTAGCTTACAGTTTCAGAGGTTAATCCATTATCATCATGCATCATGGCAGGAATCATGGTGGCACATAGGGAGAAATGGTGTTGGAGAAGGAGCTGAGAATCCTACATCCTAATCTAGAGGGAGAGAGTGGGGGGGGATGGCTGACTTTAGGCTCCATAGTGTAGTGATCCATCTACAATACAACTCCTGCACCTAATGCTTGTTGAACATTACAGAAGAGAAGATCAGAAAGCTCACATGAGCCAGAAGACCAGGAAGTCTGCTGTGAGCTTGTGCCTTAGCTATGATAGAGAAGCAACATCCATGAAACCTCAACATCATGCTAACTAAAAAAAGACCTCCTGAATAGTCCCAATACTAGTTGCATTCCAGCAGACATGGCTGAAATACTATGGGGCTCAACTACCAGGATGAAAGCTACAAGCGATTAACTACAGAAAGAGAGAAAACTAATCTTCCCAGGGATGAGACCCTGATTGGTTATTCCATACCATTGGTCAGCCCTAGAAACATATACATGCAGGTAACACTGAGAGGCCTCAATAGATTGTGTTTATGTTTATTTATATTTGTGTATATATATGTATATATATATATAAAATTTAACAATTATATATTATATACATTATATATTTATTATATACAATTATGTATTATATAAGTAACATATAACTATATACTATATTATATAATATTCCATATATTATATGCATTATTTATATATAAAGATTATTTATGTATAAATATATAATCAAGAATGGTTAAAGAAAAGGAGGTTATGATTTGGGAAGGACTGTTGGTGGGGTGGGATGGACATAGGAAGGGTAAAATGGAGGGGAGGAGGAAGGGAAATGATATAATCATATTTTAATTAAATTTAAAATGAAAAACTAAGACAGAAATTGTGGGCACATGGGGATATGGGGGTGGATGAACTTAGGAGGAGTTAGGGGAAAGCTAGGGGATGAATATGCTCAAAATATATTGCATGAAATTCTCAAGGAATTAATAAAAATACTATATTAAAAAAGATTTATCTAGAATAGATTTCAAAGGGCTCATAAACTTGAATTTTTATGTGAAATTTGTCATTTCCTTTTCAGGTATAACTAAGAAAACAGTAGTGCTAGCAATCTTGGTGACTGTCATCAAAAGTAATCAAGTATTGTCATTTCATATTGCAGTTGCAGATACCCTGACGTGATATGTATGCTGTTTAAAATTGCAATGGTTACAAGATCTACTGCTACATCTTGTTATTTGATGAGTTAAAACAGAAGTACTTCGATAAGTATTTCGTCATGGTAACTATTTCACAAAATATGTGCTTTTATTGTATCTGTGTGCAAATCACTTTCTATTTTAAAAAAAAAAAAGTGTTCTGAGATGAGTGCATGTGCTTTCTTAACTCTGAACGAATCTACACTTTAACAGGCTGAGAGCCCTGTGTTAGAGATATTTCAGAGACTGCATTTGTGCTTTGGGAAGAACACTGAGAGGACGCTGAGTGAAAAGCAGCTGGGCGCTGGCTACTTTAGTTAGGATGCTAAATGTGTGTAGATGAGAAGCGCTGTGGAATGAATAGCAGGACTGGAAATAAGAGTTGGGAAGAAACCTCTGCTGAGGAGTGGGGATGAGGGGAAAAGTGCAACTGGAAGGCTCCAAGTCCAAAAGGGAACATGTGTGATTCGGAAAGAAAATCTGGGCAGTGGACCTGGAAACTGAGTCCAGGGAGGAGTAGCGCAGTGTGCGACTGAGAGGGAAGGAAGGGTCAAGCCCCCGTTCCTTGTAGTCTTCAAGAGAGACTGTCTTTCCCCAGAGAAGAGAAAGCCACATCAGAACTCCAAGCAGGGAGGCAGAGTGATTATTTTACTCGTCTTGTTTAAAAGAACTCATTGCCTAAAGAGATGATGGAAGGAAAAATAGAATGGAAGTCCGAAGCCAATGGCGAGATGATGCCGGAGACTCTCACAGGAGATGCCGTGGCTAGGGAAGGAAGAAATTAAATATAATGTGATTGCTGGCTTTCTGTGTCAGTGTGGCTCAGTAACAGTGCACAGTGATTGTGCATTATTTTTCTGGGTGCTGCTATGAGAGTGCTTTAGATGAGATTAATATTTAAAACGGTGGACTTTTAGTGAAGGAGATTGTTCTCAGCTATGGCCTGGATGGGCTTTGTTCCCCAATGTGTTGAGACGTTAGTCTTCAGTGTAGCAATTTCCAAGTACTGAGACCTTAAGAAATGGATCCAGGGTTAGGGAGAAGGCTCAATAGGCTGTACTCCAGTCATGGCTGAATGAAACCCTCATAGGCCCAGTGCTGGTAACACACTTCCTCTATACATTGCATAGAGCCTCCACTCTTCCAAACTTCCTCAAGCTGGGGTCAAGCATTCAAACTGTTAGCCCATAGGGGACATTTCAGATTTAAAACACAACACCATATATACCGCTTCACACCCAACATGTTTTCTTGGCTATTTCTTACACTAAATATCTAGTTTTATCAATCACAAACTCCAGACTCCACAAAGCATTAGGCCACAAACATAATTCAGTCAAGCTCTTTGTCACCTTATAATTAACATTGCTGCTCTGCTGCTTCAATAGCACATTCAGATTTCTACCTGTGTTTTCATCTGATTGGATTTTAAATTTTCTTTTTTAACTATGTATACGGTTGTGTATTTGTGTTTTGTGTATGTACACATGTATGAATGTGCCAACAGAGGCCAGAATATGGCACCAGATCCTCTGGAGCTGGAGTTTTCTGAGTGGTGGGGAATCAAACTTAGGATGTCTGTAAGAGCAGTACACGCTCTGAACTGCTAAGCCATCTCTCCAGTCCCCAGACTGGCTTCAGTGTTTGTTCGCCTACCAACATTCTGATGACGTCTCTAAGAGTCCGGAGTTTTCTTCCAGCTTGTTTTCTTCTGAGTTCTTACCAGAACTAACCCTTATCCTCCGTGCTTTTTGTAGCATGTAATTTTAAATTCTTCCAGAGTCTACCCACTGTGGAACACCAAATCTACCGCTGCAGTTTATGAATGTATTTTTTATTTTATATTTTTTTTTAGAAAGGAGAGTACTGAACAGGGAAATAGTGGTCATTTCACTAAAACTATAATCTGCTTTCTTGGTATATAGTCTACATACAATTACTGTATTGTTCAGTAAACTTTGCCAAATATATTCACCTGCACAGTCATTGCTGCATTTCTAATATATGACATTTCTTTTACCCCCAAAAGATTCATTTAGGTTTTTGTCCCCACCCAACCTACCCCTATCTGATTCCCAGATGAGTAGGAATACTCGTTATGTCTCTTTAAATTTTAGTTGACTTTTAGAGATTATTTTTTTTAAATGAATGGAGTTTTTTTTTTTTTGCATCTGGCTTTTTTTAAGCACTGTGGTTTTGAGATACATATATCTTAATATACGAGTTAGTTCTCACCTTTCTATTGTTGGTGGTATTCCCCTATTCTGTAATATGGGGATTCACCAAATCTGTCTATCCTCTTATTTGTTGGATTTGAGATGGTTTCCAGGTTGAGACAATTCTGAATTTAATTCTTACCAACAGTTGTGTGCAAATCTCTGTGTTTTTGCTTCCTATGAGTAAGAATGAAGTCCCTGGATCATAGAGGTACAGACATCCTTAATAATAAAGGAAGTGTCGAGCTGTTTCCCAAAGAGAGTGTACTCTTTTTCTTTCATATCAATGACAGAGAAGAATTTCACTCATTCCAGACTCTTCCTCCTCAGCCCCTGATGTATGTCTTCGTAACTTTAGATATTTTCGTAGATGTAGGGCAGTTTATTGATTTTATTTTAATCTTTGTGTCACTTCTGATTAATGATAAAAATTTCAGAAATATATTTCAAGAAAAACAGAGCAGCTGGTCATAAAGCTTTGTTGAGAACGCAAAGGACCTAAAACATACAAAATGTTTTGGGGAAAGGGCAGGTTTGGCTATCTACTTTTAGAATTTATTGCAAGATTAGAATAATTAAGATAGAGTGGTGTTGAGGTATGTCAACGAGCCAAAGCAGTGTGTTTAGAAGCAGACTCATAGTTATATGCCCAATTGATTTTTGCTAAAGGGCTAAAGTTAAGTCAACGGGGAAAGCATAATTGTTTCAATAAATGTTGCAAAAGTAATTGGATGTCTATAGGAAAAAAATAAACTTTCACACTTGCATCGTACTATAAACAAAGTTGAATTCCAATGAAATCATGTATTAAATGTAAAAAAACAAACAAACAACTAAAGAACCTCTAAAATCTAGGGGGAAATCTTTGTGAACTTCAGAGAGAGAAGAATTACTTACACAGGGCACAAAATCATGCTTTACAAAAGACAAATTGATAAAATCCACTTCATCAAAACTTAAAACATAAAGTTGGTGGAAAGCTTGACCCGCGTGTCTAGGACATATGACATAGAAAAATTTCCAAAGATGAATCTCATTTTAGAATTGTTAACAACACATGAGCAGTTGCCATTCGTGAATCTAGGATATATGTTCATATATTGCATTCAATACATTTATGTATTATATTTGCTCTACATAATGAGTGAATGTATAGATAGATGTGACAGACAGATAGATAGATAGGTGACAGCTAAACAATGAGAGCTATAGGTAGGCAGGGGTTCATCTCCCCACTCTCCAAATCCTCACTTTTCTGATCTGTAGTTGTTCCGCAGATCTTTTCCAAACTCATAAGACTGTGCCTGCTTTTGCTTTCTTTGTAGACTCAGAATTGACATTGGTGCCCATTGCTTAAGAGTCTCAAATACTCTTGAATTAGCTTTTCAACAGCAAAACAAATGCCTGAGGTAAACAACTTAAAAGGAAGAGAGTTCGTATAGTCTCCTGAATTCAAGGTTTTCTGTCCATGTTCACTTGGCTCCATTACTCTGGGGCCTGTAGTGGGGCAGAAGAACATCACGCTGGGTGATGCATGGCAGAGCAAAGAAACAGGAGAAGGGCCAAAGTCCATACTCCCAGTCAAGGCCTTACCCCCAACAATTGAATCTCCTTCACTAAGTCCAGTTCTTTTTTTTTTTTTTTTTTTTAAATTTTAAAGGATTTTTCTTTTCTCATACAAATTACACAATACATTCTGGCACTCCTTCTCCCCTTCCTCTACCACCAGGACCCCCACCAACACCCACAAGTATTCCCCCACTTCTCTCCAGAAAAGAACCATCCCCCAGCAAGGTTACAGCTCAATCAGGGCATGGCATAGCAGAATGGAAGGAGGCCAGACACCAAACCAATCCCTATATCAAGAGTGGGCCAGGCAGCCAGGCAGGAGCAAAAGGGTCTCAAGGGTAGGTAAATGTCAGCTGACTAGCACTCTTAGGGGCCCATGGAGACAGAAGCCACAGACATGGAACCTACAGGATCCCCTAAACCCAGTTCTTAAAGATTCCACCTTCTCCGAACAGCACCACAAGTTGGAGATCGAGTCTTTAACATATGAACCCTTGGGGAACATGGATGATCCAAACTAGTGGGCACTTTCTATTGAACAAGGTTTCAAATATCCTCAGTCCAGTGCATAGGTTTATTGTAACCACTCAACAGTATAAATGCAATTCCTTCGGAAGCACTAGTAAATATAACCTTGCTTATAAAATGATACCACAGGCCATGATATCTGACTTCCTGCTAAGTTTTCCTCAGCATTGCCTTAGGCCTTAACTCAGAACAGTCTCAAGTTGTACGAAGTCAATAGCAACTTGAATCATGTGTCACTGGCAAAATTCCAAGATAACTTCTAATTGTGCAATCTTTAGTTCACACTTTACCATAATTAAAAAATAAATTGGTTTCCCATGGACAGATGAGGCTTTCAGTGGTGCTCACTTGATGAAAAAAGAACAAACTCTGATTGATATGCTCATGTTGAGTCATTAGGAGAATGAGCAGAGACTAGACAAAGAATTTTGCTAATGGTATTGTTTTACGTTTATTCCCTTTTATATGCATTTTTAGAAATCAAGTTGGCTCATTTAGAAAATGAAAATGAACTTTAAAAAATAAACAAACAAACAAAAAAATCTCTTCTTGCGTTTCTGTAAGGAACAGAAAGAGGGGAAGATCCCAAGTCACCACAATCAGAAGTTGACTTCCTTCTAGTATTCCATGCTTAGCCTTATCTTCAGAATTAATCACCTTTCCGGCCTTTCTCCCTTGCATGCACCAGGCACAGAGAAAGTGTCTGGTTGTGGAAGCTCCAAGAGCAAAATGTTGCCCTGCTCCTCTGTACTGACTTCAGCTCTGTGGCTTACGGGAGAAGGGTAGCGGCAGAGCTGGGGATGGGATGGGGTTACTTCAGGCTAGATCAGGCTACCACCTGGAAGCCCTGGTCAGAGGCAAAAGACAGACGCAGTAAATTGCAGCATGGAAATATTATCATAGTAGCATAAACGGTGTATGCACTGTGCACTCGTCAGGCCCTGGGAAGGCAACTTAATGCCTGGGGAGTGTCTGAAAGGCTTCTCCACAGGAGGTGACATTTAAGCTGGGAGCCTTTGAAAGATGAGCCAATATTTGCCATGCAGAAATCAATTCAGTCTAAGTAGTAATAAATGGAGCTTAAAGAGGCAAACAGCCAAGCTGTTTATCTATGTCACGTAGCCCCGCAATCACACATTCCTATCCATCTTCCTTGCCACTGGCATCCTGCGTGTCTCAGATGCAACCCAGCAGCTACTTCCTCTGTCTCAGTCCACACCCTCTGCTGGTCTATCACCAAATTCTGATAAACTTGTCTCTGTGTGCTTTCTCGGGAGTCCGCTACGTGACTGTCACTCACAAAGAAATAAGGGAAGGAATCAGAGGGAAGGAAGGAAAGAGGGGAGGGAAGAGGAAACAAAAAGAATAATGATCCCCAGGTTTAAGTCGCTGAGCTCTGGGGTCATTTGTGATCGTTGTCGACTCTCACCTGTTATGTCTGATAAAGGCAACAACGAAGAGCATGACTAGCATTACATCAAATAAAGGGAAATTATAGGCCTATTTAGTAAACCAAAATGATAATATTCTTACTATTCAATATTACATAATGATACATCGGAGCAAGAGGGACTACGCTACCTCATTTGTAGCCAGGGAGAAAACTTCTGGCAGTTCCTCCCTATGAAAATTTCAGGACAACACCCAAGCCCTTTGGGACCAGAAGCAGAATTCACTAAGACACAGGAAACTCTGGGACTATGAAGATCACATTACTGCAAACTTAACTCTTAAGAAGCTTATAATTTACTTGGGAGCGAGAAACTAGAAATGGTTATAAAGCAGTGATATGAGGTATGTTTGAATTATAATTTGTAGATGTCAGTTAATGAGTTATATGGGATCAAAAATGGGTGAGGTTAACTGTAATAGGCTAACTCATAATAGTCTCCCTTAAAATATGAGACCTGAGAGCAACTTATTGCCCTGAAGATTTACATTTGGAAATGTTTCACCGAACTAGAAATTTTGTATTATGAATGTTAACCAGTGAACTCTTACCCACACTTCCCAGGACTCAATTCAAAAGCCACGGCTTCTGAGAGACACCTCACACTCCCCCCCAATCTATTGTCTCTGCATCCCACCCTGGCGTTTCGTTTCTGTGTTAGCTCACCATGATATTATAATCACACATTTCATTTCCTGCCTCCCCTATAATGACCCCAAACATAGAGGCCCTGAGGATCTTTGTTTGTTTTTACACAGGCGTCATCTAGCACAATGGCTGAGAATTAAGTGGGCAGGCAAAAAATATTTGCCAATGATTTTTCTGTGACTCATAAAATTCTACTGAGAATACTGGAGAATACAGACTAACTGATTCTAAAACACCCTGGTCACTCCCTGTGCTGTGTCTGCCTTCAAGGAGAGTATACAAAGATGAGATCACTCAGGGGAAATAGTTCTCAAGTTTCCTGCTCCACCCGCCACTAACGCAATCTCGGAGATGCCCAGTTGAATTGATAATGAAAAACACGGATGTTCTGAAACTCGAAAGTGACTCTGTATTTTGTGAATAGGTCTTAACAAAAGAAAAGCACAGAGAACAGAAGGTATTGCCTGTTACACACCAACTGACTTAACTGGTCTTGACAGTACACAAACCCTTAATAAAGGCTTAGAGCATGCCTGATGCATGGGCAGTTTTAAAAGCCCTATGTCCCCAAGGACCATTAGGAGGAAAACTTGATCCACCGCAAGATCTGTGTTGGTTGGGTAGACATGTTGGTTGATTGGCACTGGTAATGCTAAGACTGGCCACTGACCTGAGTGATGGGGTGGGGGTGGGGGGACCTCCCACAGCTGTAGTTTGGAAAGAAGTTGTGATAAATAAATAAAGCCAGGAAAATATAAAAAAGAAACACATAGCGGTAAGATATGTTTAATAAGTGACTGATTTGTGCCCCGAGAAGTGTTTGGACCTTATCTGCAGTGAGAACTAGAATCACACAACCCACACAAGAGACCAGACTCCAGCCAGTTCTTGGTTTCGAAAGGTCCTGACTATAACCACTGTCTGGTTGGCAGCTTCTGCTTTCCATGGTGTACAGGCTAACAGGGATCACTGTAGAGGAACTTTGTGATTTCTTTGTGGTGAGGAGTATTTTGTTTTGTATGTGCATGCTTTGTGCTGAAATCACCCTAGTACCTCTGAGCATTTCATTATTCAGCCTCTCTCTCCATTTACCGAAGATTTTTCCAGGTCTAATGCAGTCCCTTGGCTTTTGGCTCTGAAATATTCATGGACCTTTAGCAGTTCCTTTCTTGCTTACCTCCTCCCTGATTAGGGAGGAAGCCTTGGAGGAAATAGGGGCAAGGAGCCAACATAGCAGACACTCAAGGGTGTCTTTTCCTAGCTAGGGGATGCTCATCCCCCATGGAGTATGTCTCCTTTCCCTGGACCTGAACAAAGGAACTGTACAAAGGCAGATTTCTGGGAAAAGGGAATTTACCACCTTTTCTCAGTCTGATTCCTCCTGCTCCCTTAGATGAGAGTCTAACAGCATGAAAGGATGATGAGAAATTGCTCAGTGGAAGGACTTGAGGAAGACTACTTACAGAGACTGCAGCTTTAACCATCTTCACACTTTTGAAAATAGCACTTCTCATTGCTGCTTTTGGGCCCAATTCCCCTTGCAGCCTACTCACGTGGTCCTTTTCTCCATGTGATCCAGCTGTCCCTTCTCAACCATGTAGTAACAACAATCTCAGAGTAACACACCAGACCTCCAGAAGGTCTAAAAATAAACTCGTGGGTGATTTGGGTTCTGATTCACTAAAATAAAAACTGTGTATATGCATATGTAAATGCATAGTAAATCCTTCATATAAAATGATACAGTATTTGTATATTACCTGTGCCCATATCTGTTGCTTACAAAGTCTTATACAATGCAAATTCTATGTAAATGTTTATATACCATGGTGTTTAGGAAATATAACAAGAATTGAATGAGCATCTATACCTGTTCAGAACAGATTTTCTTTTCCTATTTTATGATTTATTAATTTTATCAGCATTGGTGTTTTGTCTGCATATATGACTGTGTGAAGGTGTTGGATCCCCTGGAACTACTGGAGTTTCAAACAGTTGTGAGTTGCCATGTGGGTTAGGGTTAGGGAACCTGGGTCTTCCAGTGCTCTTCAACCACTGAACCATCTCTCTAGGCTTCGATTTTCCTTTCAAAATATTTTTGCACTAAGGTTATTTGAACTTACAGATGTGAAATCCATGCACATGGATGACCAACTTCTACTTAGCAACTCTCATATCATTCTTTTCCCACCATGGATCTCTGTCTAGAACAGTCTGTTTCTCCCAATAGCTGCATTTTTTGAGTACCTACTATGTGCCATGTACCATAATACACTTCTCAAGTTAGCATAATCATCTCTGAAAAATAAAGAGGCCGAAAGAAGTCAAATCACATTAAAATTTTGGAATGTAAAAGGCAAAGCCTGCTCTGATTCTGAAGCCCAAACTTCTTTCCCTCTTCTGTCATGCTAAAGGAAGTTGAAGAGTTCTCAACTCTTCAAAAAACATTTGTTTTTATTTTTTAAATTTTTGGCTAGCACGGAAAGAAATAGGCTTTGCTGTGACATTTTTATACAAACATGCTTTTGAAGCATATCTTGACTAATATTGATCAGATAAATGAGCAGAATGGAAATATTGTTTTGGATATCCTTGAATAATCTCAATAAATGGGTTAAAAATTGGGAGCATAAGCTGAATAAAATGGAAATTGTTCCTTGTCAGCTCATATGCATACTCTATTACATACATTACATTAAGTGAAAGAGTTAGTACAGGGGCAGATCTATGAATCTTCGTGGTTATTATACTAGTTTGCCCTCTGCTTTTGTGATAAACTCTATGGCCAGGAAAATCTGGGGAAGAAAGGGTATGTTTCATCTCACACTTTACAGTTCCTCCTTCAGGGGAAGCAAGGCAGGAACTCAAGGAAGAAAGCTGAAAGCAGAAAGGATCAGAGACCATCGAAGAGGACTTCCTACTGGCTTGCTTCCTTTGGCTAATGCTCAGCCTGTATTTTTTAAAAGTCCAGTACCACCTGCTTGAGTGGCTCTACCCTGTATGCCTTGGACCCTCCAGCATCAATTAACAAGTGCCACTCATTTTTCTAGGCAGTTCTTCAGCTGAGATTTTCTCTTCCTAGGTGTGTCAAGTTGAAATAAAAATTGTCCATTCTTGATATAAACAATGAAAATATTACATAAAACTTAGACATACAATAAGCAAGAAGAATAGGAAATGAATATTTAAAGAAAACAGAATTAGGCAGTAATGCTGATTCTTTAAGAGATAAAACTTATCATCCTTTCCCTGGGATTTTTTTTTAATTTAATACATTAAAAAAAATTATAGCCTGATTATAGGATGTTTGTATTAGGTGCTTCTCCATGATGTCTCCATGATAAAATAACTGGAACATACAATTTTCATAATATTCTGTTCTACTTGATGCTTCCTCTCACTGTAGACCTAGAAAAGAGCAGTGCGCATCAACCTTGATTCAACCTGGAGGCTATCCTGCCTTGAAATTTCCAACAACAACAACAACAACAAATTAGTCCATTACTTTAAAACCCAGCCTCACCCAAATTTTCAGGGCACAGGTATAATGCAGCCAAGTTATTTTTGCATGGTCTCTGGGAGAGTCCCCAATAAAGTCTCTGTTCTGTTTTGAAACCCCATGAGCTGAGCCTCCACTGTGCACATTTACCTTGCCTTTCTAATCCTCTGAACTCCCTGACTATGGCCCATTAAGTTCTCCCTACAGCATTCTCCCTGAAGTTCCAAATTTTTGCATATTCCTCTGTAAATTCAATTCAATAGTCCTAAGAACCATGTGGTCAAGTCTGCCATATCATTGCAGCCCCCTCCTTCTCCATACCAATTTTATTAGTTATTTTTCTCATTGCTGTGAAAAATAAAAATAGGCTTGGCAAAGGTAATTTAAGCAGTGAAGGATTTGCGTTGGCTCACAGAGGTCTGTCTTGGTGGGAGAGGCGTGGCAGCAGGGCTCTGGGGCAGCTGCTCACATGGTGTCCACAGCCAGGAAGCAGAGAATGCTGGTGCTCAGCTCACTTTCTCCTTGTTGTTATGTTGCTCAGTTTGGGGCCCTGGCTCATTGCAGGCTCTACCCACATTTAGGCTGGGTTAAACTTCTTTGGAAATTCTCTTGCAGACAACCCCCAAAATGTATCTTTTAAAGGACTCACAATGCTGTGAAATTGACAGTAAAAATTAATTATCGTAATAGTATAATAAAGCATACTGTTACTAACTGTATACCTACTAATAATCAAACTTCCACTTGTTAAGTTCTTAATAGTATATTTATTTAATCCTGAAATAGCAGAGCATAAAGGCATGGAGACATCATATACCTTGCTCAAGGTTACTTAGCTAATGGTAGAAGCAGAAAACAAACTCAGTAAGTCTGTCTCCCCTCCAACAACACCACTGTTGTTGGCCATATAAGACAGATACTCATGGCACATTGTCCTAAGGATCCCATAGTCTCTTGAGAAAGCAAAGCCTTCTTCCAGAATTCTAATCAATGGTCATTGACTCAAGCCCCTCACAAGTACCCAGGGTTATATTATTAACTCAGTAAAGACAAATGGAAACCCAGGAAAAAAACTCACTCCCTGTAGGAGGCTACTGTCAAATTACTGCAGAATTACCTTTCAAAAGAGATCAAATAAATACAAAAGATCATTAAAGTGTTTCTCATCATCCTCTATAACAAAGCTTCTAAGGTGGAAAAATGAAAATTGACATTAAACTTAAAAATGAGTTCTGATTTGATCTGAAAACACATTTGGCTCAGTTGCCCCAATATGCTGAAGACATAGCTCTGCTGGCCACATAAAAATAGATCTTTTCTCCCTCAGTCTGTCAGGAGTGTCCAGGGCACCTGCTTCAACCACTGAGGTCAGAGAAGCCAGTTAGAAAATGTTCAGCAAATTCAACCGTAGCTCCCACCTCTCTTCCATTCCATCAAAGTTACCTTTTCTTACAGAGACTTCTATATACAACACAGCTCTACAAAACCATCCTAGCATGAGTAGCGGTTTGGCAATCTTCCTTTCAACCTCAATTAACTAGATCACCAGGCAATTTCTCCCCGAAGGTTAGAGAAATACAATCCCAGTTTTCCACCTCTAAAGTCTGGATGAGGCTGAAAGGAAGCACTGAGCATCAACTGCAGATATCCTGCTGTGTCAGAGTCTGATAAAATAAATCAGGATTAGGATCTGAAGACAGCTGTGAGATCTAAAGGAAAGCATTTCTCCAACGCTATCCTCTTTCATAGAACAGTTTCATCTTACATAATCAGCACATTTGCACTGCTAATATACCCTCGCTGGCAAACTGTAATGACCTCATCGTCTGCTGCTCATTTAGGTTAAAACATTTATCTGCAAAGTGTACCTGAATCCCGTTTGTACACATCATTAGCAACTATTTTACCATCCTCTAGGCCCCCTCCAGCCTTTTGCTTCCAGAAATATGGAGATAATGCTACATTGCTTTACTGTGAAGACGACATGAGATAATTTGTGTTAAAACTTTTTTTTTTTTTAATGTATGCCTCAATGTGGCAGCATGCTTACTGCAAAAATTAAAATAAAAGATATGGCTGCAGTTCTTGACTCTTCCTCCTCATGTTCGAGTCTTTTTAGCACCTCCCATTTATGGATTCAGTCTCTTTCACAATCTAAGAACCGGGATTGGCTTTGTACTTACTTTGTCCAGTCAAAGGTGACAGAAGAGATGGGAATTATTACAGGGATTTGCTTTCCCTATTGCTCTGCTGCCCACAATGGGTGTCACCCTGGGCTGGCTTGTTAAAGGAATGCAGGAGAAACATGGAAACAGTCGAGCTTGTCATGAACCATGCATTTGTCTGCCTCTAATATGTGAGAGACTAGAGCCAGCTTCCACCTAGCCGGCATTCACACCTGGATGCATAAAGCCCATGGAGAGCAAAAGGATTTCTCACAAAATTCAGGGCAATAAAAAATGGTTGATGTTTAACTAAAAATTGAGCGATCAATGGTGCAAAAAAGATATTGATTGATATATTGAAGACCAAGGGGTGGAGCCCAGATTTCTTCAATGCCATAATAACCCAATCTGTAACCTGGGATTATATTTTTTAATTATTACATTTATTTATTTACTGTATGTGTGCCTGTAGGTATGCATGTTTGGGGATAGTGTGTCATGGTAACTATGCAGAGGTCAGAGGTCAGAGGACAACTGAACAACTTATGGGTGTTGACTCTCTCTCTCCACCATGTCAGGTGTAGAGGGAAGTACTTCTGCCTCTGCGCCATCTCACCAGCTTGGATACTTTAAAAATGCCTATTTCTTGGATCTGTCTCAGTTATAAATTGAAAATCAGGGGTGAAGGTGTTTGGAATTTGCATATTTAATGATCTTCTCAAGGGCATCTTAAATATTGGTGAAATCCAATGCTCTGAGATAGCCCACCTCAAATTTAAAGTACATACCACACTGAATGAATCCTACTTTATCTAGTTGGAACCATGGACTATTGTCACATTTTCCTGGGTAATATGAATAAACAATGTATTCACTCCAGATAGGCCACTGTTAACTGAAGCTCCCGGGGGCGGAAAAAAGACTTTACAGGGCAACTGACTGATAAGAACTCTGTAGCTATGGAGAGTCTCAGTGCTGCAAATCCAGAGCCAAAATTATCTAGATAGGGCTATCTTTAGTCCCTTTAATAAAATTCATTATTACCTTTCTGCTTGCTGTAACATTCTTCTATCAGGTAAAGGCTTTGGTATATATTGGTAGCCCATTGGTGTCTACCAGCTGCAAAACTAAGCATGTCAGATATCACCCAAAACTCACGGTGGCTTTTTTAAAAATCTACCTCCATTTCCCATCAATGCATTCAGAAAATACCTTGATTTATCACTGTTGTTGTCCTATGGCTATACACATTCATGTAACCACTTCCATGCTGAACGTAATGACTTGGGGAAACCTAAAATCCATGTTGTTGTGGAAAGCCACTCATATTGGCTCTGAATAAGCTCTGTCCTATTTCCTTTTTTGTTCTCTATATATTGAAAAAAATCTAAATGGAAATGGCTTTTATTTCTAAAGGTTATCTTAATACCAACTACTTTCTGGCAACTGGAGTTCCTAGAGTAAAGGAGATTCTACTAGATTGATTGATTGATGAAAGCTTTGTAATTGTGGAGAGTTGGAATGTTGCAGATCCAGAGTCAAATTATCATGAATTCTCCTCAGTTCCATAATAGTCACTTGTAGCCCACGTTAGTATCTGATCTAATACCCTGTGACCTTCACATAAAACCTTCTGGAATGCACTAACTTAGCAGACTGCTAGCTTCCAACAACCAAGAAACTAAAGATGGCATTGGGTAGCATCTGGAAACTACAGCAGGCAAGTCCTTGTGTTACTGTGTCCTACCCTTCCAATGTTTCCACCAATGTGATTTTCGAAGAAAGATTTTATTTATTTTTGTGTGTCTGGATATTTGCCTGCATGTGTGTATGTGAATCAGGCACATGACTAGTGCCATTGGAAGTCAGAAAAGGGTGTTGGAGCCTGTGTGATTGGAGTTAGAGATGATACTGAACCACAGCCATTCTGGGGACCTAACTCGGATCCTCTGCCAGGCCCGCAAGTGCTCTTAACCACTGTGCCATCTCTCCAGCTCTACAAACACATTTTAAAAATGACTTGATTTATGACTTTCTATTTTTCTGCAACTATAAAAACTTGATGAAAGTGTGTGTGTACGTATATGTACATGTACATATGTATATGTACATATATATGTATGTATGTACATATTTATGTGTACACACACACACACGTTAAAAGTGTGTGCCACCATGCCCACTTTATTTTATTTTATTTTTCTTTATGTCTTTGCACAGTATATATGCATAGTACTTACAGAGTTCAGAAGAGAGCAATGGTTCATGTGGGTGCTGGGGATTGAACCTGGGTCCTCTGGAAGAGCAGACAATGCTCTTAACCACTGTGTTATCACTCTAGACCTGTGGTTACTTATATTTGGCTTAGAAATAAATATATATTACTTGATGTAAGACGTAAGAATGGTGTTTTAAATCAACTCTTCTCCCCTTAAAATACCACTGTCAATCTTAGTATTATTCCAAATTCCTTCTTAACATCCACGTTCTTATTCAATTAAGAGTTTAATTATTACCATTATTTTACGACATTAAATTCTATAATTGAGTATCTCCCTGAATTAGCCTTTATTATGTGTCTAAATTTTATATTAATTTTCAGTTTGAATCAGCCTTTTGTTTTAATCTTCTTGCTCAGTCAACGGTCTTGGCCAAGTCCTTCTCCCCCTTTCAGCTGTAGCTGCTTGTCTGTAAGATAGTAGCAGTCATCCTAACTTGGGGTTGCTTCTAGAGGTAAACTTACTACTTCCTAAAGTCAGCTTAGAATGTACTCCACTGCAAGGCACAGGAAACAAAGGAGGGAGAATTCTGCTCAGTGTGGTTGGCTGGGTGTGGGGCAAGGGCAGAAGCCTAGGCGCTGGGACAGATGACTTTTGTGTCTATGCTATGGACAGCTGCTAGAGTTCTCTTGAAGCTGAGACAATAGAGTTCTCACACTCTTCATGTGTGAGAGCTTTCATTTCACTCCATCTCAGTACTTCATGATCTGGTCATGCAAGCTGTAAGTAAGTTAGGAATGCTAACTCCTGTTACTGCTCTTCCTCTCCTCTGGTCCCAGATGGGTAGTAATTTTCACACATGGTTTTAGATGATTGAGCAGAGCTCAACAGGTACAAATACAAGCAGAGGCACACACATGCACACACACACAGATACATATATGCACACACATACAAGCACACATGACACACATGCACAAGCACACACATACATATGCACACACACCCACACATACATACAAGCTCAGATGCATACATATATGCACACACATACAAGCACACATGACACACATGCATAAGCACACACATACACATGCACACACATACACACATACTTGCTCACATGTACACACACACACATGTGCACACACATGAGTGCACTCACACACACACACATACACACATGTTCTCCCTGTCCCACACACTAAGCAGGACAGATAAGGAAGACAATACCAATATGCAAGAGACTTTCCAGGGCTGTGAGATTGTGACTAAAGAATCAGATGATGAAAGCACAGTGAGGGCAAGCCAACTCTTAGACTCTAGAAAAAAGAGGAAGAAAAACGCTGCAGAGGGCTGACTCAGAGCTGTCCTGCAGGGAGAGAGCCTTCCTGACCAGAAGTCACCAACCTTCCTTGGCTTTTATTCTTAGAGATTAGAGTGTGAGAGCTATTTACATGGGAACAATCCAAGGCAAGTATATGCAGCTCTATCTGTGTATCTTCCCTTCCGAAGGGACATGAAAAGCCAGACTCTTAGTTAGAAGAACCAGAAAACAGAAATGTACAAAGAGAAGGTCTTCCTGGAGGAGCTTGTTCACAAGTGAGTGTACAAATGCTGACTGCCATGGTATAAAATCTCCTTGGGACACAAAGATTTCTATGCCGTATGAAATGGGCTATTATGTGAGAGATGTCTTACCCACCCTGACAAACTGGAGCTCAGGATCCCATACCTTCAAATTAAACAGGAAAGATAAGAATGGAGAAGCCAAGGCCCTGCTACCTCACTGTGAAGACATGGGAGTACACAGAAGGGGCCTGAAACTCTGAGCATCCATTTTCTCTCCTGGTAGCCACTGGAAGTCTTATTGATCTCGGAGACAGGCCGGTCAGAAATCTGATTTCTCGTCCCACTCTATTCAGCATTAGTGCCATGAAATCTCATTAGTACACTCTGGGGGTTCATTGCTAGTCAGACAATGGCTTCTGAACCAGCCTGCCATGCATAATCATCTGGAAGTAGGGGAATCATACAATCAGAAATTTAGCAAAGGACCATGAAAGGCAGCTGTGAGGTCATGCCCTGTTCTTCCTTTGCCAGCAGGAGGGGGATCACTGAAGGCCAGCAAGATGAATTTTACTTCCAACTTATATATGAAATCTCATGGTAAGGGGATAAGGGGGTGCTAAGCATCCTTTCTGGAGAGAAAATATGTAGAGGTCTTAGTAAATGAATTGGTGAATTGGTGAAAATCTTTACCACTTGGGACTTTCATGTGTTCCTAGCAGACTTTTCAAAGGAAACTTCCAGATTTTTTTTTATTATCATGGAGGAGATTCAATTCAAGAAAGAACACTTCCCATCCTTGTTTTAAACCTCTGTTATTTCCTCAGCTCTGGTTCTGTTGTATAAATATTTTGTCTGACTTTATCACATAGACTTCTAGCAAGCCCATGTCCAGATTCAAAATATTACTCATATAATCTTTTCCTCTTAGTCACAGCTGTGGGCGCATCTATGTGGTTCTTTTCTGCTTTTAAACAATCATTCACATGTGTAACTTAGAAAAAAGATTATTTTTTATTTATGTTTATATGTATATCTATCTGTGCATTCGCCATATGAGTATGGATACTCACAAAGGAAAGGTCAGAAGTGAGCATCAGAAACACGGGAGCTGAAGTTATAGGTGGTTGTGAGCCAACTGGTGTGGGTGTGGGGAACCAAACTTGTCCTCTGCAAGAGCAGTGAGTGCTCTTAAGCACTGAGTCGTCTCTCCAGCTCCCTTCATATCCCAAATATGATTCTTAGCAACATGATGTAATTGCTTCTACCCCTGGGATGGATGCCAAATCTTTCCATTTCTCCTCTTCCTGCCAGCACCCGACTTAAAAACTCACATCATTATGAACTAAGGTTGCCATGAATGTCTATGCTGGTCTTGGTGTCTTCAGTCATGTATTCCTTCAATTCTACCTGCTATCATAGAGATCTTATGACAACAGTGCTTGTTTAAGTTTGCTGAACTCTTCTGTGATAGAAAATGAGAGAGAGAGAGAGAGAGACAGAGAGAGAGAAAGAGAAATGGGGGACACTGTGGTTCTGGAAGGTAGCCTGCTTTCAGTTCTGCATAGCCATGAGGCCAGCTGGACCTTCCATCCTAAGTCTTCGTGTGATACAGAGTACATACAGTAAATCCACAACATCATAAGGTATGCTGGTCTGAGTGGATTTCTTCTTCCAACATCTGAACAGTTTCAAGCTAACATACACTCCTTAGGGACAGTCAAGGAAGCCTCTGGGCCTGAACAACATCTCCCCGTTTCTCACACTACCTACCAGAAAGGCCTTAAACTTTATCATGTCACATTAGTTATCATGTGCTTCAAATGTCATTTTTAAATTTCATCTATACTTATACACTTACCCTCTTGTCAAGAGTGAAATGGCTGCCAGCAAAATTCTGCACACTAGAAGTACCAATGGATAGTCAGATATTAACCTCTGCTCTATGGGATCTTTATATAAGTTGTTCAGAAGAGAAGGATCAAAATAATCTTCAGTTTTATTAAAGAAGAAGGAAAACATCCCTCTGTCATACACACTTTGGGACAAATGAACTCAGAGGAGTCATAGGAGTTGGGAGTAAGGTGGGAACTGAAACCAAATCTTCAGCCTTTACTCCTTGCTAGGTAGTACCTTAGCTCTACCTACACCTCATTCTCAAGTCATCCTAATCATGGACTTCCAAGACTCCACTGTAGTGGTGCTAAAGGCCTGGAGTGGAACAACTCTTCCAGATCTAACGTGGGCTGGAACAACAAGCCTGCCTTCCTAGACCATCCTTCCCAAACTGATGCACACTGCTACCCACAGCCACCTCAATGCCTCTGCCACTGTTGTTACTGTCCAGTGTGCTCCTGTTCATTGACTATGTCCTGCTCTGGATATTTCTCACAGATGAATAAGTCTGTCCTGGTTCAACCTAAAACACATCTACTCCCTACTTTCGCAGAACTTATTTTACACCGCAGAACATTTTCTCATTTCTTTACAGTCTTCAGAGACATACTAAATCATGTGAACCCAATGTCTGGCCCTGACAGCTTTGAAGCTGTATCTTACCCCTGCTCTGAGATTGATCATTGTTCTTCTTTATCAGAGGTTGTATTTGACTTAAATTTTTATATATGCTGAGATAAAATACCTGAAGAAGTGAGCCTTCGAGAGGAATGATTTTTCACAGAGCATAGATTTGGAGGCTTTATTGCTTTTAGGCCTGTACTAAGGCAGGGGCAGCATAGCAGGAGGCTGTGATTGAATGAAACTCCTCACAGTGTTATGGCCAGAAGGAGGAGGAGGGTGGGAGTTCGAGAGCATTGTAATACACTTCCAGGCACACCCCAACTAAACCCTACCTCCTAATGTTCACCGTTGTCCAGTAATTCATTGAGTTTCTGAATCTGTCAGTTCAGTATCAAGCATTATCCCGTCACTATCCAACCTCTTCTCCAAAGCCCATCAGCTGACAGTCATGTTTTTAACACATGAGACATGCATGGTCCTTCAGATTCAAATCATTCCAGAAGTCACATTAAGATATCTCCCTGGATAATAAGCATTATTTTGATTCTAGTACTTGCCACAATTCTAACTTCTTTTAAACTTATTGAGTCTTTGATTCCCAAATGCCTTTTTTAAAAATATGTGAGTCTTGTTAAAGATGTCTGCTGCAGGACCTGGAGAGATGGCTCAGCAACGAAGCGTTCTGGTCGCTCCTCTGGAGGACCCAGGTTAGGCTCCTAACATTCACATTAGGCAGCTCACGGCTGCCTGTAACTCCAGCCTCAAGAGAACACATACTCCTGTCCCCACACCTTCACACAGGCATGGATATAGACCCACAATTAGAAAGTCACTAAGTCTTTAAAATAGTGCTATCTTGGTTTTAGCACTCATTCTAGTGAAGTTTATTTCCTGGTCTTGGAGGCACTGATCCTTGCTGGAGGGCCAGTAATTGAATATCATTCCTGAACATCTCTTCATCACTTCTCCGATTGGGAAACCACCTCTTAAGCCCCAGTGACCTGCTGGATCCTCTTATTATGACTTCCTCTTCCTGTCTTCCAGCTCGCCTCCCCTGCTCCTGTTATAGCCAAACAGTCACACAATTCAAATACCAGCGCCACTAAATGAACCCTTTTCTCCAGTGTTTTTGAAGCCCTGTTTCTACTCCATGACCTGGTTACTTGGCCACAGTGCCATTTTAGGGATTGAAAACAATCTCAAGGCAACTTGTGTTATCATGGTTATATATCATGGTTATAAATTCTATTTGTCGTCCCAGTAAGAAATGATAATTGACTGTCAAGAAATCATCTTTAGGGAAGTACAGGCTTAATAGTCATAAGATCTGAATTCTGACTCCGTAGTTATCAATTCTGTGGCCCCTATAGACAAATGGAAAAAATAAACATTTTAACCATTCTGGTTAAAATATAGCTCCACTTATCTGGCCAAAAGATTACACTATTTTACACTAGTAATTACACTAGTAAACCACTACTATACTACATCATCCAGAAAATAGCATGTTTAATTTTGATACACTTATTTAAAAAATATTTTCTATGTCTACTGATTGAATCTACGGATATATAAGTCACCTGTATGGAAGGATGGCTGTGTATGTGTGTTTCTGTAAATACACACATATATATACATAACACATTTGTGCGAGGGTGACCTATTAGTGGGAGAGAGTGACTAGTGGGAGAGAGACTAGTAAGATGAGGTTGGAGGAAAAAAGACTAGTGAAATGTCAAGAGATGCCGTATGTGAATTAGTGCTTGGGAAATGATGGATGATCTGTGAGAGATAACTGTTCTAATGTGATTAATACTAGGAATGAGAGGGCTCTGTGGGTAGGAGAAAATATTCCGTGATTCACTCTTCACCCTGAGGATTCCTGAGAAAGCCTGCAGGGGCCACAAGCTCACTGAGTTTGCAGTCCCTGCTTGACTTTAAATGCTAGGCTGAAGAGTTGGGAAAGGTATATCTTAATATTGAGACCTGCTCTCTTGTTTCTCGATGCCCAATGAGCACTGTTGGTCAACTGAAGGAATTCTAAGGAATCTAGATTAAGTATGAAGACCATGTATCTTTCTCCTTTAATATGGCAGTACAGGTCCAGGATAGCATGGTTGCAGATCTGGGGTACAACCTGTCTCTTAGGTGATGGAATGAGACTGCAGCAGACCACATACCTTCACAGACTTTCCATTTTCATAAAGAGAAATAAGAAATGAATAGGAAAAAGATTAAAACTTAAGAAAGGTTCAGATTGTGAGATAAAATAGGCTAATCTGCTATTCAGAGAGTAGCCAAGAAGGGAGGCTTTGACTATGGTGTTTGATCTAAGACTCTGGGGAATTCATACATATGTTATACTCTGCTCTGCAGTGAAGTGTAAATGTTAAGGAGAAGAAACATGTAATGAAGTTGAGGTTTTTATTAACTAGATATTTCTTATAAGAAAATTACCCAAGGAAGCTAAACGTGTCAGGAGTTTGAGTTGCCTCTCTCCTCGCAAAGGAGAGGAGGAATGGGTATTTGGAGAAGTTGTGTCCTCTGGTCTTCCTGACCTCTCAGGACAGAAAGAGACAGCAGTCCCTGAGGTGACTTGCAACCAGGAGGTGGATAGTCCAGCCAAGTGACCAGAAACAGGGGCAACAGAGCAGTGTGGTAAGAGGCAGCTCTTCTGATTTGGAATTAGAACGGAATAATATTTAAAGACAGCTGTGCACTAGGAACTTAGGGAATTAAAAAGAGGAGTATAGGGAATTTTTGAGAGTGTCTATGAGTTTAACGGTATAAAACAAGCAAGGGTCTGTGCCTAGTTTTGCCTGATTTACCATTGCTTTGTATCTTTTGGCTTAGTATGATATTTTTAATTTAATATTTTGAGGATTTCATACATGAATATGTATCTCTATTATTTCTATTGTTTCCACTTCTCACTCTGTTCCCCCCAAAAAACCTACAGACCCCATTTAGTGTTGCTTATATGTACATGCATGTTTGGTTGGCCACTTGGGATTGGATTGACGATCAGGAGAATTGGCCCTGGAGAAAATTGGATCTCTTCTCAGAAACCATTACTTGCCTGTAGCTCTTCACCTAGGTTTGGAACCTTGTGAGAAATATATTCCCCATCTGTATGGCATGTCAAATGGTATTGTCATTAAGCTGGTCTTGTTTAGACAACCACATTGATGCTGAAACTTCTTGAGTGCTACTTCCTGGTCATGTCTAAAAGACCAGTAGACATCCTGGTCTTCTGTCTCTTACAATCTTTCTGAGCTCTCTCTCATTAAAGAGAAAATTCTCTTTCAAAAGTCTTCAAACTTGGACAATAGGTTATTAGGTCATATTGTTATATAAAACCACCCAGTTGCCTACATAAAATATATGGTAAAGTACCAGTATTTAGTACAGTAAACCTGGAGAAGCTCCTATGATTGGGGAGGTCATAGGTACTAGGGAAAAGCTCACTACTATTATTTTGCTAAATCAGCACAGTATCAGACTGCCTTCTAAATATTAAACATACCCATAGATTAGTCCATCTCTCAACCCCTATCAGCATAGATGGTGCTTTATACTGAGACTCACATGGGTCAAAGTGCAGAGACTGCACTTTGCAAAGTGTTCAGTCATAAACTCCTCCTCCCTTCAAGGTGAAAGAAACACCCAGAGGAGGGACTAGAATGATTCCAAGAGTCACAGGTTTAGAAGTCCTGGGCATGACAGGACTTTTGCATTCCTGAACTTAAAATGACCTAGTTGCTTGCATAAGACCTGCACAAAATTCAAACAGGGAACATTCCAGCACAGATGAGAGAGGGACTCGGGACACTTCACCCCTAGATGAGCTACTTGATATTTGGTACTTGGTATTTGGCTGGCAATATTTGGTACTTGGTATTTGGTAATTGGCATTTAGCTACTGGTAGACAGTCAGTTATCTTTAGGCTGTGTGGCCCATAATGGTTGTCTATGCTCCAGGGGTTGGGCCTAATGTGCCTACAGGCAGCACTGACTGGACTTGGTTAATTTTTTAAGAAGACAAATTTGGGAGGGACACACTAGGAGGTCTGGGAGTATTGAAGGAAGGAGTAGGGGTGGAGATGATCAACTAAACTGTAGGACTGAATGGGATTCTTGAATAATAATTAAACATGGTATATTTAAAATGCATAGTAATTTTTTAAAGGTGTGTGGAGTGAAACACGTGGTTCCTCTGATCAACACTGTATGTGACCTCCAGTTATATATGGAATAAATAAAAGCACCTGCTATGGCTTTTTAAAACTGGCATTTGTCCATGTGAATTTGATTTTTACAAAAATAGTGTGTGATCTTTCTGCAAGGGAGTAAAGGTGAAGAGATCTAGAAATAAACACAGGTGTTTGTACAGGAAGCTGAGAGTTGTCTGTGCATGTAAAAGTATATTTTTCAGGCTTTGGGGATCTTATGTTAGAAAGAACTGAAGCTTGCTCAACTTAGCTTAGGCAAATAAAAGTTTTATTACATTAAAATAGTATAGGATTAGGAAGGAATACTTACCACTTCTGGTATACCTATTCATTTAGAAATACACTTTTATATACTATGTGCATACGGTTATATTTAGAATAGTGTCGTGTGTGTACACATGCAGTGTGTGTGTGTCCAGTACTGTGAAGTCTGTGAGAAGTGTACACGTGTGTGTGCAGTGGTGTGTGGTGTTTGTGTGTGTGTGTTCTACAATATTAGTAAATATTAATGTGTGTAAAAGTGAAGTTGCGTGAAGGTGTGTTGGAAGTGAGCTCTACTGAGATCAATGTGTATATAATTTATAGGAAAGGGTCACTAGAACCACTGCTTACACTAATTCTTCATCTTTCATGAGTTACTGAACTCCACTAGGCATTTCGTACTATACTATCTAATTTTATGAAATCATATAGGAATTGCATTAATATTTATTTCATATGGAAAAGTTGGTTTACTAGCTTTAAGTAATGTGCCTAAACTCATGTTCAAATGCAAATCTGAACTTAGGTAAACGTGCCTCCAAAGCCTGGGAGGAATCTGCAATGTAACTACAAGTTAAATGATATGATGATCCAGGAAATACAGGTGTATGGAGAAAGGAACATATTATAATAAGCAGGAATTATTTTAAAATACTCCATAAATGGAGCATATAAAGTGCCAGGCACCATATTAAAGTGCAAATATTTTTTTCACCCATTTCATCTTCATGACCACTCATTCAATGAGGTATATACTATTATTACTTCCATTTATGTTTGAGAAAAAGGAAACAGAAATGTGTTTTGCACAGATCCCTACAACAGGCAGCTGGTTATAGGAGATGAGCTTTCATAAACAGATCCAAGGCTAGTAAGTTGGCTCAGTGGATAAAACATCTTGTTGCTAAGCCTGATGACCTGAGTTCAATCTCCAGGATCCATGTGACAGGAAAAAACCAACTCCTACAAATTTTCATCTGACTTCTACACATGTATGTGCCTTAGCAAGCATGTGTACACACACACACACACACACACACACAGAGTAAATAAAATAAATGTAATTAAAAATTTAAAACTTCGCCCATATTTCTTTTGTCTGACTTAACCTAACGGTAATGTCAAATATAAGTACAGCACACTTAATAAAACCCAAAATACATAATTGGAAAAAGATTATTAATTAAATTTTAGTCTTTCTTAGAATGAGCATTTTTTTTTCAGTTAATTCCCTTTTCTGGCCCAATGTCAAATTTAGATCCTCTAATGCATTTAACTTGGTCTTTGGTCTCAACTAATCTGTGATAAATTCTTTTTCTTTCACGAACTAGACACTTCAGAAGAACCCTGGTCAGTTATTCTGTAAAATAAGTCTAAATTTTGATCTGCTGGTGTTTTTCCATAGTTAGATAATGGCTATGCATTTTTGGCATGAATAACATAGGAGTGATTTTTGCATACTACTGGCTAAACCTTTGGGGTCTCCCAAATGATGTATTAAACCTCTTAATGCCCTATGTGATGCTGTATGCCCTTGTGTGGTGATTAAGACAGGAAGGTTTGGCTCTATCAAATGAGACCGGTGCCCCTTCAGAGGGACCTGAGAAACCCGTCTTGACCCTACTCCCTCTCCCTGAGGACACAGCGTGAAGATAGCTGTCTGTGAGCCAGGAAGCAGATCTGCATGGTTGTCCATGAACTAGCAAATTGATCATAGACTTGAAATGTATCAGCACTTTTACCTATAACTTCCTGGACTCAGAATTTGTGAGAAATAAACTTCTATAAAGAAAGTTACCTTGCTTGTGGCATTTTGTTCTGACAATCCTGTGAGAAACTAAGACAATGTCCTTCTGTCTAACATTCCAGGCAGTACATAGCATCACTATTTCTCATCGCTGCCGATATCACCCTTGAACGCTGGTTGGTATTTTTGGGTGTCTCTACTACAATATTATTTTTATATTTCTTTGCATTTGATGACTTGGTGAGTACGCTTTGAGAATGTGGCTATTGTATGTTATTCTAAACAAAGAATCTGCTAATAAGCCCTTTTCTGTCCTTGTCCCAGTCGGATTAACCAAGTAGTTCAGGGACATGCTCACAAAGGATGTCTGCATTTGACCTGAAACAAAAGCTAGATTTAATTTTATTGTTAAATTTATTTGTTTTGCTTTGAGATAGGGTTTTTGTAGGCCAGGTTGGGCTCAAAATTCCTCTCAAGACAGAAATGAGGGGGAAGAGTTCTCCTGGGTGAAGGAACAGAATGAGTAAATGTCAGAAGTCTGGATCTATTTACTACACCCAGTGAGATTGGCTGTGTCTGAAAAATGTGAAAAGTGAGGCTTAAAAGACAGGATGAGATCCACCCATATATCCTCTGTTGGAGTAGTCATCCTTTCCTAGTCATTCCTAGGCTTCATACAACTGCCCAAGTGGGTGTCATGCTTTTAAAGTCTGTATATCCATCTGTAAAAAGACATTTGGGCTAGTTTTGTGTCAACTTTACAAAGCTAGAGTTATCTGAAAGGAGGGAACCTCAACTGAGAAAATGCCTCCATAAGATCCAGATGGAGGGAATTTATTAATTAGTGACCGAGGGAAGAGGGCCCAGCCCATTGTGGGTGGTGCCATCTTGGCCTCGTGGTTGAGCAAGTCAGTAAGCAGCACTCCTCCATGCCCTTTGCATGGAGCTCCTGCCTCCATGTTCCTGCCCTGTTTGTGTTCCTGTTTTGACTTTCTGTGATGGTGAACTGTGATGTGAAAGTATACAGTGAATAAACCCTTTCCTCTCCAAGTTGCTTTGGTCATGGTGTTTTATGATAGCTATAATAATCCAAACTAAGACAACATTTGATGCTAATCTTCCTCTCCCTTGAAACTTGATGAGTTTTGTGAATAAGCACAACTGATTTTTTTCCCCCATACTAGACAGTTTCTCAAGCCAGGCTTGGAGTCTCTCTTCCTGCTGCCTGCTGATCCAGGTGTAGAACTCTCAGCTCTTTCTTCAGCATCATGATTGCCTGCATGCCACCATGCTTCCCGCCATGATGACAATGGACTAAACCTGTAATCAAGCCCCAATTAAATGTTTTCCTTTATAAGAGTTGCTATGAGCATGGTGTCACTTCACAGCAATAGAGCATTGACTACGACAGAAGTTGGTACCAGAAGTGGGGTATTATTGTGATGGAATTGACTGTGCTTTTGTTTTGAGAATTGTGGACTTCATATTAGGAAAGCAGTTGCATTCTTTAAGCCATGCTTAATGGGATATACTATTATGATCATGGAAGACAGTGGTGTGGAGGGTGATTTGAACTGTGGGGCCTGACTCAAGAGATCTCAGAAGAGAAGAATTTTTGTATGTGGTCTAGTAATCATTCTTATGATATTTTGGTGAAGATTGTGGTTACTTTCTGTTTTTGTCAAAAAATATGCCTAAGGCTGAATTGACGAGTTATAAATGCACAGCTTTGGAAGAGATTTCCCGACAGCCTAGCATTGACTGTTTTGCTTGATTATTAGTGGCTGCCCTTATGATGTAGGGAGCAAGCTGAGCAAGGAAAAATACAAAATGTTTAAGTTGAGAAGAAAAGGAGCATCAGAAATTGTAATGGAGTAAAATCCAGTGCTCAAGGAGATAAAAAGTTTAAGAATAACCTGATGCTAAATGGTATACAGGGAGTGGTGACCTCAGGGAAAGACCGCCCCACCCAGCTAAGCTTCCAACTTGCAAAAAGAAATTAAAGAAAAGTTTAGGGTTGGGTGTGGTGGTGCACACCTTTAATCACAGAGGAGGCAGAAGCAAGTAGGTCTCTGAGTTTGAGGCCAGCTTGCTCTGCAGAGTGTGTTCCAGGACAAACAAGGTTAGACAGTGAAGGAAACCATCAGAAACAGAAAGTTGGTGAAGATGTATTTGAACAAGGGGAACATGTTTCAGTCCCAGCAGGCAGTATAAATAGGCAGCTTTGGCAACATCGTTCCACGGGTGTTATGGTATCTCCCTCCATGACTAATGAGAGCCAGGAGGCCAGGCATATGTCAGGGTGGTCCCTGCATGGAGGCCTAGAGAGGCCGTTGTGTGAAGCTGTGAAGGTGAAGTCTGGATTGTCTTGGAGATGCCAAGATGTTGGAGATGCCAGAGTCGTGGGATACCTCCCGACAAAAGCTGCTAACAGGGAGTGGAACCAGCCTAAGAGAGAGAAGTGTGTTACATTAGACAAGCTGAAAGGAATTGGAGATCTGAAGAGCACTTTGATATCAGATATTGAGATTTTGAATTTGGAGTTATCCCAGCTGGATTTTAGTCTTGAGTTGGTCCAGTATATTTTCACTATGCTTCATTTCCTCCCTTTTGGAACCTCCCAATGTGTATTCTGTACTATTATATGTTGGAAGTATGTGATCAGCTTTTTCATTTTGATTTTACAGGGGACTGTAGTTAGGAGATTGCCATGAGTCTCAGAAGAGACTTTCAACTTTAGACTTTCAAACAGTGCCAAGGCTTTTGTAGACTATGGGACTTTTGAAATCAGACTGGATACATTTCTGAATTATGATATGACTCCAAGCCTATGGGGGCAGAGAGTGGAATATGGTGCTGTTAATAAAAATGCTGCTCCATGCGCGCATAGATTTGAATGCTTGGTCACCAGGGAGTAGCACTTTTCGGAGGGATGGCCTTGGTGGAGGAAGTGTGTCACTGGTGGTGGGCTTTAAGGTTTCAAATGCTGAATCCAGGACCAGTCTCTCTCTATCTTCCTGTGAGCTGTGGGTCCAGATATAGAACTTTCAGATTCTTCTCTAGTTCCACGTCTGCCTGTGTGCCACCATGCTTTCCTCCTTGATGACAAAAGACTAAACCTCTGGATTTGTAAGCAAACCCCAATTCAATGCTTTTCTTGATAAGAGCTGCCATGGTCATGATGTCTCTTCACAGAAATAGATCATTGACTAAGACAACAATATAAAGGGCACCAAACTTTGTAGCTCAATGGTTTTCAAAAACTGATCCCATGAAGCCAATTTCTCTTTTTCTTTCACAAAATCGTAGTTACAATCTGGGCTGCCTGAGTTGGGACCAGAAACATGACTGATTCACTTCCCTGTCCCTATCAGCTCTATTGTTGTGGGGTTCTTTTGATCCAGTTATATCAACCCACAACTTGTTAAAAGAGAAGTAAATTTTACTCAGTTTAATCACACAAAGAAAAAAAGAAAAAGAGAAAGAAAGCTGGACTGGCCAGGGATGTAGTCTGAAATGAAAGTTCAGAGCTATGGCCCCAACTCAATTTTTATAAACTATTTAAGCTTGAAAACCATAAACATTTTGTGCCAACATGGACAAAAGTTAGTCATAACTTTTAATCAATCAGAAACTTACTAGCAATCATGGTCAGAGTCACCATAACCCAGAAATGACACATCTCAGTTCCCAAAAGAAATAGCCCACAATCATTTTGTTTTGGTTTCACTGGTGGGCTCTGAAGTCTAGAGGCTTTTCTCATTTTTTTGGGAACTTGAACTTTGTCTCTGTTTTGCAATGGATTTTACAGTTTCAGTTGGCATTGGTCCTGCCATTTCCTACCATTTCACTATATCCGAGCTATGTAAACCTAAGAAGAAAATTGACATCAGTGGACTCAAATTTGAAATGTCTTCATAGAAGTGGGTATAGTCAAATCAAATACAAAAGTGCACGGTTCCATGTCAGGATTCAGACACTTCGTGGAACAGCTTGCCATCAGTAGGCTGCAATAAAATCAAAGGCCAGAGACAAGTTCCCCCTGTACTACGAATTTAAATAATATGAAGACAATGACAGATGGAAGAGAAGAGAAGGATTCTAACTGGGAAATTGGAGATTTGTATAAGGAGAAAAACCAGTAAATTGAAGGGAAAACTTAATCTAAAAAGCATTGCTTCCATCATGAATTTAGGGTCTTCAGAACGTGCAGCTTGTCCTCAGGCATTGGGAAGAAAATGAAATGGTCCTAAGAGCCACAGCTAACAGGGCTCCTTAAACTCTGTCAGTCTCATTAGCAAATGGGTCTTTGTGAATAGGCCATAGCGGTGAAAGATAATTTTGTATAACCTCTATTATTACTGAATGTCACTAGGTTTTATGAGAGTCCCAGATCGTTGCAAGACAAAAGAGATTGTTGGCGGGTTCTTGATTTTTCTCCATACACTTACTTGGAATCAACGCCCTCTGCTCTTGGTGATATCTCTTTATCAATTAATTTATTATGTTGGTGTGTGTGCTTATAGAGAGATGCACAGTGCCCACACTGAGGTCAATAAATAACTTCATGCAGTCAACGCTCTTCTTCCACCTTTACTCGCTCTAGACATTAAAGCAAGGCCAGCAGGCTTGCTAGGCCACAGCATCTTTACCCTGTGATATCTTGCTGGCCCGCGGCTGGTATCCTTGATAGCTGTCTAATGTAGAAAAATCCACGATTGTAAACCCAGCTGAGTCTCTGAACTTCTTACCTTAGAAGCCATATTTAATTACAGGTTATTAGTCTGTGTAAGTTTAATCATTCTGATTTTTAATAGTCTTTTATAAATGATGTTGTAATTTTTTACCGTCTAGGTTATGAGAAATTGACTATATTTTGCTTTATGTCTGCACTACTGTGGAAAGGACTTTAGACTGTGTTAAGAATACATATCTTGTAGCAAGATAATATAAACTGGTAGCAAGTAAGGGGAAAAAATGTTACACAGCAGGTCAGAACATACACTAAAATCAGAAATGAAGTCAATACAAAGCATTTCTATTCTGAGCTTTTAACATTTATATGAGTTTTAGACTACATGATTTCATCAAAATTAGTTTTTCTGTCAATAATTTTTTTTTTTCAAATAGACATTTCCCTGAAGGAATCTTATGCAAAAGAGATTGCAAAATCTTAAACAAGTTCTTTAGCAACATTCTCATATTCAAAGCGATGCTTTCAACAGGGTTCCTTTTTTAAAAACCTCCTCTCCTTTAAAGGCTGGTATCACACATGAGGAGGCCCAACATTGACGACACCATCTTCTATTCTCTGATGCCTGGGAGTGGTCCGCAGCATAGAATCCACTCGGCTTGCAGTCTCTTGCTGGGACTTCATTCAGGGACAGATTGTTTTCTTGGTTTTAAAGGAATGGCTGTAACTTGCAAATTCAAATGTTCTTCCTCTTTCAGTGGGACCTTTGGATGAGCCTGGGTGATGAGTATACTTTAGTTGAAAACATGTTTATTTGGGAAAAACAAAGAGATCCATATATATTAGCGCCAGAAACACTTACCAGGATGCCGAGAGCATTGCTATCATTCAAGTATGGGACATAAAAAATGGCTGGGCTCCATGGAAAATTTTGTCTGGAAACTGCATAGAAACAAAACAGCTGACACATTTTCTCTTTACTTCAAATAATTGTGAGAGTCTGTCTCAACCATCACATTATGAAAAAAGAAATGTCGCTGATGAGGCCTGAGAGCCGCACTAACCTAAGGTTCAGAGGAGGCACTTTGTTATTGTCCATTTAGCGGAATGGTAGTGATAGGTTCGCCTTAGACGACTGTGAGCTCCCCAATCAAGAGTTCTTGGTCAGTTTAACAATACCAGGTATGTGTTTTGATCTAAGGAACAGGCTTTAAATCCAATCAGAAAACAGTTGGTTACTGTTGTAATAAAAATCTCACCCATGTGTGTGGTGTTCCCAGCTGCAGCTTCCCTGGCTGGTGAGGCGGCCATAGCCTCAGGCAGAAACCCGCGTGGGAACACAGCATGGATGGACAAGGTTCTTACTGAGTTTCCATCCTGTCTTTGGTTGAAGCTCGGTGAGTCATGTGAGTACACAGGAACTCGAGAGAAGTACATCTTAGGGTGAACTCATTTAATGCAGGTTTTAGGGTGCCTTTATAGGGTGCAGCCAGAGGAGGGGTCATTACTCCCAAGAATGGGACCCACAAGGACACTGGTGCCACCTCATCTGCATGTGGTGAATCTGTGCTTCCACCTACAGGGCAGACAAAGCATCAACCAAGCCACATTTCTTTGCTCCTGTGAAGCTGGATTCTGGCCAGGCTAAGGCAAGGAGCAGCAGAACTCCTACCACTCTCAGGATGAGACAGGGTTCCAAGCGAGCTTCGACTCACTCTTAGCTCTAGGACAGTCCCACAGGTTACCTCTGTGACATCTGTGTCACTATGGCACCCATGAGCATATTTTTCATCACTGGTAATTATTGTAGTTCACAGAGTTCACACTTAGTGAACTTCCCCCAGCATCATATATAGAACCTCCTGGTCCTATGATAGCTAGCCATCAGGAAAGAAGCTTCCTAGTCAGTACTACCTTAATTTCTCCATGTCCTGTGACAGCAATGTATGGGTTCTTCACCAATAGGGTATTACCATTGTATTCTAGGTGGGGAACTAAGCAAAATGGCAATAGCCTATTTGGGTGAGAAGAGGAGGTCCTGGACCAACAACCCAAATCTCTTCTACGTCTGATACTTTCCTCTATCAAATGAGAATGACCTTCATGAGGCAAAGTCGCTATTCTGGTTCTCAGAATGAAGATCTCCACTGCCTACAGATATCAAACACAATTCACCCAGGTTGTCCAAATCACCATCTCAATTTCAATAAAGCTCCTCCTTTTGATCCTTCATGGGAAGCCTCCAGGGCTTGTGGGATGGGTTTCTTTGGTATAGAGAGTGTGATTGGAGGGAACACTTGTAGGTTTTAAGCCTTCATCATGGGAACTACAAGAGTGCACATTCCAAAGGGAAAAAGATCCTCTCTAAGCCCTAAAATAACAGAAATACCCACAATTCTGACACACTTTTTTAAAACTATAACTCAGTCTTTAGCTCATGTTTTTTCAAACTATACCTACATCTGTTGTCTCATTATTTAGATAGAATGTACCTATGTATGAAGAGCATTTGTGTGTATGTGTGTGTGTGCAGAGGCAGGAGAGGAGTGGAATGGGCTTGCAGTCTTCCCTTCTCTTTTTTTTCACTTTGTATTACTCTGCAGAATATATTATATATTATAATATATGATATTACTTATGTATATACAATTCATGAGGTTGTACGTTAAGAGTAAAAACGGGGAGAAAGACTATGTGATCTGACAGATTAAAGATTCCTTTAATCTCTTTTCATTGATTATGCCCAAGCACAATACAATTTATTTGTATAATCATAACATCCAGGATAAAACACTCAAAATATTTGTTAAAATATTTAAGAATAAATAGAGTGCTTAGGGGCACTCGGAATAGTACAGTGTTTGACACACCATCATTGGCTTTCCAAAATACAGCCTCTTCATAAGAAAACTAGGTCGTCTCAACTCCCTGGCAATAGGATTGTTTAACTTTATACCAAGAAGTTTGGACAGGCACCTAATTCTGCATGCAGTGTGTGGACAGGAAGACTTCGAGGGGTTTGTGTTGCACTACCTCTGTCCTTCTGAGAATATCTAAAACAGAGAACTACATCAGCAGGGCCCAAAGTGGTTCTATGAGTGCTAGATGTGTCTGAGACAGAATATCAAGTGTGTTTTCCTTATTGAGTAGCAGAAGATCATTCTGAAAGTGTTGAATTCAGGAGCATAGAGTCAAGACTAAGCAAATATGAAGCATTTTAATGTAATAAAGAGTTAAAAATAAAAATAAACAGACTCTAAAGTGGTCTTTAAAGGAGGGTCTAACCAAGGTCATTTAGTAGAGTATAAGAAAAACAAAGTATTGACAGCCTTTTAAAGGCTTATAACGCACACATATTTTAATTACATATCAGCATAAAATATAACTATATCTCTTACAAATGTATGACAGTAGACAAATACGTGTCTACTGATACATGCCACATTTATCTTTTTTCTCTCTCACAGATTAGTTGCATGGTCTGGAGACTATTAAGGTTGAACTTCCATGGGTGGCTATTAGCATATTTCTATCTACTGAAGATGAACACTTCTCTTTTGGGGCTTCAGCCAGTTCACACTCTGGCTCCTTCACATAGGCTTGGTTTCATAGCATTGTAGTAATGGGGGGAAAAAAAAAACATCCTGCTACAGACTTCCAGGCTTCTGATCCCGGCTTCCTGGGCAGAAGCCTAGCAGTGGAGGCTCTACAGCTGATCCAAGCTGTCTCAGACAGAAGAATCCATGAGCCAGTGGAAATGTACAGAATTTCTGGGAACATGGCAGAGGGCTTAACTCAACTTTATTGTGGGAAACAGGGTCACATATATAGGTCCCTGTTATCTAGGGACATCATTGGAAGCTCATTGGCTAGAACAGTGCAGATAAGCCAGTCCCATTTACATATTGGTTGCAGCCTGGACCTAGGTATTTTCTGGGGACCACAGGGAGAGACCTTATGTGGTTATATAAGGAGAAGTGCTACAACTCCAGATAAGCAACTCTGCCTGCTTGCATACCTTTGAAGGGGCAATGTCTTGCTGTGAGCAGGCAGCATAGCTTGTGGCCTCTGGAGCTGTGGAAGGGAGGGGCTGAATTCCTGCCACTCTGAGAGTTCTGGGGTTCTAGGCATGCCCTCTACCTCACCTTAGTTCCGGGAGAGTCTCACAAAGCATATTACCTTATTCAGCACACTGGGCTTTCAAAATGTTTACTCTTTGTTTAAATATTTATTAATATGAACAGATATGATTTTGGTCATTTATTTGTGTGTTTAAACGGAAAAAAAAAGAAAAAAGAATGAAACAGGAGATCTTTGATCACCAGTCATTACAAGGAGAGGACCAGGCTTTTAGAACCACTCCCTGGAATCTTTGGTAAAGGCAGCCGTGTCTCTGTAACCACTGCTTTGGGGTGCACGCTTCTTCAGCTCTGGAACTGAGTTAGGTAGGTCCTCTACATGTGGTGCACCTCTGTGTTCAGTAGTCAGTGTCTGTTGAACTGCTGGGCTTGGAAGACCGGGCTTGATGTCAGCTGAGTTGTTAAGAATGGAAGGCAGAGCTCAGGGCTGGGAGTGAGGCTTGGGAAGAAGGGAAGGGCACTGATACTCGCAGAAGTATTTTATATTTTTCTTACAAAGATCATTAGGAGTGGGTGTTTGTCTCTTTTAGACAAGTCACTGTGTCTAAAAGCCTGAGTTCTTGTCCACAGGAAGGCGTGTTGCAAGTAAGTATTAGAGTTGGAATTTGAACTCTTGATTCTCAGAATATATCCTGTTTCCTCTTAGAACGAGTGAGTTCTGATTTTCCAGCTCAAATGTATTTTGCTGAACTTTGTAAAATATATATTCAGTCATTTAGCACACATTTATTTGAACACTTGCCATATTCCAAAGGGACTATTATGTACCTTGGTGGTACACCAATGAACAAAAAATATCCTTCCTGTCAGTCTAGCAGAAAATAACTCATAAAGAAGTAATAATTCTCTGGGATTTTTTTTTCATAATCTTAAATGGAATAAAAACAGATGGCTTTATAACACTTTGTCTCATGGAGGTCATCAGCAATCCCTTTCAGGGCTGGGCTTTCAAAGAGCTGTAACACAGCAAACACAGAGCCGCCCAGGTTGGAACAATTTGGAAAGGAGAGCAATGTCAAGAAGCTTCACTTTGCAATGTCAAATGAAGTCAGAGAGAGGCCCGGATGATGGGAGGTTTGTCTTCTGCAGACCTCTGCAACTGAAGAACATATAGGACTCAGATCAGACACACCCCTGGCTTTTGAAGCTAGCTATGGGGCCACAGCTGCCTGTCCTATATAAAATCTCAGATTTATGATTCTAGGTTACTTGGTTATTAAAAACTCCCTGACATGTAAGATGTCATCTGGTTTGTCACAATGTTGCCCTAGAGATTAGAACTGGGGCAAAGGGGAGCTGGAGTGTTACTTGTGTAAATAAATAATAATCTACTTTGAAACCTCATGCTGGCAGAGAGTAGAATATTAATGAGTGCAGATGGTATACATGCTATGTATAGATGATTGATTCACCTTTCCTCTCTCTCTGTTTTTTTTTTTTTTTTTTTTAGGCAGTAGACCAGGCTGACTTTGAACTCACAGAGATCTGCCTACCTCTACCTCCCGAGCACTGGGATTAAAGGTGGGTGCCACCACTGCCCAGCTACACACTCTCTCTTTCTCTTTATACTAGCATTCTGATTGCTGTTTGGAGAGTAGACTTAGAAGAAAGAAAGCCAGAGGAAACCAGTTAGCAAGGTGTGGCAGAGGTCAGGTTGGCGTCACAGAGGTAGCAAGCAGTACAGGTTAAAACATCCTAGGTCTTCTCTGGTGAGAGAGGTAAGAAACTTAGTTGATAGGATGATGGGCAGAGAAGCTAAAGTTGGCTCTGATTTTTGGCTTGAAGCGCTGGCTAGATGATAGGTCACTCTCAAAGAAGGAGATGTCTAGAAAGAAGGGCAGGCAGGGAGGGATTAGGCTGAGAATGGAATGAAAAGCACAGTTTGGGGCTAGAGACGATCTTAGTTGGTAGAGTGCTTGCACAGCGTGTGTGAGGCCTCGGCTTGAACCCCAGCACTGCATGGAAACCAGATGAGATGGCACATGCCCAGAATCCCAGCCCTGGGACCAGAGGCAGGACAACTGGTTTGTCCTGTCCTCCAAACATCATATTCTGAGATCAGCTCCTTCTTGATCCCTGTCTGCTCCAGAAAATTTGGGAGTTCAGCTCAAAGTCCTTAGTGGAAAATTAAGCTATTTAAAATAAGTTTCTGCTGCATCCTTTCTAAGTCTTTTATATGTATCTATGGAAGAGAGAGAGAGAGAGAGAGAGAGAGAGAGAGAGAGAGAGAGGAGAAGGAAAATGAGAGAGAGGAGATATACATAACCACAATAAGCATCAGAATGGTGGGGTGTTGTTTCCATCTCACTAAAATTTCCATCTAAATTCTTCTAACGATCAGAATAATTATTATTGATAATAATAGTAGTAGCAGTAGATAGTTGCTTTTATTAATAAAGATCTGGCACAGAATTTGCAACTGCAGTTAGTACACTTACCTCTCTTAAATTTCTTCCAATTTCTAATAGGTTTTCATTCCTGGCTTGTGATAGTGAGTTTTGCAAAGACCTCCTCCCTTTTCTCCCCTATGCTTCTTCCTGTTGCTGTGTGAACACATATGTCACAGGAGTGGCATAGTGCTCCCTCGCTGCATTATCAGGGAGCCTGCACTTTTGATTTGTTCTATTACCAATAATATTTGCTTTGGCTCTTTGATTCATGCTGTGTCTTACAGGAAGAGACTCTATAGCACATAATTCCTGGTTCTTTCTAGGGAAAGAAAATTCCCTGAACTGAGACAGTCAAACCTTCACCAAAATCTCAGCTTCACCACTTACTAGCTGTGTGTGATTGTGACCATTTGCATCTAAGTTCTTTAAGTGACATTCTCCTAAGCTATCAAAAGGAGTGTGGGTAATTGTGCCCTCTTCAGCAGGCTATTGCAAGAATGAGATGCTCTCTGGTTAATTTTGGTGTGTGGTATTTTTATTGATTTGCAAGCTTTTTTATAATCAAGTTCCTTTTTTTTTTAAAAAAAAAAAAGAAGCTCTCTATGTATGTCGCCACTACTAATTTTTGGATACTGAAACAAAATGAGATTTCTTTATTTGTATAAGTAAAATGAAGCGAGAGTTTGTTTTTTACAAATAAACCTAGTCCCGTTTCAAGGTCCCTTTCTTCTCGTGTAGGATCATACATGAATCCCGGGGACCAGAGGGCATCTCCAAAAGGTTTTCTGTAGGTGGCTCCTACTGTTTTCCTTGACCAGGCTGGTGAATCTTCCTGCGTGGGACCTTCACCACACCATCTACACCTGCGGTCTCAAGAAACACAACACTCCACTTCCTGATGTTTAATGACACCTGGCACTCGACTGTGCTACATATGCCATCTCTTGGCCACGCCCTTCATCCAGCTCCTCTTCCCATTTTAAGTCAGCTCATTCCCCGGAGCAGTAGTCTCCTCCCACTGCCGCCTACAGGAACCTTCCTCTGCTCTGATAGTTCGTCCCTGCATCTCGTGGGTTCATAGAAGCACAATGATTCTTGATCCAGTGTGTGACAGCATTAAGCTGAACGAGAAGCTGTCCTGCTAGGAAGCTGTACGAAGGGAACAGCAGCTCCATGGCAGCTAGGGAGCCATTTCCTCCACGCAACCTTAGCAAACATCCCTCACTTCCCACCCATGACTGCTCTTGCGGAGCAATGTCTGCAGATAGGTCACTTTCTCAGGGAAAGCCGTAATGTGAACAGCTACGCTAAATTTTCCATCTAGAAAATACTGTTAGGGAAAACAATCCAAAGGGTGACTTCTGACTAAAAGAAGTAGAATCATTCTAGCCCTTTAGAAGCTAGTAAATAAACAATTAAATCAATGAAGAGCTGCCTGCTCCTCTAGAGAATCACGTCCAGTTACCTTTCTGAGTGGAAAAAAATGTACCTGTGTATTCTCAAAACTTAAAACCAAGGAAAGTAAATGCACTTAATTTCTTAACTAACATTATCTCATCTTATTAATTTAGATTATCACTGTTTTATTACCCACCTTATAAAAACAATGCACATCTGGACCATAAAGGTTAATCAATGCTCGCTATTACTGAATCACGGTGTGGCCAACCTCTCCATTCTATTTTGGAATGTATTAGAGGGATCAGAATCCCAGCGGGCCTCCAGACCCTCGAGGTATGCTTGTTCAGGGTGTGGTGCGGTGGTGGTGGTGGTGGTGTGTGTGTGTGTGTGTGTGTGTGTGTGTGTGTCCAGCCTCAGAGAATCCTCAAGTTGGCAGATGCATTACTACCACCTGCTGCTGAGCTGAGCCTACTGTTATTTGCAGAGAACTGAACCCGCTGGGGAAGAATGTTAATCAACCCTTGTAAATCTGAGGGAGACTTCTAATCTCGCCTGTCACCCAAAAGGCCAAACATGCTTCTGTTTAGATTCGCAGTGACCTGGATACAGGGGTGACTGGTCCAGCTACCTGGGAAGGAGACTGCAGCACGGGCAGGAGGAATGGCTGCGGAGAACATCCGAGAAGAGTTAGGGCAGGGCTGCAGAGGTGACTTCGCTAGGCTGCTGGGCTCCAAGGGGCTCCCCCAGTTGCGCTTCTTGCTGTTCTGATCAGAAAAGCACGACTCACTTCTTTGTTTCTGGAAACGATCTATCTGTATTAGCCTGAGGCAGACTTCACCCCTCCCACATTCATCAGAAATGGTCTGCTTCTTCGCCGCGCCCAACCGTGGACGTCCAGGATGCGGGCAGAATCCTTATGCGGCTGTCAGCTGCTGTGATGGGTGACGCCAAGTGAGCAGCCGCAGGCTCCCGCCCTCCCAAGAACTTCCTGCAGTGCTGGACCACCTAAGGGGCCGCTGGCGAGCACCTCTGCCCCCTCGTGGCAGGAGCAAGCATCGCGGCTTCGCAGACACCACCGCCCACCAGCACCAGGACCGGAAACTTAGATTTTTTTTTTTCCCCTTGTCTCCGTTTAACTCCTGGGATTAGAAAATGGGTTTCCAGGTTCACTTAGTACTTACTAATGAAGAAGGAGCGGGAGTTAGAGAAGAACAGGAGAAAGACTGTTAGAAACATGATGTTTGTGGTGACCGAACAATGCCGAGGGAAGAAAGGAGTAGGGAAAATGAAAGATACTCAAAAGGGAGAGAGGCGAGGTGACAGTGACAGCAGAGGGTGCTGGAAGAATACATGGAGCAACAGTTTGATGGGAAAGGGAGGCGGCTTCCGCACAAGAGAGGGGAGGGTGTGACATCTGTGAGAGGCGAAGTCTCCTGTTGGTGAAGTGAACCCTGCAAACATTTCAATATACCTCTCCTGGTTTACATTCCGTTTTGTTTGGCAGCTGCTGAAAACGAGTTTCCATCTTTCTGTCTTGCTTTAATATTCTCTTGTACCCCCACATCAGTGAGATCATTAGAGGCAGAAACAATTATGCCATCCATCCCTTGTGTTTGACAGAACCCTCGGCGCGCACACTGGCTTATTAACTCCTGCCTTGCCTGGCCACCAACAGCCACGTCTGCTTTTTTTCTTTTTTTTTTCTTGTTCTGATTCATGTTTCAAATCCCCTCTCTGCTGACCTCTATGGACTCAGTGCTCCAGAGGGAAAGACCCCAAAGCTTCACAAAACCCAATTGCATGCGACATGCCTTCCCAAGGTTTCAGCTCCCTTGTTGTCAACATACAAGTAAAGCTAAGCTGCAGAGGCCGCAGGGAGACCCAACATCTATTTTTGAGTCACATCTGTAACTTCTAACTCATCTCTTGTCTCTTCTCCAAAACAACAAAAGGAGAGAGACTTTGCTGGGTCTTTGTTGGCCTGAGCTCCACGCAAGCTGTAAAAAGGTTGAAAGGAATTTTCTAGACACCAGCCTTAGTTGCTACTATTTTGCCAACACTGCTGCATTTGATTCCAGCATTGGAGAGGGAGGTCACATTTCAAAAGCCTGGACAGGATGATAAAAACTGTTTTGGCAGGAGATTAATCACTGCAGATGGGTGTGGGCAGTGATGCCCACACTCATTTACCATAACAAATGGTTTCATGAAAATGTTTGGTCAATACAGCTTATTTTACCACACTGGGGGCTGGTTGCAGGGGTGGAGTGGGCATCCCCTGAGTCAGCATTATCTAGATGCTTTCAGAGGCAACTCCCAGGTTCGCTCTGGAACACGCCAAAGATATGCGAAGATAGGAATTCAGCTTGGAGACAAGCCATTTTTCATTGTGGTCAATGGATTGTGATGCAGATAAGCACCAGGAATGAAAAAAAAAAAAAAACTGCACCAAAATTTGGAGGCTGACTGTCATCAAGCTGTCTGTAGTTTCAGTTTCTCCTGAAGCCTCTGTCCTTCCCTTGCTGATGGCCACTTCCAAGCCGTGCCTGCACCTGGATTTTCTTTTGTGAAGGTTCATTCTTGATGTCTCTTTTTCTCGTTTAAGGACATCAGTCAATTTGGGTCAAAGTCCATGCTCTTTTGGCCCCCCACCAACCCCCCACCCCCCACCCCCCACCTCCTGGGACTGAAGTTCCAGATGGCTGTGAGGTGCCACCATGTGGATGCTAGAAATTGAAGCTGAGTCCTCAGGAAGACCAGCTAGTTCTCTCAAACACTGAGCAGTCTCTTTCACCTCTGAGTCCACGCTTATAATTTCCTCTTCAGTTCCTTATTTAGAAGTGATACTTCCTACCTCCAAATGTAGTTCTATGCATTCGAAGGAACTAGAGGTTAAAGTTTTGACATATAAGTCATAGGGGCACAACCCAGTTCATATCACTCTCCAAGCATGCTCACACAAGTTACTGAGCATTCTCTTTCCAGATCCCACAAGGAGAGAGAAGTTTGCAGTGGATAGAAACTCATGTTAGACCCAGAAGGCCAGGTTAGGTCTGCACCCACTATGCAGTTGGCTGCATGGCCTCGAGTAAGAGTTTCCTTAGTTGGAAAATAGAGACTAAATGCTACTTCTCCCCCATGAATTGTCAGTGAATATAATTGTGCCTGGAAGCCTAAGATAATCAGTTAAAGTCATTGTGTAAACCACCTGTGCTGCTTCTCGGCATAGCACTGTCATGGTTAATCTTCCAAGTGGTGGTTTTTTTTTTTTTTGTGCTTCAAGTCAGTGCAGTATGTGTGAGCAAGGTGTGGAGTTTGATAGATGTACATTTGAGCTTGACTTAATCCACTTTGTGCTGCTGCAGCAGAGCACAGACTAATTAATGTATGATGAATAAAATGTTTTGGCTCCTATTTCTGCGGATGAGAGTCAAAGATGGAGTAGCTGCTGGTGTCTGGCATTCAGTTATTGACTCTGTCCTCAAGATAAACTCACCATAGTCTTGGGCCTATATTCCATGTTGTTGTTTGGGAGTTAAGTTTCTAAACCATGTTTTAAGGGCAAAACATTTAAATAATTGTGGGGGAATTGGTAAGATCCGATGAATGTCATTGTTGACATGGGCACAGCCAAATGGCCAAGCTTCCCCAAGGGAAGCTCAAAACAGCAAAGGCTTTCTCTGGTCAAATGTGAGTGTTTATGGCTGATCCATGTGTGCCAAGCCTAGCAACTGCAGAGTCCTCTTCCTTTGCAGCCTGAGACTGCTCCCCTATGAGGCCCTCCCACTGAGAGGAGCTAACCCCGGCTTCTTTGTGCTGTATTTAATAAATGTACTAGGTACTCTCCATCAGAGAGAACGAAGTCCACCTGATCCCAGCTTGCCTGCATGTGTCTCAGTCCTGACTGTAGTGTCTGTCATTTCTCAGGTTTCTAGGACTGAGCTGTGCAGAATGTACAGCTGTGCAGCATGTCCTTTGGCTTAACATTCAAATCTGAATGGTCTAGTTCCCTATTATATTAAGTAGGGCTGATAGACACTAAAAATGATGACATGGAACTCAGGTAAATAATACATACAATGTGTGAGGGGCTTCCAGTGGAAGGCCACAAACCTTGGGATGTAAAGGTGGCACAAACTGGACTTATTGGGTTTAACCAAAAATGAATACAAAGTTGGGTATGTAGGGAAGGGGGTATTAGATCTCAGAGAAATTGGAAGAGGGGTGAATATTATCAACACACATTGTACGAAATCGTCAAAGAACCAGTCATTTTAAACTCATTTCTCTAAATTTATTCCTTGCCTATTTCTACGTATCTTAACTTCCAAATAGAGTTCAGCCTTGCTCCTGAGTATCCTTTGTAGTATTTCTTTTTTTGGTGTTACTAGCAACATTTTGTTCATACGTGTACATATGAACTTGTGTACACCTGCACAGTCACATGTGCAATTTGTGTGGGGGAGGCAGAAGACAACCTCAGATGCTCTTCCTCAAAGAAGTCCATCCACCTTTGCTTTCGAGACAGTGTCTCTCATTGGCCTGGGTCTCTCCAATTAGGCTCTATGGCCTGTCAGGACGCCCCTGGAATCCACTTGTCTCTGTCTTCTGTTTTTAGACTATGTACACCACACCTGGTATTTTTATGTAGGTTTCAGTGTTCAAACTTAATTCCTTTACTGATCCAGCCATTCCAGAAGCCCAATAATTTATTCTAATCAGCTTCCGGTGGTTGTAGAGCTCTGTACCTTCATGAAGATGAAATAAGGACTACAATCATTTTTCATTTTCTTTTTTTGCAGATTTCTCATCTCACCCCTGTTAGAGCAAATCATACACATGGGTCATGGCCATTTCTTTCAACAGAGCGTATGAAAGGGCTACCTTGATTTCACCTTACTTTTGCCTGTCAAACAGCCTATTCAACTTGAAGTTGGAGTAAACTTTTAGAGAAGATGGTAGAATCAGTACTCATCTTCACTCATTAGAGTGTCCCAGCAACTAGCAAAGCTCTTGGAAAGTTACGAGGACCAGAAATTCATGAGTAATGAATGACTATTTAGTCAGGCAGTGTCTTAACAGGATGCTAGCCAATGCTCTGAATCCATTGTTCTGTGACAGGAAGTGGGAAAAGTTCTGGTGGAAGGCAATGTGGATCTGAAAAGCAAAAACACTAATATTGAGGTGTGTGTGTGTGTGTGTGTGTGTGTGTGTGAGAGAGAGAGAGAGAGAGAGAGAGAGAGAGAGAGAGGCAGAACGGGGGAGAGATAGATTCTTAGAAAGGAGAGAGAGGAGCAGAAAGTAGAACTCAGAATGAAATGGCTTAAAGAAAAAAAGGAAAAGGGGAGTGGTTAAGTTACTACTTATGGCACGGGTTTGACAAAGCTCCCTTTTCTTTTCAAAGAGGGGTTTCAGGGCATCATGCCTTAGTAACCCCAATCCCTTCTCCATTCAGCACTTGACAAAGTCTGTTTGGCCAGATAGCAGGTTTGTGAAAGAGTCTTGAAGATATTGGCACAAACTGATGTCAAATGTCTATCTCTTAGGAGATAAAAGCTCCATGGGACAGGAGCTCGCTGGAGAAAGTAACTGGATTCTCATGTTGCCTGGTCCCCAAGTGTCGTTTACCTAGAGATTTGAAGATGCAGGAGCAAATAAGTTATTGGCCAGGGAAGTACTAGGCATCTCTCAAGACTTTTTCCACAACTCACATTGAAGGATCCTCTAACTGTTGCACCCTTTCAAGCCGTGTTTCCCACAAGCTGTAGTGTTTCTATGCTGTTGTCGAATTGTCAGTGGAGGGTTATCAGCTTAAGCTGTTCTCATCACTATACCCACATGCCAGTTCGGATTTAGTCCCACTGTTACTCATACGATAACATTTTAGGGTATTTCTTTTTCCAAAATGGATGATGCATTTAGCAAATGTTATAGATACAGGAGGTTTTAAGTGAGACTAAACGCAGCAATTAATGCTAATGAGTCTGCTGTTAGCGTGTAATATTCTTGCTGTTATAAAATCACGCACCACTGAATGTGGAACCTCAGTTTGTTCAACAGATGCCGATCTTAATGGCCACATTCTTTTCCCATGGATAAGTTAGCTTTAGTTAAATGTACCATTAAAAATAACGATTTAACATGTTAATGGAAACTGTGACTGTAACCATTGGGAATTTTTATTTTAACCTCTGCTTCATTATTTCATAGTTTCAAAAGGTCTTTGTGAAGAGGAGGACTGTTTTTTCCCTGTAGTACTTCAAGTCAGAAAGATGATACATCTTCACATCACACAGGCATGTACTGTTAACATTAACCCTGTTTGGAGACTTGTTTTCCTTTGTTCTCATCTCTTGTACATAAAGGGTGTGAGGCAGAATTGATTAATTGGGATTCTTTGTTGTTCATCTACTTGATAGGACCATTATTCTACCGTTACATCATGATTAAGGGAGGAAAACAACAAGATGTTGATACATAGAATAAGAAGTCTTCATCTTCAGAACAAGAAGTCTGGCTTAGGTTTGAGTTGTCTCTGGAAATGGAATTTGTAAAACAAAGGATTGATGTATGATAATGCCTTGGTGTCTTTTTAGATGGTAGGGTAGGTCCTTATACTCAGACACATTCTGAAAGCTGTAGAATGTGGGGGTATGGCAAGGGTGAGACTTAGGCAGAAAAGATTTCATCCGGTCATATCTGTGTACTTAAAGGCCACAGGGTCCATCAGAATTTTGACGATTTCCATAACTCACCTGGCCTGATTAATGGTCTCCAGGCACTACTATAGCCAGCTGGGTCTAAGAAAGGTGAAGTGGTCGGTGATTGGATAGATCCAGAATGTATATTTATTAGGCATTCTCTCTCTCTTTCTCTCTCTCTCTCTCTCTCTCTCTCTCTCTCTCTCTCTCTCTCTCTCTTTCTCCACCTCTCTCTTTCCTTCCCTCCCTCCTTCCATCCTTTCCTTTCCTTTTCTTCTATTTTCTTTTTGAAATATGCTATTATTTATCCTAGGCTGGCCTCTAACTCACTCTCCATCAAACTCCTGATCCTGCCTCCACTTTCCAGTGCTAGAATTACAGGTCTGTCTGCATTGACAAAGGAGGATTCAACTATGTTTGACCCAACTATGACCCAACTATGTTTGCAGGGAGGCAATGTCCCCATCTGAAATGGATTCTTGGTCTTCTTGATTATGAGATTTTGATATTTGCTTGTTTTGTTTCATTTAAGACTTTGCTCAAATATTGCTCAAAGTCCCTACAGTCTTCTGTTGTAGTATAGAACCTAAGGGTGTTTTTATTAGGAACTAAAAATAAATCTCAGTAATGTGGATTGTACTAATCATCTAAAAGCCAAAAACTGATGAGAACAGAGAGCTTCATTCATAGTCCAAGGATCTAGAGACTAAACTGTTTCTACTGTGAGGGTCTCTGGGTAGAATCCATGCTGTGGTAGCTGGGACTGTGTCATATCATTCTGATGTGACATGTCTCACGACTCATGACTCAGACAGGAGCTCCGCAGGGCTGTAACTTCGCAGTTTCTCTTCATCTAACATTTTGTTCATTTCTGAATTTCCAGTCAGGTCTACTTCTGGTGTGGATGTGTTGTCTTTGGGTAGACAGAAATCAGGTTTTCTTTGTTTGTTTTTGTTCTGAGAAATAGAAACTGGTCAGTGAGTTTCTTCCTTATTTGGGCGTGGGGAACAGGTGAGGGTAAGGAATGAAGACACAGAGCAGCATAAAGTAAATAGAAAATAGCTAAAGTTTTACTCCATTTTAGAGAGAAAATAAAAAGAACGTCATGGTTTGAAAGCCCAAGAGATAGTTGGCAGTGCTTTCTTAGAGAAAGGTTGGGAATCTGTGAATGCTGGGTAAGGTGACTTCTCCCAATGTGTATCCCAGGACACAATTCCTGAGACCTTCAACAATTTGTATCTTTTGACCAAGACAAAGCTTTGACTGGTGAAAGTTTCCACCAGTCGACTAGTTTAGGTGCAAAAGAAAAGAATTTGAGGATCAAAGCGGAGAGAAGGCCTTGGACTATTCACGTTGACCAATTATTGGCTTACCATGTTTTCCATGTTTTTTTGTATGAGGGAAGGATCTCCCTTTTGCTTCATAGACTTGGATTCAGAAATCCTCCATAGCAATAATGTGATAAAAACAAGTTCCACAGGTACCAGCTTTATTGGAGGAAGTTATTAATATTTAATATTAATTTGACAACTGTTTGCAAAGTCTAAATTATGGATTTAGCACCATGCTAGGTGTAAGAGGGTAACAGAGGTGAGGAAGAGCAGAGCAACAGAGTCACCTAGCTCTCAGCTCTCACGTGCTAAGTTAAACATGCTTTTAAAAAGGTGAATGTACAGAAAGTAGAAAGAGTAGGAAAAAAAAATAGAAAAAAAAATCACAGAATTTTTTACTGATGTTGGATGCTTTGGAGCACGCCCAATGAGTAGTTCATCTAGACCATGGCCATACTAGAAAACTCAGCCCAGAACCATGGTAATTAGGCTAGTAGTGTTTTGTGTCACAATATCAGCCTGACTTCTAGGCGATAGAAGGGAATTGTAGGTTACATTCTATCATGTGGCCAATGAGCAATCTAATATGCCTATGTAATGGACTCTTATAGAAACAACGATAATAAATATCATTTTGGGCACCTAAACTCAGTTCACTTGCCCTGGTTAAAAATATGTCCATATGCTAGCAGAGTAAAGCCTACTCACTCAACGAGGAGAGTCAATTCACATTCAGGACTCTCCTACAGCCTCCCTTTAACTGGTTCTGTGTGAACTCTTTTGCAATAATAAAGTGAAAATTCTAAGCTAAGGCTTTCTGGAGCCCTTCAAGTCATTCTCTCATGCTACTGAGCCTGGAGATGCTGTCAGAACCACCTCCCCCATTGTGGTTTAGTCAGCTGATCACAGCTAACAGTTATACCATCCCAAACTTATAGCTTGTGTGTGAATGGAGGTAGTCTTGTTTGAGCACTGAATCTTTAACCTTGATTGCAATAAACACATTGTAGAAGTGTATTTTTTAAAGTGAAATTCAAGTATATGGAGACTGGGTCTTTCTGCTGTCTCCTTGACCATAGGATAGAAGGAAAGGTTATTTTTTCTGATTATCTTTTTCATTTTATGGGACTTAAACACAAGGAGGGCTCACTCCTTCACTTCCCTTGTGGAGAATCAAAATTAGGATTAGTTCTCTTGAATGAGTTTCAAGAGATTTGACCTGATTTGACTCGGAAGAATAAGCTACAGACCCTATTGGTCATTTTTGAGAAACAGTTAGCTACCCTCAGTTTTTCAATTGTGGATTGCTTAGTTCTTTTTCTCTTTTCTGGGACCACACTGTGAAGCCAACTTTCAGCAAGAACGGAGAGTATACTGTGTTTTCCTAGGTATAAATAATAAGTGGCTTTGAGAGGTGACTCAGGGTCTCATTCAAACTGACCCTTAAAGACAGTTCCAGAAAGGAAACGTTAAGGAAAAGACATGATGTTCTCTTGGTGTCATATCCCAAAGACTAACTAGAGTTCTCATTCAGGAGTTGTTTGATGGCTCCTCTGCAGCTTCGGACTGGGTAATTTGCTCATATTTTTCTTATTATCTCTAAGGGAAGAAAACAAAATATCAGGGACTCTGAATTATGGTAAATACACGTTCACCTCTGCAGAGGAAGAACTGACAGAAAGCCTTGCAGTGATTTTCCAGTGTTTTGTCTACCTCTTCCTCCCTTGGTGTTTGCTATCATTGGCTTCATTTCCTGAGCTATTCACGAAACCTTCAAGAAACAGGGCAGCCAGCCACAAGATCACTTGGACTCAGGTCAAGACACATCTCCTTTTCACGTTTATTTCATTTTGTTTTAAGATCACAGAAGAGCAGAGCATTCATACGTGTGAAGTAACAGAAGAGAGAAACAGAATTTAAATACATTTAAAAAGAAAAAAAGGCTTTTTTTGATTTTAATTTTTTTTTTTTACACACATTGCGCTTTTTAACTTTCCTTCACAGAGCTAGTATTCAGGGAAAAAATATCCACCCAGTAAACAAAAATAAAGTAACTTGAGCAACAAAACAACCAAACCAAAACATGGCCATGTGTTTGTACCATCAAGGGAAGATCAGTTCATGTCTACAGGGCTGGAAAAGGAATATATTTTATATATATATTTATATGTATATAACACTGTTAATGAGGAGACTTCTAACCAAGAACAGGATTTATACAACCTTCAGAAGAGCAATGGAAAGAAGGGGTGAAGCAGGGCTGGGGAGCAGTTGGAGGTCTCCTCTCCTCCCCTTGTAATTTCCTCGCTTTAGCCTCCCCCCTCCCAGCAAATACTTAGGGAGCAGAACTTGGCCTAACTTCACCAGGATGAACCATGTTCATGCTCGGGTGAAGGGCAAAGACTTAGGTAAGTGGCTTCAAAGAGGCTCCTGAAAGATGGCGAGGGGAGTTGTTGAACGCCAAGGAAGTTTGAGCAGCTGTGGGTTTTCTTCATTTGCAAGAAGCAGATTTTTACTGTGTTAGATTTACACAGGGAGGGCTCGTGTCTGGAAGAACACAGCTGCAGGGTGGACTCACGGAGCACCATCCAGAAAGCTGTGCCCTGGAAACAAGGATGGAATCGGGGGAGGTGTTCGGTGGGCGGGTCTCTCTCCCACTTAGAGTGTCCTGAGTACATAAGCCCACTGCTCATCCTCATCCAAACAGTGACACTAATGCTGGAAGTAACGAATGAACTCTGCACTTCGGTGTCCAGGAGACCCTTACTCCTTGTGCTCTTTTGGGACATTCAAGAAAAGGCGACTGGACTGGTGCTAAGCTGAATGTTGGAGACAGAGTGGGACTGAGTGGACCTGCGCTGACTCCATCCAGTGTGTGGCCCAACAGAACGATCCCTCATTTACTGCTCCAGCACCTGTTCTTGCTTGACCTCCCTTTCTGGAAACTTAACTTTCACGTTCAGTTTTAGCTTTTACAACTCGCACTCCCTTCGACCATGCCTCCTAATAGGCTTCCATGTCCTATTTTCCTCATCTGCCCTAAACAGTACCAATTCGAACCGTTACAAAACGAGACCTCTCTCTATCCACTTGCTTGATTTCACAGCCTATAAAGTCAAATTTTAGGAAACTTCTGTAAGAAACCCTTCCTTTGCTGTTTCTCACAAAACAGCATTTTGAACTTGCCGGGACCAGGCGAGAATTCCCAGGGGCACACGTTTACAAGGGGGAAGCACTTGGCCCAAGATGAGAGAAAGCTGGTACGTCCTCTCACATTCGCCATTTCTCCTTGCTACAGACATGGTGGCCAGTCTGGTCATCTCACTTCCTATGAAAGGGTCAGGCCACAGCTCATCACTTACATTTCCCGATATTCTGAACAAGGGAACCGCCTTAGCAATTTCAGTGCCCTTGCATTAATACAGAAATGTCTTTCCTCTGTATCTCTAAGAAATTTTGCTCAGAAGAGAAATGTGTAGTCAGTCCAGAGACCCTGTGTTCTAGAAGACGCTATGCTGTGCAGATGGCAAGCAGATGGCAAAGGATGGTTTTGAGAGGAAAGGAAGGACCAGCCAATGGCTCTGCTTGGGTCAGAATCAGAGCATCTAGAGGTGGAAGAGACCGTGATGTATCATTTGAATTCTTTGCTTTTAGAATGAAAAAATTAAAAACTCAGGAATGTGTGAAATAACTTGCCAACGTCAACAGTGTGTGTGTGTGTGTGTGTGTGTGTGTGTGTGGAGAACCAGGGCAACAAACCCAAAATTTTTCTGACTACAGTCCTAATACACTTTTCACTTTATAGATGCCTTTGACTAAGGTGAATGAGTGTAAGCCTCACACCAATGTGATCTAGATTTCTTTCTACAATAGTCTTGTAGGGCATTCACATAATCTCATTGATGACTCAGTTGTTCTGATTACAGGAATGGTGCACAAGACGTTATGTTAAATCAGCAGGCACCTCAAAATTCAGAGATAACACCTGTGAGTGACACTCCCTACTCAATATTTTTTACAGCCCATAGGCATATTTATAACCCATAGGCATGTAGATACACAGAGCTAACAGAGGGGGCGAGGTAATAATAATAAAGCAAGGAGCTTCTGCAAGATACTTTTCAAGGATATAGTGTATTTCTTACATCACATAATTTATTCAAATTAGGATGACAAGGAAGTTTTCTGGGTGTGATAAAGTGTGAAGCAGCAAAAGATAAGGGAGTGTGACATGTAAGTATTTGTGAATCTGTTGAAGCTATTTAAATACAGATACAATAAAATGTATATTAGTTAAAAAGAAACCAGTAACCTAAGCAAAGGAGCCCTTCACACTCTAGTCCTCTTTCTTTCAATTTGCCTAGGGTTGGTTGGATCAGGCTAGAAAATCTTCACAGATGCAGAAGGAACTAAGAAGAGCCATTTGTACTTGGCTGGAACTGCCTCTAAGAGTTCTGAGTGGCTGCTGCCCTTGGCTAAGGCAACCATATTTGGACCTTTGTTTTTCTTCAAGACCCTTGATCAGTAAAACGGTTTTGTTTTTTTTTCTTCTTTTTCTTTAAGACTTATAGTTTTAGCTGAACATGGGCTCTGCATGAAAAATGAAGTTTACATAGTTTATATTATGTACATAAACTAGTGATTTACATTGATTTACACATGATTGGTGCCTAATTTATTAATCAGCACACAGTATGCAAATGCGCTGACGAGAAATCAGGATTTTAAAATAAATTTTCTACAATATCCATAAACATTTCTCTGATGTGAATGCTAAACCTAAACCTAATATTAACACCAGCTTGCTTTGCCAAGAGGAAAGTGATATACACTGAGGTCAAAACCAAATTCTTCCTTGAGGCTCAGTTGGTGACGTTTGAACAGCATAGCTAAATGCGAAGGAGGAGAGTTTACTTTCCTCCCCACTGCTATGCGCATAAATGTGGACTTCATTTTGCATTTAGTGAGATGTTTACAGATATGGTGTTAACCATAATGGGGAATTTACATCACTTGGGCAGACTAAGTCTCTGGAAGAGAAACATTAAGCAAGAATAAGACTTCCTGGGGTTTATCTCACAATTTCTTATGGTATGGTTATTTGTCTTCAGAATTTTAATAGCTTTTTAGGTCAGACATAACCCTGCACTTAAATTGCTATAAAAACTAGTAGTGTTTTTTTGGGGGGGTGGTAGTGGTGGTGGTGGTGGTGGTAACCAAGACTTAATCTAGGCTGAGAATTTGAGAGAATGAAGAAAAGCATAAAGACATGGTTAACCCTAAAGCAAGTGGTCTCACAAGAAAATTACTTTTAAACAAATAAATTGCAAAGTGGACAAAAGGGGATCCATGTCTTTCTAAATGAAGCATAGTTCTTCTTTTTTTTTTTTTTAAATAAACCAAATTCAATACCTCTCTTCCTTTTGAATTTAAACCATTGTTCTAAATTTTCTTATAATACATACATTATTGTAAACATACCATATGTAAAGATAAGATTTAAAACAATACATACACACATATATTATTATTATTATTATTATCATTATTATTTGCACAAAGAATCCAAAACCTGTAAAGAACGAAATGAAAAATTTCGGGAGACTAACCAATAGAAGCTGTCACATCGTAGTTAGCTCCAAGAAGACCCTGTGACTATGGGCTGAGAAATAAGAACTCAAAGCAGTGTCATGCTGAGGAGTTAGTTTCTGTAGGCAGAGGAGGTAAGTCCATCTTTGGAGGAGAAACACAATTTTGTTTCTGTTCTCCAAGAACGTGAAAATCACGAGTATTATTACAAGGTCTCTTTGAATAGCCCCAATTGTCTATGAAGTTAATGAAAAAAAATGATCAGGGTAAGGGGAAAATGTTGTCTGAATTGGATTAGAAGGCAAAAGCTAAGGGAAAAATTCTTCTGAACAGAAGACACAAGTCCTTTTCCATAAGCTCTCGTTCTTTTCCAACAGAGCGATTTTAAGTTTCACAAGAACAATGTTCCTTCTACTAGACAAGGTTGTTTTGACCAACAGTTGCACAGAGAATAGACAATTCTGTGGTTGTAGCACCCAGGGTAGTTCTCTTTCTTGGGGACTTGCCATGGGTCTAGGTCATTTCTATTTTTTAAGCCAAAAGCTGAGGCTAGAAATTTTGTTTTGTGAATGGCGTAAGTTCACTTTGTATGTACGGAATATATGAGCGATCCAGATTAGTGGATGGATTCCACTCCTCACTACCTATTGTTTCCAATCAGTCGTTTGTGTTCAATACTTTGATTGCCAGCAAATGAGATCAGTAGAGGGGTTGATAGGGATGTGATGAGTCTTTCTTTAATTGTATAATATCTTGGTGTCAGTCCTCTAGCTCTACAGTGATTTTAATTTCTCTTCCAAGAACATTATACTCAGTTCTCCACATGACCTAGCAACATTTCAAACCAATCTGGTATATGAGACCCAATTTTTATCCACAGGAGGGAGAAATTAAAAAAAAAAAAATCTCAGATCCAGCTGGAGATATGGGCAATCCTCATATTTTAGAAGTATCTTTAGTTGTTTATTCTATGGTTCATTATATTAAAACCAAATGAGAAAATGATATTTGCATGACCAGAAATTCTTTCCAAAGGAGAGGCTCCTCTCACAAAACCAACATCTGTCCTTATGATAAGATGGAGAGCCTAAAGACCAGGTGCATGGTTATAGTCTGTGATATAACACAGATATCTATTCTGAAACTAATACTAAATGATGCTGAATTAACTCCTGTAAATTTCTTCCCTGTATCTAGACTAGCATGCACTCTTCTAAGATTTTACTCACGGATGTGGCTGCCTCCTTAACATAGGAAAGATGTACCCTTCAGTTCTTGTATGAAGAGGACTAGTCAGCTAGAGAGATCCTTGATCACCTATAAATCATATTGGAACATGGCACACTTTCCCTATGTTTTACTAGCTATGTTCTTGGATAAGGATTACTATCTTATTTCTTGATTTTCTGTAAATACTCTTACCCATGCTGAGCCCTGTCTGGCCTCTGTTCTATGTCAAAACTGAATGATCATAAAGAAAGGATGTGACAGGTTCATAAACTAAATGATGTAATGTCTTAGAAGCAATAGAAAATTCTGCTCTAATTCCTTCCTTCCTTGCTTGTTTGCTTCCTTCTTCCCTTCCTTTTTTCCTCCCTCCCTTCCTCCTTTCTTCTCTTTCCTTCCTTCTTTCCCTTTATTTTGTATCACGTGACAGCCATCTTGAAGGTTAGAAAACGTAATGAGCTGTTAATATCTGGCTTTGTGAGATAACATCACATTGTGACCTCAACAATAATCCTTCACCCTTTCCTAAGGTGAACCATTTCAGATGCCTCTATAGTCTAAGAGAAAGAAAGCAGTGGCTTCCTAGCAAAGATGCCCATGTGCAGAGAGACACAGTAAGACCTCCCCTAGGAAAACTCTGTTGGTACTGTGATCCTGCTGAGCCCTGTGATGCTCAGACAATCTCTGCCTGAATTCATCATGAATTTCTGAGATCTTATGACTAAGCAATTATCTCAGGTTGCAGTGTCAAGACAAGTCTATAGAGTAGAGATGGTGAATGCAATCTGCATCCTAATGGCCTGGCTCAGGATACTGACTAGTCTCCATGGGCAACGGTGCCACGCACATCATCAGTGGAGCAGGAAAACCTAATAAAGCATTAGCCTAGAACTCAAGGATGAAAATTCAAAAAGGAGAACAAAGCCTGGGATTCTTATTTTGTGATGGTCAATATTCTGCATTAGAGGTTTGGCAGATTCTACAGAAGGGACTTGAGCATCTACTCTTCATGTCTCCCTCATAATTCTTTATCTGAAAGAGGGGAAAGTCTCTGCTTAGGGGAACTGTGGGGCAAGAGCAGTGATGTTTGAAGATTGGTGGGGGGCAAAGCCAGCCTCCTCAGATCTCCATGGGATCCTCCTTCCCTTGAGAATTTCCACTCAGAGATCCTCTTGTTTCTGGAGATTTGCTCACCACATTCTGCTCATTTCTGCAGTTGGGATCAACCTATGTAAAGCACAGAAACTTACGAATTCCCTTATGAAATCAGAAGCCATCTCCCTCTCCTAGGTCACCTCATCCAGGCCACAGATCTGTTCCCTGTCTGCTCACCCCATTGGTAGTAGGCACTTTCATTTACAGTGATATTCTGAGTGACTCCCGACTGGGTTCTGAAAATGGGACTAGGAAGGGTATGGGGTCCTGCCCTCAGAAGGAGCACGGCTTGGTTTGAATGCACACCGATGTCATGTGACAGCCATGAATGGGGGAGGGATTCTGCTCCTTGCCTCCCACCCAGCTATCTCCCCCAGGAACTTGTTATAGCCGCATCTCACAATTACAATGCAGGACAGTATCTACAGCACAATGAATCTATGTACACATGGACCATTCCCTTGGCATGCTTTAGAAAGAGACACATACACGCTCACACACATGAACACCTACGTGAGAGCGAGAGACTTGAGCGCACGCGCACAGCGGAGACAATGAAAATGGCACTTCCTAGCATCTGCGGCAATGTTCTGGGTTGCTGGGGCGAATAGAGGTGGGGGTAGAGAAAAAGGGAATACTTGGAATGGGTGTGGTGGGGACAGAACACGCAGGAGAGAGAGGGATGTCCTCAAAAGCTAGAGAGCTGGTGGAGGCAGAGGAGCCTAAGAAAGGCTCAACACAGTTTCCGTTTGATAGGTCCAAAATGGCTACACATCAGCTCAAATGAAAAACAGAATAAAAAGATTATGGAAATATAAACACCAAAGGCAAGACCTTCTTTTTTCCCCCCACACATGAACAATAGATGAAGGAAGGATAAAGTGTTTGGGGGGGGGGAGTTAATATCCTTCTGATACTTCTTGAGTAGTCTCATTTGTACATTAGATGTCTTTAGTATGGTGGAGTCTTTACACAGCGGTCATTTGCTTAGAAGACAGACACATATTCTGGTAGAGGTTTTCCCACCCTAAGTTATATTCAGATTTTTATTGATGGATCTTAAAATTGTTTTTAGTGTTGTGTTTTCTTCATTCTCATATTCCCCTTCATTTATAAACACACAAACTCGTGAAAGAACAGTTTCCCCCCATCTTGAACTCTCTCTCTCTCTCTGTATCCTGTGTGACGCATTTTTGTGTGTTTTTTTTTGTAATTATTTTTAAATTTTTATTCTATTAACATTTGCTGAGAAGGCAGAGCAGAGATGCTGCCAGCAGCCACAGTGGCACGGCCAGACTGATGGATCCGTTGATTCCTCTCACTGACCCGGGTCCTGCAGAGCAAGAGAGAGAAAGAAAGAGAGAATAAGCACCCTCTGCCAGTTCCACATGACAGATTAAGGTGGCCCCAGAGGCAAGGCACAGCCAGGTACTGATGTCTAGCGGTCACTGTTCAGGATGCCTCCCATCTTTTAAGTCCCATCCCCTCTGAGGTACAAGTATGCGAAGGTGTCTAGTTTATTTTAAATATGAAACTGCTCCAGTTTGAGTTCTTAAGGAGTCTGTCATAACTGTTGAGCCACCCTCTTCTTCCATGTTCTCCACAGGGTTATTGTGAAGCCAGCACTGAATAAGACTCTAAGAGCCGGTGTGGATCCTTTAGGAGCCCAACACAGGCTCTCCCTGCAGACACTGCACAGCTGCTCAGTTTCAGACGGGATCCAGACTCCAACTTCTTTGTTTCGCAGGTGAGAGGCAGGAATATTTATTCTTTAACAAAAGCGGGGGCAACTATTACAAAATAGCTTTGATGCATGGGTGGTGCCTTAGCAAGTTAAGAAAAAATTCTTGGAGTCTTATGAAGAAGAGCTCATCCTGGCCAAAGTTATCACCTTAGAAATTAACAAAAGCAAAGACAATATTGTAAAGCAACCAGCCAACCAACCAACCAACCAACCAGGCGAGGCTCAGGAGCAGGTTCAAACCTAGGGCAACTGAGAACGATCTCCCCTAGAACTGATCCTGGAAGGTCATTCTGGGTCACTTGGGCTGCCAGTGGAGACAAGATCTGGGTTTGGGTCTGAGGGGACAGTGGGGTGGAGGGGAGAGGGAGGAAGGTTTGGGTCCTGATGAAATGAGTGATTCTGAGGCAAAAATGGTAAGTTTGACTTGGGATCTCACCACCCATGATTCTTGTCCTACTTTCTCCTTTTGTGGAGCTGTGGTCATATTTTATTGAAAGAACAATTTAAAAACAACCTTTTATTTTTCATGGAAGAGACTTTGGTTTTAAGACTACATATATTTAGACAATGATACTCAAAATAGGAACTGGCATGACTCTAATTATGGGTCACCTTGAAGTTTGATGTCCACATATGCAGATTCTATGTGAGTGAGTGAGTGTGCACGTGTGTGTAAAACTGACAGTGTGTGGCTACAACGGAAGCGTCTTCCAGCATATGCCTTTTCACCAAATTGCTATCTAATTGTAGGGAGTGAACCAGGGAAAAATACTGAATATAAGAATGGCCTCCTAATGTATGTTCTATGTCAACAGCAAAAGGAATAATAAGAATAAAACAAAACCAATACAACAACTGTATGGTACTACAATGCATTGTGATGTGTGTTTTGTAAATAAATCTACAATATAAGTGCACAACTGTGTGCTTACTATCACAAAAGTTGTTTCCCAGTGGAATCTCAAAGGAACAGAGAAATTGCACACATGGCACATATTTCCGCAGCTCATCAGGAGAGATGCTGAATTTCTAAACTTGGTGTCTGAATCCAGTCTTTATCACCCCTACACTGTGAGTTTCAACAGTGAAACACAGGGAGTTCCCGGTCAAACATTTGGTGAGTAACACTCAGGTTGGTTAAAACACTGGTTAGTCCAGACAAAAACTAGGAGGCCACAGAGACCATCAGTATGTTAAAAGAAAGAAAAACCAAAACTAGCCTGGTAAATTATTTTGGCTAGAGTGCTATGGAATATTGCTTAATAAGAAAATACGAACATATGCAAACGTTGAGCCTTTCAATTATGCAAAATGAGCTTTGTTTGGTATAAAGCCACGGAAGCAGAATAAATAAGTTAAATATTCACCCAACTACAGTCAAACAATCAATTCTGTAGTGTCCTGAATGCCTGACTGTCTATGATAACGTATCAATAAGAGACACTCTGACTACTTTCAGGTCCAGGCTCATGAGGGGTGAGGTTCAGAGCACCTGTAGGAATTGTTCACCAGCCCCTGATGTCCAGGGGCCTCAATACTTGATGCAATGTCTGCTTTCACCTCTTCCTGTCCTCCACCCTGCTTTCTCGATGCTCAGGACTGGCAACCTGCCAGGGCTCCTGTTCTGGTTGCAAAGATTTCCTCTCTATCATTTTAGTGGCTGTCTCTCTATCAGGCTGAGCTCCATGGCACGTTTGTCTGTATTAATGTACCAGTAAGCTAAGGGCAGCTGGAAAACTGATCATTTTATTCAAATGTTAGAAAACATTAAAGAAAGCAAGAATTATATTAATAAAAAGCATAACATATACCCCCAGGAAGGTAGATAAACATGTTAAAGTCAACATTCTTGTTGATGCACATACATGCCTAGTTATGTGTCATCTACCGTCTACCCATCCATCCACACACATAGGGAAGTCTACATCCTGTATAGATACTTATCTATACAGATCCAATATATGCACAGATTATTAGTCTTATGAAATACATAATAAAATTAACTGTTATTTTCACATGCTATTCTATGTTGAAATAGGAATTCCCACTAAACATATGTCAATAGTTTCATTTTATTTCTGAGAGTCTTGTTACACACCTGTAATGCATTGTACCCATCTGGTAAAGATACCTCCATCAGTTCTTATTCATTAAGTTCTCTCATATAGCTATTTAATATACATATTTGGCTTACTTTTGTCATAATTGATTTTGAGAGTAAATAAACAGAATAGAGGAATAATATTAAAGGAGAATAGTTGGGGAATTATCACAAGTTAGGTATGCAATTATAAATGGATACAACTACACGAGACTACTCCAGTTAATGGCTATCTCAGGAAAGAATAATCTACAAAATAATTATGTTTTAGCTCATACTTATGAAATTCTACTTATTTGTTGAAATGCAAATGCTAAATTTTAGTTCCTGTGCCAGATGGCTACGCTCAGAAAGTGCTTTCATCTTCTAACAGATATAATGGAAGCACAAGTCTGCAAACATAAATTAGCCTGAAGAATAGATAGGCAAATGGGAGCACAACTCAAAATCTTGTTACAGATTCTCATATCACAGAAAACAATCACACCATGATATTTAACCACATTCTATGTGGGCATTATATACATGCACACATACTGGGCTGTGTGCTACTTGGTCAATGTTCAGTGTATTATTCACAACACAGAAATGTGGGTTTCAGAAATGAATGAAATACCAACCTGAATTAAAGATGTTTGCAAATTGGACCAGGCTTAAAAAAAAAAAAAACCAAAAATATCCTGTTTTATTTATGCAGTGTTTGTATGTGTGTGTCTACATGTGTGCATGACATGACTTTTGTGTAGTAAGAAGACAGCTAATGGGATCCAATTCTGTCCTTCTCCCATGTGGGTCCCAGGGACCAAATTTAGGTTCTTGGGCCTAGCAGCAGGTGACATTACCCACTGAGCAACCGAGCCTGTATTAAGTTTTCTAGTATAAGGAAAAATTCAGCTGCAGCAAAATAACAAATCACAGGTATACCTGGGACTCAGGTGTGGCTGAATCAAGGTGAATCAAGGTGAATACTAGGTTGCACCTTGTGGTGATCATGTTTATAAAAGGGCAAAAGCTGTAATTTAAGGCAACATGTATTAAATATCCTGAAATGGAAGAACATGAGAATAGTCTGGCAAGTTTCTCTACTGCAGATCTGATGTAGGAGTCTGAGCTTGTTTCATTGCCTTTCAGGAGGGTCTCAAAGAGCAGACAACATATTTTCTTCAAACACCTACTTTGGAGATGCTTTTTAATTCACAGAGCAGTGGTGGTTTTCTTTTGTTTTTCCCTTTGTGTTTGGACTTACTCAAAGTCATCTATAACCATGTTTGCAGTGATCCCCGGGTGTCTGCTTCAGCCCATGAGAAATAGGAATCAGTTTTAATTTCATGTTTGTGTTTCAAAATGAACAAAAAGAAAGTTATTTTTGAAATTGTTAAAGGCTAATGGGAAGGCTAAAAGTAAACTAAAATTATAAACAATTTATGAAAAAAAGTTGAATAATGGAGGTCAACCATTTACAAAATCTCCAAAATACTTTTGTTCTGTGTAGTCTACATGTGCACTTTGGTGGCCTGGGAAGCCATGTTGAAGGCAAGTGAGATAACATTGACTCTGGTGCCACCTGCTGTCCATTTACTGCTAGTACAGTTTCCTCTGTGAATGAATTGGGGATTGAAACCTGGGATCTCTAGACTGGAGAAGATGAGAGGAGAAAAAACATTGATGTTTGAATACTAGACCTTAAACGCAGGCTCTTCCTGCATTTCCATTCTATCTTTACCCTCTAGAAAGTGAGATTTAGGTCAGCTGAAGCACTCTTATAATAAAGTTAGAAGCAATACATCTTTCTTCTCAAAGTAGGCGAGGTGGTACACGGTTATGGTCCCAGTGCTTGGGAAGGGGAAGCAGGAGGAACAGGAGTTTATGACTAGCTCGGTACACATAAGTTTAAGGCCAGCCTGGAAGATATGATATCCTGACTCCAAAACAACAACAACAACAAACGAAACAAAACAAAACCAGAAAACCATATCAAGTACTTTAACACACCATTTATCAGAAACTTAGCTACTACTTATAGTCACACTGCTACCTTATCATGATAATACTTGGAATAAAAAATACTATACCTTATGTCATCACTCACATCAGCACCATCATCAAAGTCCTTAAGTTTCACATGTGCCAGGCAAATCAAGGGATAAGTTGTTAATTATATCATCGGGGAAAGCAAAAGGGCTGAAGAGGGTATACACATTTCATGCCATTTTGTTTCAAAGAGTACTGTCTCAAGAGTATGTTCCTCTCTAACATCTGGCCTGTTGAGATACTGATGGCCTGCAAGGACAGGCCACTAAAGGGCACGGATCTAGGCAACCATAAAACCTCTCTGGATTTTGGATGCTGGAGGGCATATGTTTCCCAAAATATGTTTTTACTATTGGTGATGATCATGGTTGTCTCATCTCCTTTGTGACTCAGAAAGAAAGCTATTTTCACAAGAGGCGGCTAGCCATCAAGGGACTTGAAGGAAGGTGACACCTGGTCCCTACTGGGCATAGACAGTGTGAGGTTGATCTAGTTGCATGCACAAGGAAGCAAGTCATAAGTAGTTGTTCCTTGCACTTCAGGGCCCATTTAAGGAAGCCTAAACCAGCTTGCTCTGTCCTCACAGAGATAAGAATGTGGACTGTGTCTCATGGCTAATGGAAGTACATGGAATCACAAAATAGCATGGTTTAGGAAGCCAGCAGCCCAAGGAAGCTGTAGCAATGAGACTTTGAAGAGCTGAGAGAATTGAGGCGGGTGGAAATGTTAACTGCTTACTTGCTCATTTCAGGAATTGCTGGTTAGCTGTTGTTATACATCTGATGTAAGTGTCAGAGCTCAGCAATGGATTTACCTGAATAGTCAACAAGTAAGGAGAGCTTTGCCACTAGGTAGTGACCATTATACAAAACAAGGTCTGTGGGGTTAGCCACGAACTCTTAAGAGGAAACATATCAGGGATGGGAGAGAGGTAGCTGGGAACAGAATGACTTGCTGTATCCCAGGGATTTTACAGTGAGTCACTGTCAAAAGCACTGCCGGGGTCCATGGGTCAAATCGAGGGCTCTTTACTAAAAAAAAGTTCACAATCTGGGAAAAATGTTGTCAACCATGTTGTTGAAACTTTTATCACAAATCACAATACTAGGTCAAACACGAGAACAAGATCACAATATCCTGCTGTGAAAATTTAACGTCTAGAAGGTATTTATAAATGGAAACCATACCTTTCTGCTTGAAGTGCACGGTGGTACCAATTTCTAAAAAAGAAACATTTAGCAGAACAAAAAAAAAAAAAACTTTATCAATGGAGAATCAACATGAAGATAGTTGTCACTCTGCACCAAAAGGAGAAAGAGAGGAAGGCAGGCGGGGCAGGCCAGCAGGAGAGGGGCTTGAGAGGTCGGAATGCAAGACAGTGGAAAGAGACTTGTGTTCGACTAAATGAGCAATCATCAGCTTCAGAAACGCATGGCAGCTGCTGAAACTCCATGCTACATGCCGTGCATATAGACCAGTCCGAGGACTCCGGCATGGAGTGGGAAAGCGGCCTTGACTGCACTGTATGCAACCATAGAATGTGTCTGACCCCAGCCCTGTTCTGCCATTTTGTCCCCATTCACATCAACTGACTCGTCAATCTTTATCTGAGAGGCAATGCCACTCTGTCCCCAAGCTTCATACTTGTGTCTTTTACTGGAAATGGTCTCCTAGATGCCTGTTCTGTTCATTCGGTCACTCCAGTCACATTGCTGCGGGAAACTCACCAACACAGGCAGGACTGCCCATCACTTCCCCAAAGCCAGTACTCTATGATTCTCCATCCTTTTACTGAGCATTAGATTGAGTACCGCTTAGCCCTTTTCGGCATGACGTCATACATTTACCCATTGGCTTGTTTAAGGTTTGTTTCCTCATTAAAACACATGCCGCCTTAGGGCATCCACAGCGTAAGGCTCATCAACCATTGAATCTAGTGCTTAGCTCAGACCGTGAGTTTCGGCGAACACTTGCTGCATGTATTAATAAATGTCAAGGTTGAACGATATCAGGTGGGTTAAATATCTGGATCTCTTTTTAAGTATCTTTGCCAAATAATTCAAAAGACTCTTGTACCTTTGAAAGTAAATAAGTAAAATTTCTATAGGGTACCAGTTTCTATTTCAGGACCAACGAAACGATTGATTAGATATGGAAGCCCACACTGGCTGTGAGATCTACTGGTTTTTTTTCTCAACAGGACCCAGCCCTGCATTCCTGAGTGACACAATCTAGCAGAAAAGGAAACTAGCTAGTTCCTTCAGCCACAGAGAGCTTTCTGCACAGAACACCTGTCATGTTACCGTCCCTCTTCTCAGTTATTTTTTCTCTCCTCACCACCCCTGTCTACCTGCTCTCACAAGCTTCCATCATCTTTCCAGCTGCCTTTTATGCTCCCCAGAGCCACACGTCCTCTTCTGGGGCGTTATGGGATCTGTATGTAGAGTCTCAACCATGCTTCAGAACGGGGTTATCACTTCTAGAGAGGAGCCTTTCTTGGTCTCATTGATGACATCTGGACTGTTTATTTCTTACAACACTCATCTCTGTCCTAATTTCCAATGTGCTGGTCTAATGCTTTGATTAATGGCTGTCATCCTTCTCGGACTCTGGGTTCATGTAGTCTGGGGTTACTGACTGTTATTATTTGATACTTTAATCCAGTGCAGGACAGTCACTTTCAATACTCAATTCCAAAATAGAGTATCCAGAATCATTGAAATATGAGAAAAAATAAACATGGATCCCAAATGCTTCTGACCCAGAAAAACAGGGAACCCGATTTAGCACTAAAGGCTCAGGTCTGGGAAATCAGGCCTGCAAAGCCACCAAGGTTCAGGACAACCTATTAATCTCCTTCTTTGTATATTTTTCATCTGCCTATCCAAAGTAATCACACGGAGAAGCCCTCAAATAGTATAAGATTTTCTGGTTTCACTAGACAGTTATAAAGAAGGCCATGATTGTGCCAAAGTCTGGAGCTTATACATGTTTGGCTATGGCTCATCGCTATCAAAACTAATACAAGCCAGTCTGCCCCTAAGTTTGTAGATGGGACAGTCTCTCTGAACCGGTCAGCTCCAGAGGGGATGGCTTTGCATGTTCTCTTGTATTGCGATGGCTGGTGCTACTCGTAGTGTACTTTTGAGGATGTACAGGGGCTCCAGGCCCTCTCCAACCCTTTTATAGTTCAAGAACACTGCCTGTAGCTATTCCAGTTATCAAGTGCACCGTACTGCAAGTTAATTTAGAAACATGAGTCCGTTTCTTCCTCGGAGCCAGCTGCTGATGCTCAAGGGTTCTAGACCCTTGAGTGGACCATTTTCAAGGAAAGAATTGCAGGTTTTTCTTTTTCTTTCCTCTTTAGATCTGGTCCTCAGGCTTTGTGGGAAGAAGTTTAACAAATGTTCAGGGAAGACAGGAAGGCCAGTGACTCTGCTGGAGCTAGGAAATGTCTCTTAACCCTTCGATGCCCCACTTTTAGCTTTTGTGTGTGAGTTTAATGAATTTGGCACTTACAAATCTGTTCCCTGGATTAGATCATTACTCAGGGTGATATCCCTACACCCGGGACACAAGTAAATAAGAGTAGTTGCAACCGTTTTGTGGTTAATATCCTCCTAGAGAGGATTATTAGTGTAATTTCTGTAGTGAAAGAAAGATACTCTGATTTGAAAAAAAAAAAAGCCACAGCAATGTATGTATTATCAGTATGATGAGCAAAGCATTAGGAGGCCCTAGTCCGTGGGAAACAGAGAGGAAGGAGGCTAATTATGCAAAATCTTCTATATGATGCAATTGATGTCATTCTTGCAGGAACCAACCACTACACAGGCTTCGGTGAGAGTCGGTCCGTTCCGAACGAGTGTGTTAAGGGGACAATTCTCCCTATTCTTCATTTAAAGAGAGAAAGTTACAAAAAGTGTGTTTAAACACTGCCAAATATTTCACTCTATGAAGTAACTATGCAAAAATTCTTGAATGTGTATACAACAGTGTTTTAAAAGTGTTTTTTTAAAAGAAAAAAAAATGTCCAGTTACATTTTAGATCTTCCTTCTTACTCCAGTAAGAAATTGATTTTTTGTGAAAAAGTAAAGATCTTGAAACCCTAATTTCAATTTTCTGTGTGAAAATGGGATAGACTTCTTATTTATTTATTTTTTTAAATACAAGTATTTCCTCCTCATCCTCTTCTGGAACAGATTTGTCTCTCGCTGAGGAAGAAACTGGATGGTTTTGAGTGTGTTTGAAAAAGTGGTTATGTGCTGCCATCTTGTGGTCACACTAGAATATGTTCGTAGGCGCAGTCAGAAGGCAGCATCTATGTCCACCAGGTGGCAACAGTGAGAGAAAGGACATACGGTTTCTGTCCTGTTGGAGCTGGCATGAAGTGTTGCTACTCTTCAAAAGAGGCCTCCCTCTTGTTGTAGACAAGTTTTTAAGCTGGTCCGTATGCCTGTAAATCATCCTTTTCTCTGGTGAAAGGTAGTCTAATGTTCTTGACAAAAATTGCATTGTTAGTTCCCTGGAAGTGTTCCCTAAACACACTTTTGAGAGCATACCTGCAACCTTGGCTTTTTATGTCTTTCATGAACCTTTCTCCCTACATATTGACCTTGCTGCAGAAAATATGCTTAAAAAGCAGGTATAGAGGTGCAGGTTAGAAGTATTATTGAACACATCTGCCGTAAGGCAATGGGCAAAACTGGGGGGATTCTAGTGCCAAAAGGTTCTAGATATTCTCAAACAATATTGTTGTCAAATGTTGACTTTTTAACTTCTGGGGACGGGACAGAAGAAAATAATTAAATACTAAGAAAGGTAAGTGCTTGGAAAATTTTGTTTGTGCTGATTATGTGAATCTGTCTTTGGCTTTTGACTTTTGAATTCTTTATAACCAACTACATTAGAAACAAAACAAAACAAAGCAAAACTGCACCATCACAAACACTGAAGAGCCTCTCTGGCACAGACAAACAAACGCTTTTCCCTTGTTTGCCATGCCCTCATGCTGTTATTCCTTTAGCATGGAGAAATGTATGTGGACACGTTTGTTAACATGCAGCACCCATGTGCCAGGGGAAGTGCGTGGGTGACTTGCTTCTGAACCCAGCAGCCGGCCGAGCTAAAGCTGTAGCAAGAACAGAGTGGAGCTGTTGAATCGCACTGCCTCAGACCCTAAGCTTTGTCATTTCCAGAATCTTACTGGGCCAAGAGGTCCGATGATCCCTCTCAGTCTGGAAAGTGGAAAACGTTCTACAGAGAGCTTCATCTTTTCAAGTCTCCATTACCCGTGGAAACTAAAGCCTTACAAAAGTGAAATGTAAGTCAGAGGTCACAAAGCTTATTCTTCATTCTACCTTTCTTGGCCTTTCACGGTGATCTCTCTCTTCCTCTCTTCCTCTGTGTTCTTCTCTCCTCCTTCGTCCTTTGTCAACCCTCTCATCTCTTCTCCTACAGTGAGTGCTTTGAAATATTTCACTGGAAACTCCTTTTGGTTAAAGTACTTTCTTGTTATTTTTGGACACTTTTGTACCTTATCCTAAGTGGAGAATATTGCCACTTGTGCTTGTTTTGAGTTCCATGGTGGGGCTGTGACGGTGACAGTGATGACATAGCAAGACTTTAAGGAGGAGAGGCAGCGCTGCATAGTTCCGTCCCTGACCACGTGACCACAGCCTACCAGCATTCTTTCATCCTCATGTGTATGGACAGGGTCCTGGCACAGCGTTGGGGTTGACACAGTTTGTATAGTTGTTCTAATTCCAGGGTGTTTACTTGAACACAAGTATCTCACTTGTTACCTGATGAAGTCTTATTTGAATAAGAGAGTAATCAGCCCTTAGCTATGACACAAGTCTCCCTGCGAGGCCTCTCTTCTGATGTGCTTGCTACAGGTTTGAAGATAACACATCGGTGTGATATGACTTCATCTACTTAATGACTTTTTTGTTTCCCCCTGTGGATCAGAGTTAATAATTTCCTGCATGAGGGTCAAAAATGGACAGGGATTTTGTCTTCCAAAAACCTGAAAGTTGTACACAAGAGATGTGGTAAAAATCACTAAGATAGTCAATGGAAAAAAAAAAAAAAGGAGGGGGCCTCCATCCTTTCCTCTCGTCTCTTGCGGACACAGAGGTCCCAGAGTATAACTGCAGCACTACACCTTGAGGGAGTTGTGATTTTGGTTTCTTTAAAAATGCAAAATGGCATTTGGACTATGTTTTAGTTCCCATTCCAGGTGTAATGGATGATAATAAGCTTGGTTTAGACTCTTCGTTACTTGTGGCTACGTTTTGAGTATGTGCAGTTGTTTTACCACGTGTAGCTTGCCCTTACGATTGTGTGCTGCTTGGACTTCTGGGAAATTTGCTTAGAGTATATAATGGTTGAAGCCCCAGGGTAGGGTGGTCATTGGACATTGGTGGGTTGGTTTCTTGGTTGGTTGGTTATTGATTAGAGGAACTTTAGCAGGAGAAATTAGGTTCAGGGATATTGAGTTGAGATTCTAGTCCAGCTGGCTATCAGCTCCTGCTCTCTAAGCTTCACACAACCAAAGGGGTTGTATTTCTTCCTTCCTTCCTTCCTTCCTTCCTTCCTTCCTTCCTTCCTTCCTTCCTTCCTTCCTTCTTTCTTTCTTTCTTTCTTTCTTTCTTTCTTTCTTTCTTTCTTTCTTTCTTTCTTTCTTTCTTTCTTTCTCTCTCTTCCAAGGCCGCCTACAAGGGCAGTGAAAATTTCTCTTTCTTTCTATCCTTCCTTTCCCTTTCCTGAGCCGGAGGGTAAAAAAGGAGGGTAGCAACCAGCTACACAAAACATTTGCTAGGTTCCTCTGTAGAAATCAGTGGGGCTTTGTTCTCTGACATTTTGTGTGTATGTGTCAGGGTTTTGAAAAATAAAACCTTTATTATTATAGTGGCTTAAAAGAGGGACATTTTTATTAATTCAATTTCGAAAGCCACACTTTGGAAGTTATTAGTTTCTTTCTCCTGGGCTTCTCTGCTCTACTCAGAGGCTTTAGAGATTAGTAGCATCTACCTAAAAGTATGATTATTTTTCCTTTTGCCACAGAAAAAGATGTGCCATGTGATTCCTATTTGTATAATAAGAGCTTTTGATTTCTTCCACATATGATATTCAATTTGTTTAAATCTTAGTGCCTAATATTTCTGGAATATTGTTCTCTGAGAATCATCAGGAATCATTCTGGGTGTAGGCAAGAGGGAAAATGTTGAATCAGAAAGTGACCTGAACCCGAACCTTGAGGTTATTTTATGATTATCATTATTTATTTACTTTATTTCAGATCTGGGATCTAGCCCTGGGTCTCACACAGACCAGGCAAGTGCCCGACTACTGAATTCCACCCTCAATCTGAGTTCGTAGGGGCCCAGGTCATAAGGTTCACCTGTTTCTTTGACGAAGAACCAGTATCAAAACAGCTGATGAATCCTACTGTGTCATCAACATTTGAGAAAGCAAGCCAGTATCTCTTAACTAGACTCTGGTCAAAACAGAATCCCACACTTTCCTTTCGAGTACCTGAGAGGGGTTTGCTCTGTGTAGTTGACTGTCAGAAGGAAAGGACTACCTGCAGCTGATTGAGAAGGTGATGATTGAGATGATGCTAACTTACCAAAATATTATAAACCTAGACACAATGTCTCAGTCCTCGTTGAGTGAATGAATAAACTTGATCTAAAATTAATACTGGCGTATTTGTTATAAAATGTAAACAAAACATTAGAGCTTCATTTAATCTCATTTACTCTCATCAGTTGGATCACCAAACCTCCATAAACCAAATATTCTATAATGAATAGAATGCAAAAAGCACCTTTATAAAGTGAGATGAATTTATTAATTTTTCATACTTTTTAAAACATAGAAGGAATAAACCTTCAAAAGGGAAAATACTAATACTTCAGTGTAGAGGGAGAAAGTAGCTGATCTTGGATCTGAATGAGACCCTTATTGAAAGTCCTGGATATGACACAGGGAGTTCTTGGTAAGGCAAGCTTTGTGCCTAGGACCAGGAAGATACTCTGAACATGCTGTGGGGGAGTGCTGGACAGCACGAGTCTGCTCCTCACCCCAGTTCTGCTCCAACCTTGAGCAAGATTCAAACCTCAGCTTGAGAAGGTGGAAAATAAGGACTAATCTAGAGTATGTGGACAATAAGAATATCTAGATAATTGTTCATTTATGTCCTTTTAATGATGTCATCTCTAAGGAGATTGTTTAAGAGCTTCATTTGATTTTTTGTAGTTCCAGGATTTTAAAAATCTTTTGTCATGAGGATATATTGTATGTATTTTCAAAATAAAAACCTATGGAAAATATATCATACATTAAAAATATTTGAGGAGTAGGATAGAAACTTAATACAGCAAAAGCTTCCTAAAATACATAGATATATGAAGGTAATCTAAATGAAATCGCCAAAAAATTGGTGAGACAGAGCCTCAGCTGGACATATCATCAAATGAAACTTTCAGTACTGGAAATGGCATCCATGTAATTTAGTTGTTGGCAAAAAGGGTGCCATGGAAACCTCCAAACAACTCAGGCTGTTGCCAAGGCTATAGGTTACTCTCCACAAACTTATGTCAAAGCCCCACCTCTGAGGACAACATTTACACAACTCACTGAACACGGTGAGGTCAAGCTGGTACCTACTAGAGCCTTTACCTCTATGGTCTAGCATCTTTGGTACAAGAAGGTACTCTGTATGTTACCAAAAGAAAAGCATAAACATCAACCCAGCTACAAAACCTTTGATCTATATAGTGTCCTGTCTGAAAGGTACACTAGTGCAATGGTGGCACAAGGCTTGTGGGAGTCAATATCTGATCTGACTTAAGGCTCACTCCTTGAGATGCAACCCATACCCAACACTGCTTGTATGACCAAGAACTGAGACTATTTCTAGGGACCCAGGGTAAAACCAAATACTACTCTTTTATTAAAAGAACATAGCAATAAAATGAGTCCTAATGACATTCTACTATACTCATAGATCAGTGCCTTGATCAGCTATCACCAGAGAAGCTTCTTCTTGCAGCAGATGGGAACAAATACAGAGACCCATAGTCAGACATTAGGGAGAGAGTGAGTGACCTTGGAATGCTCACCCATAAAAGGCATGTCTCCTTCAAATCCCTCCCCTCGGGGATCAGGGAATCCTGCTGAAAAGGAGGAACAAGGAGTGTAAGAGCCAGAGAGGACCAAGGACTCCAACCAAGCAAACAAGGCCTTCTAAATCAACAGGATCAATGTATACATGAATTCACAGAAACCCAGGCGACATGCACGGGGCCTATACAGGAAGTTTACTGGAAAACACTCTCAATATCAGCAGAGGATTGGACAGAGGAAGGCCCAGATAACCTCTAAAGCTGTCTGGTATGATGGGAAGGAAGGAAGGGCTTTATAAGCTCCATCCTCACACCAGTTAGTGACTAGTTCTAGTTGCTGTTTCTGGGTGAGGGCAATGAGTATGGAGCAACTTATCTGAGAACCCTCAGCAGCCAATACTTCAAGCAGAACAAAAAGGGCATACTCCAGGCTTAAAGGAATATTCTAGGGAAGGTGCCATGCATGGCGTAAGGTAGAATGTATTCTCTGGTAATGACTTTCTATATGCCAGCAGAGACAGCAAAGCAAGTGGCTTACAGGACCCTGAGTGCATGAAATCTTCTCTGGAAACTAAAGGGAAAGTCCTGAGGAGGATTCTGATCTCACCACTAAGTTACATCTTTCTCCGATTGCTCAAGTCTGGATTATATGTTTAAAAATGTATTATTTTTGAATATATTAGATACATCCTTTTTTTCAATTCAGGGATTATGATAAATACTGATCTTAGGTATTTGAAGTGTGTTGGTGATTGTATATATCTACATAACCATCACCTGAAACAAGATACTGATTGTGTTCCTTCTCCCATAAAGTTGTCGTCTGGCTGTGAACTTGAGAGGAATAGGTTTTAATTTCTACTATTTTAAGTGTTCTTAGACTTCATATAATTACAAATATTACATGCTAAAAAAGTAAATCTAGGAAACATTTTTAAGAAGTGTTATTCTGGTTGCTTGGCATCTGGTTGACAGTATTTTAAAGTGACTGAATCCTTCCCCAACTATGGATTTAGTTGGCAAATAATAAGCACTGAAAAAAAAAAAACAAAGCAGAAATGAAGAGCCAGCATGGGTCAGGTCTCATTTCTCTAAATATGGCTTCCCATGTGCAGTGGTAAAGCAATAGAAGAGGCTTATATAGGTCTCTGAGTCTTTTAGACCAGAAGCCTGATGTGCTGATGACTGTTCCTGATGTACTGATGACTGTTCCTGATGTACTGATGACTGTTCCTGATGTACTGATGACTGTTCCTGATGTACTGATGACTGTTCCTGATGTACTGATGACTGTTCTGTAGAGAGCTTCGGGACCCAACTGCTACGGGCTCTGCCTCATGGATTGTCACAGAAAACACATTCTCACTAAACAGGCACAGAATGAACAGAGGACTACAGCAAGTCTCTTACATCAAGGTTACTTTTTTCAAATCCTGCGGGCTTATTATTCATCCCCCTGGGTTTAATTTTTAATAACCAATGAACTAAAGTGTTCCAGAATGCCTATGGGCTTAAGTTTAAAAGAAGGTTCTTAAGGGTCTGTAATATAGTAAAGAACATATAAGATTAGAAAACTCAAAAAGCAAATTCACTTAACACAGTTGTTAGTAAGTGGCTCCTGGCCAGGCAGGTAGTTTTAGCTTTGAAGAGCAACAAGTATGTCTGCCCTTGTCCTTATAATGTTCCAAATTGCACCTGAGGGTCCCATCTTGATCCTTAGCCTCCTACCGTGATGGAGGCCAGTTAACTGCTTTATAACCACTTAGCCTCAATCCCGTTTAGTTGTTGATTCCATTTAGTTGTTAATGTAGAAAGTAGATTTGAACATCTGTGTTTTAAAATATAAGTATTCCATGTATTTTAATGATTTTTGCCCCTTCATCTATTTGAATTGCTAAGGAAGGATTAAATGTAAAGGTTTGGATAGATCTCTAGAGGTTTTTCTTTTTCTTTCTTTCTTTTTTTTTTTTTTTTTGTGACTCTTTTTGAGTTTTACTTCCCGCTTTCTACTTCCAAGGTCTAAATTGTGAATTCCAGAACCATTTAAACATATGTTTTAGACTCAAAATCGCAAGGGAATCTAGGCAGTCTTTAATCCATGTAATGTGAGTTTTCATTTTGTATGTTTCAAAATCAAAAACATTCTGATACCATGGAGCGAGTAACCAGCCTGTGGAATTTGAATGCAGAGAGAATAAGGGAATCTTTGAGATTTCCTAGGGCTTAAAGGCTCCTGAAAATAGGAAGATATGGAACTTACAAATGTTGGTGTGCTCTGAGTTCCTGTGCCTTATGAAACTAAACATCACAGTGTAGGCCTGGGTAAGGGCCATTATGCCTCCAGCTTTTTGGTGACTTTCTTCCGTGATCTCTCCAGGAAATGTTAGTCCTGCTACAACTGACACCCAAGTACAACATCTTCCTCAAAACACACTGTTTCCTTACAACCTGACCATACCTACAACCAAAACCAGAACCCATCACAAACTCCATTAGAAGGCTGTAAGTTTCTCTGGATGTTCAGCTAGTAAACTCAGTACACCCCAGACAATCAACCTCGAGGAACTCTGTGAGCATACATACATACAGTATCCATGCATGCCTGTATGTTCAGCTGCCCTTTCTCATAACAGAAGCATAAACGTCTAGTGTTTCTTCTGTAACTCCTCCATCCCCCCGTACCCCTCCCTCCCTCTTTCCCTCTCTTCGTTCCTTTGTTTTGTCATTTATCCTTGCCAAATGCAAAAGAACAGAAGTAAGGAACTTAGGGAAAATGTTTTTCCCTAGATGTTAAGAATGGAATGGGATGTCTATTGAATGTCCATCAGTGAAGATCTTTCTAGATGTTTGTATACACTGGCCTATTCAGCTCCTTACTCCCTCTTCCCTTTCTGCCATTCAGCTTCCATTTCCCAGGAGAAGAACCTTTGAGCTACCTATCTAAAGTACCTGACTCTGCTTTCCTCAGCCCCTTGCCATGTATGTGCCCTAATGTGGCATTTAACAAAGCTGACATTAGTTGGTTAATCACATACACCACTGACTTTTCTGTGTGATCTGTAAACCTTCCTTGTACAGACACTGTACCTGGTTTGCTCTGCACAGGTACCCCCATAAGCCCAGTTCAGAACACATTCTAGGATAACATTTCTTTGAATAAAACAATGGTATCTTTATAATATTGCTCATTGTCAAATTAACTCAGTTTGAGCCAAACAAAATGAATTTTGATAGACATTTAGGAAGAAATGCTTGTTCTTGTGTTCACGGTGAGTAGGTAGCTTAAGGAAGAGAAAACTTGAACTCTAAAAGAAACACTACAAAGTAAAAGTCGGAACAAGTGGAGAGCAATGAGTGTCCATAGCCGGGGAGCCAGAATGGGATCTCTGAGCCCCCAGGGAACCATTCTCTCTTTTCCAGCCACCCTCAGAAGCATTCAGTGACAAACTTACCTTTGCTCTGGAAATCTGGGGAGATAATTGGAAAGTTCCCCCAAGTTGTGGGAGCTTATGCATTAACAACAAAGTGCAAGGTATTGCTTAGCTTGTGCTGTCCAAACATTCCCTGCTTCCGAGTAATGGAAAACAAACCACACATGTAATTAAGAAAACCACTGTCCAATGGTCAAACAAGTTTCAACATAGAACATGGCTGGGGACATTTGGAGCTGCGTGAGCTAGAGCTTACGGGCTAGCTAGAATGAACAATCCAAGCCCCACTATCTTCAACTGCCTTTAAGAGTTTTTCTCCTGTCCATTGAGAGGATGTTAGCCCTGCCCCAGTGCTCTCTTGGGCAGTTGCTGAAGTTATGCTGGAAATGCAAGGTCTCTAAGGTGGGCAGATAAGTAAGAAACTTTCCCATGCATCATAGCAATAGATATCACGTTAGTGGTAATGTGTAGGTGTCAAATGTGCACACATGTCACAGACATGTGGGAAGTGGTTTCTTCTAGTGTCACTGAGAAGCAGAGCAGTACAGTACACCATGGCAGTCTTGGCTCCCCAGTGTTCAATTAGAAAGCATGATAAATGGCTTATAAGGTCTCTCCTCCCCCTGATTTGTGGTGGATATAAGCTGACAATTCTCAGTGGAGTCCTAGTGAGTAGTTGGCTGACTTCCCTCATACATCTGACACATATGAACAGCTTAAATTGGAATTCCAGTCTCATTATTTCATGCTGTGTTCTGACTTGGCAGGTGTGTTTCCTCTCAGCAGTGTGCAAGGGGAGATGTAAAGGGCTTGCTTTACCCTTCATTTTTTTTTCCATCAAAGTGCTCGTTTAATTTAATACCTACAAATAAATTGAGATGATGAAAGCACATCGTGAGGAGAGAGGGACTGTGTAAGGAAGTTGTTACTAAGGTTAATTTGTATCCTGCTTCTTCAGACCTTGCTGTTTCCTCTAGATAGATCCTACAGTGTCCCTGTGGCGCTTGCATGACAGTGACCAGTGTTTAGAAGTGATTGCTATCACTCTCCAAACTTTGATTTCTGTTTTGTTTGAAGGGAGTCCAAAAGAATATGTATATGTGAATGCAAGAAAAATAAAATCAAGAAATATATATATATATATATATATATATATATATATATATATATATATATATATATATATTACAGGTGGCAGAGGAAGAGGGAAACAAGAAACAAATTGAAAGTAACATTTATATTCAGAAGGAGACTGTGATATAACATTCATAGAGGTCTAGAGTCATATTGATGATGCCTTAGTATTGGAAGAATATGTAATGTATCCTTTCTGGGGAGAGGGATGCTGAAGACCAAACCAAAGTCCCATCACACGCAAGACAAGGGCTCTATCACGGAGCCACTTGCTCAGTCCCAGCAATTCCTGTACACCTTTTGATGCTTTCTTTAAAGACCTCCACACCATGTGTGAGAACCTAGAGATAAGCTCCCAAGAAAGGATCTGCTCCAGCATTACCTGCAATGCCTCTCACAGTACTTTGTTGTTGAACACCATGTGGGGTCCACTAAGGTGAGCCCTGCTGGGACACACTCTAAAGACCAGATGAGCCAATGGCAGCCTAGTCTGTCCGTGGAGGATTCCAGTCCTCTTACCCTGTGGGGCAGTATGCCAACATTTTCCACTGCAAATCTCATTGAGCTCTTCTTAGGCAGCTTTATTCTTTTTAATTAAAAAGACAAGACTGCCAATTACTTAAACATAATCCCCAAATGTAATTGTTACTTTTGAAAGATCCTTTTTCCATAAAGCTCGTACAAGAGTAATATTTCCATCAAATTAAAATTTAGTGGAAGCCTGGATTTTTCAAAAAAAAATATTCATTCTCAAATCCCAGCTGGCTCAAGAAATCAAAATAGCACAGCAAGGCATAAGCAAAGGGAGGTGACCGGGAAAGGCTGGCTGCAGATCCAGGCAAGAGAAATAAGCAAAGAGGAGAGATAAAGTCCGAGTACACAGATTTCCACTACCTATAAATTCATGCTGTAGGGCTTTTAGTCATTTAGCTTGAAGCTAAATGTAAATCCAGAGAGAAATAACACTGCAAAGCTGCTGTTGGGTATTTCAGTCATGCGGTGTATACATTTCATGTTGGTTAGTGTTAGCAGCTTTTAACAAGAATGGTTTAGGAAACATATCAAGCAAAGAGTAGAGAGGCAGGGAGAGGTAAGCCATGGGCATGGGAGCAAGACCTCACCTGTTACAGTTGGGTCTAAACCACTCTGTGGCAATCAGTGACTTACTGACACCACATGAAATAATGTCATGTCTGTAATAGTCGCTCATAAGTGAGGAAAATCAACAGGAAGCCTGTTGCTCCCTCTCTGAAGGAGCCCAAGAAGGAGACATGCAGACTGACTCTTCATTATTTCCTGGTGTGTTAACTGCAGCCATTGGTAGTTCTGTGGATTTGTTACGTCATGGTTACATAAGCCTCATCAGTAGAAGTGAGACCCTTATTTCTGGCAGCCAATAGGGAGAGGTGTATTTTAAAACTTAAACTTTCCCAGACACATGCTACCTCTGTGACTGGGACAAATGGCAGGTTCTCCGGTTTTGTTGATTTTTAGATTGCCGTGACGTGATGGTGCACATGATGGGCGTCACGGAGAGCGCATGTGTCGTACGACAGAGAAGGGTGACGCTTTCTAGCTCCTCTTGAAGATTTTTGTTCTGATATCAGTCAAATAATAAGGAAAAATCCTTTTTCATTTGACCATGAGATAGTTTGAGATTTAAGCTTCTTAGCAGGGTGGGCATGTAAGATATGCTTGGGACCCAAATCAAACTATAAAGATGCCACACAGAAGTCATGCCTATCAAACGCCTGTGTTCGAATGACATGAACACCCCTCTCAAGACAGTGTTCTTGAAAAAACATAGGCAGAGTGTGCAACTGAATAGGATTATTTGAAATTCAATATGCTTTCTTTCTAGACGTTCTCCTTCATATAGTATTTTAAATACCACTTTGAGCTTGTAGGCATGAAAAATACATTTTCTTTCCCATTTCACAGTTGGAAAAACCGGATTACAGAGAACAATGCTAGTAATTATCCATAATTAATAGAGGTGTGTATGCAAATCAGTCTGAATATGTGTGTGAAATTAGATGTACTGATGCCAGACAGCTCTGCTCCTGTGTTTTTAAATGCTTCTGTGTAAATCTCTGTGTTAGTCAGGCATATAAATATGACTTTCTAAAAATGTATGGATAATAAAGTGAGTATTATGTGTGTAGGTATTGCAATGTATTGCAATGTGTTAAACAAATTAGATGAATGATTGCAATTTGTTAGACAGGTGCATATTTAATGAGTAATATGAATGCATATCTAATGTTGGTTTGTAACACACTATATAGAGTTATATATGGCTTATGCACAGCATGTGGTAGGGTAGATTTGAGCATCCATTGGTCATTATCATGTGTGGGAAGAAGTAAGTATTAATTCCTTATGATTGCGGGGATTGATTGAGATAGTACATACAGAAGAGCTTTGAATGCACTGGTAAATGAGAAATCCACTAGGTATTGTTATTATTCTTAATATTACCAGTGCTGCACCACACAGAACTGTTATATTTTGGACTTGATAGAGGCATCTTCTCCTTGATTTCCAGCATGATATCTTCAGAAAATAAATAAAAATGTGAGGGTTATCCAACCATCTCCATAGCATGGGGCATATCCAGCTATTTTGTTTCTCCTATTTTCTCTTCTGTTCTCTTGGGGCCTGATTTAAAGAACCCATTCCTGGAAAAGCCAGGTAGGGGCAGGACCATTTCTTCCTGTACTGTAGGTGGAGTCTGGCTGTTCAATGTCAGGCTTGTCCATAACGTCACCAGTCTCCTTTGGGGAGAGGAAAAGCAGGGCAACTTCAAATTTATGTAAGCCTGGTTTGTTTGCGGGTTGGATTGTCAATTTTTTTTTTTAACTTTAATTTTGGGGAGTTTTTTTGTTTTCAGATCCAGCTTTAGACAGCTGTATTAATCATGCAAACCCAGCCATGTGCAATGCTCTTTATCAATGGAAAAACAGGGGCTGAATGGCAAGCAGCTGTGGCAAACCCAGTGCAATGCCTGAACCTGGAAGATAATCTCAACATTTCCCAGATCCACGTGTCACCGTGCCACCTGGGGTTAGTGATTGGAAAGGCTGTTCACTTGGGATAAATAATCAGATGGGAGGCAAACAAGTGAGACACATTCATTCCTATTCTTTAAAAAAAATTAATAATATTATAGGCAATGGTTGGAGAAGGATGGACTGAAAGAGCCCGGAGAGCCACATGCTCAAGGGAAAGTTTGCTCAGAAGCCGTAATGCCTAAACAATGGTGGCTGTCCTTGTTCTCACTTCTTACACTTGATTTTAACTGTCTAAGGAAAGTTTTAACTTTCTAAGGTTCCTATGGAACCCAGGATCCCTCTTGGTGAGAGGGCATCTTCCAGTAATACGAAAGGTTATGCACAAGTCGGCTGAAAGGAGACACCACCACTCTCTGGGGTCACAGACCCTGGGAAGTGGTTTGAGCCAAACAGAGTGAGAAAAGTCCCTCAGATATTTACAGTTGACTCTTCTCTCATTTTACAATTCAGTGGATTTTCTGCAGTGATATAATTGAGATATTTATGCAAATGTATTCAATTCAGGACTAATTTCAGAATGAATAAATCTAAATTAAAATTAATGGGAAAATCCAACTATCAGAAACAAATCAAGGAAGGAATATCATATATATATATATATATATATATATATATATATATATATACTTTTAAATTAGGGATCAGGGAAACACATTGCTTTTGTTGTTTTGTTTCTTGGTTGGCACAGAGGTAAGGGCATTGGAAAATTTCTAATTGGCCGCAGGCAACACATATTACCCTTTGGCCGCATCCCAGTATTGTGATATCACTGCAGGCATGACAGTGCATTCCCAGGTTGTCTGAGGGTCACAAGTGGTTGTGTCCCTGAGAGGATGAGAGGGGTGAGTCTCTAATATGAAGCACTAAGGAAGAAGCACTTGTAATGAAAAGTGTTTTTGCTAGGTTATGGTTAGGAGAGGGAGTTCCTTGTTTAAGGGGAGCAGAAGGGGGCCTTTGTGACTTTTTTCAAAGCACAAATCAGATGGTCTCAAATCTTTAAGGCCATTTGCCTCAAACAACAAACATGAGGCATACTTAACACTTTGGGGATGAAAAGTGAAGATTCCAAACAGAAGATGACAATGTGTAGTAGTTGATTAAATAAGGGGTTGTGCACAATAGTGCTGACCCCATTCCAACATGCTTGTTATAGGTACTAGTACTGATTTGTCCCTCTAAAGGCTTAGATGTTCTGCCAAAGAAAAGACATCTTTTCTTTCCATGGGAAAGGGTGTTTCACATAGGAGGCCTTGACTGGAAATACAAGGAGAGAGTGATTGGATCCCTAGGAAGGTGGTGTCCTTGTAAAGGACAAGGAACTTAAGAGAACTGACTTTCCCCAGGGACCCCTCACACAAGCTATCCCATGTCTCCACGAACAGCTTTTCAATCCCCTCTAGCAGAAGCCCAGAGTATTAGTAGTAAGATGAACTAGAGCTCTAAAAACTATCTAAGAAAGCTAACTACAGTCTACACACAACGCAAAATCAAACAAGGGTCATTCTCCAATCAACAAGTCAGTGTGTGGGAAGCAAAGTTCCACAAAATCCAACCAGGACAGTCACTCGATGAGACTGCTCTTCAACATTCAGCAGCTGTCCTTTGTGGACAGTCTCTGGCTTCACTTTGTTCAACCACAATGCATGATCAGATAAATATTTGCGTTTCTGGCTGCAGATCTGCTGTCACAAAGGCACTCAGAGTCATCCTGAGACTGTGCAAAGCTCATCTTGGACAGAGCATGACCTCTTTGCAAATGTGATCCGCTGGGGCAGATGTGATGTGTGTATGTGTGTTATTTTCCTTACCAAGATATCTGCAAGATGGCAGCATGATAAAATGGTGTCAATCTCTGTAGCAACACTAGAAGTTAAGTGTCTTAAAATAATTGTGGCATGTCAAGAATTTAAGACGGAATATTTTTCCACGAGTGCTATGCTTCATGTCAAGTCTGAAAACCAGGCACACTCTTAACAGTTTTATTTTTAGTGGCCAGGGCAAGGAACAGATTTCATTAATGCTTTAGGGAAGTTATTTTATTCAGAAAAGTTCTAAGTTTTGTACTAAAATAGTCCAGACTGCTCTCAAAATTTATTAAGCTGTCGTGTCAGCCCTAGAAACTTTCTAACTACCGACTGTAAGTATAATTGAAGCAAGCTTACACATATGTGAATGTGTAATGCGAAACATTGCATTATTGGTACTCTGAAGGTCTCCATCAGATCCCACTCTGTTCAGCTTGGACAAGTTAATGAAACATGATCCATCTTCGAATATATGAAAGGGCCACTTTCTTCCTTTAATTCTGAGCACACTTTCCTTACAGTGTGCATGATAATCTTATTTAATTGGATTTATTTTTTTCCGCACGAGGCACTGCATGGCCTCGTTTCCATTTTTTTCTCATGTCTTTGAGTGTTATTTGCGAATCGCTTTTCCTGGGATTTAATTTCAATGGTAGGTTGGTTTCATTTCAATTTTTTTATTAATTTAATTTTATTTGCCAATTTGCCTTTAAATACCCTTAAGTTAGAAAGTTGTGGCTGCAACTTGCATCTAAATGTGACATAGGAGGGAGACTTTAATTTGGATCTGTAGAAAGTTTTATGGGAAGAGTGCAGAATGGCTAAATTTCCTAAATTGTTATTTGTGTTTTCTGTAGTATGTATGTTTGAAAGGTAAAACACACATGCCAGATGAGAGATACGTAAAAGTAGTGTTCATGTCATTGTGTTATATTTAGTCTTTGGCAAAATACATTTTATAAGAACATTAATGAGTACAAGTTGAGAGTTGAAGTGGTCAGTAAATTCATTTATGTGCATTTTTTGAGGGATAGAGAGCTACAACCCATAGACAGCTGTGTTCCCAATATGGTAGCTCTTAATTACCTATAATAAATACATATTGATACTACATTAGTCCCTGTCTTCCTATGGGCTGACTTGAAGTTAAGTCAGTGGCACACCTGTTATTATGTTGTTGAGTGTAGGGGCAAAAGATTGTCTTGCTTTGCAGTGTTTATGGGGGGGAAAGTAACTTCTAATAAATGTGAATTTTGAGAACATGGTTCCCTCTTTTGTGTGTTTTGCACATTATATGTTGGAGAATGACCCAGGAGTAGAACTACAGTGAAAAAAATCATACTGACCTTGAATGGGGTGGGGGACTGTGGGTAAAACACGCTCTAAAGGGGAAAAATGGTAAACATCATGGAGGGTTTAAATACACACATATTCTCAAGGTTAATTGCTCAAACAATTACAGAACAAGAATTTCCATGCCTATAGAATCTTATCTCCCACAAGATGTTTATTTGTTCTTTCTGTTAAAGTATCAAAGGCAGATCAGTGAAATTATAAATATAAAATCTGTTTGAAAAAGCAAGAGTAGGGAGCCAACATCAGTGGTAACCTTCCACATAGGATCCCCTTCTTTGCTAGAAAACCCAGTACCAAGGTGTTATCTTTTTAGGAAGAGGGAGGGAATGGAATGTGCAATAGAAGTTATGAAATCTTTCTTAGTCCTGGTTCTTGTCTCTTTGGCTCATGAGAGGTCTAACTATGGCAGCTACCAGTGGTTTCCTCTCCCTCATCCTATAGCTTTTATCAGTTTTAGCCAAGTATCTGGAAATTTTATTTTTGGAAACACTAACTCCCCTTTTCTGTCACAGGTTTTATTTACATAATAGTGATGCCAGGGGGAAAAAGGCTCCCTGGCAATAAATTTCTTGATATGACATACTTTTATCTTTAGTTCATTTCTAAATTTAACTCCTTGCTATAATGTGATCTCCTCTGAAATTTGATTAACCTGTCAAACTTTGCTGATACATCCTGTTAAATAATAGCAAATATTTTCATTTGAACGTGGAGGTCTTAAGTATATGAGTCTCTCACTCTCTCAGTCCCGTACTTGGGATTCTTCCTGTAAATTAAATATACTAGTGTAGTTTAGGTTTTAGGATATCTTTCACACTTCTCATTGATATTCTAGGTTTGCCTATAAATCATCCTTATGGCTCTGTCAGCAAAGTAGAATAATCTAGTAGAGACAGGGCTCACCACTTACCAATTCCTAACTCTACAGTATGACGCAATTGGTGTACTTTCCCACATAAATAAGGACCAATGCCAAATGATAATCAATCAAAACCCAAACACAGAGAGATAAACACATTCAAGTTTGGTGTGCCTTCCATCTTGTACTGTAAGGTTAGGCAGGAAAAGTTGACTTTTCTTGGTCTTCAGGTCCTCCATATACTTGGCCATTGAGAAAAGTCTCAGGCACCTCACATAGTATACTCTCTAGCTTGGCTGAAAATTGTAGCTTAAATGTAAAAGTGTTTAACATGTCAACAATGCCTAGAGAACAAATGTCTTAGCTATACAAGTGCCAAGTAGAAAAAAATAATTTAAATCTTCACTGGATATTTGGTATTAAGTTTTCAGCTTTGAAAATAAAGGGCCGAGCTACTTTCACATTCATGTAGAGTTGGAGACCACCATCCCATACTATACTCTCTCTACTGTATTCTATTTTATTATTACTATTATTATTCACAGTGTTTAAGTGACTTGGTTTAATAGTTCCTCATCACATTGTTCCCAGCTGGATAAGTGCACTCTGCCCTGATTTTCTCAAGAGCACTTATTGCTAAACCAAACTACTTTCTCTCCATCACCTTCACAACTCTTGCCCAGCTTGTGATTGGCATCTTAGCCATATCCTGCTGTCATAATTTTCAGATTATCACACCTTACTAGTTAGTCTTCTTCTTTTAATTCTATCTTTTGACTTATCTGTCCTTAGAGGCTTTTTCATTCCTGACTTTTTAAATCCCCATTCTTTCCCTACCACTGTTTGAAAGTCTACAGCAGGATTTCTGGGCTCCTGTAAGAGTGAACTGAAAAGTTGGAGAAGATACCAATTAAAACAACAAAAAAAAAAAACAACTAAAAAACAAAAACAAAAAAGAAAATTTCGAATTGTTGATTTTCAAGAACAGAAAAAGAGCAGACCTTCTGGGGCTTTGTGTTTCTCCCCTGGGTGGGTAAGCTTCAGTTTAGCTGTTGAGTTGTAGATGTTGGGGACAGATTCTACTGTTGGCCCTAGCACTATAGGCTGTGGCTTTTTGCATGGGTTTAACTCTGGGCTTTGTTTTCCTAGTGGCTAAATATGGTAAGTGGCTGCAAGGGGACTTTTGGCTGATTCTGCTGGACATCACAAGAAAAAAACTAAATGAGTGGAACACTTCACAAGAAAACAGTTTGAGTTGACTTCTCCAGAAAGATAGAAGTTGGAATGGAGGGCAGGGTGTTTATATCGAAATGATATGCTGACTTAGATTCTATTTAATTATGAATGTTATGTTAATCTTCCTGGAACTCAACTCATTTGATGATATTTTTGAAATAAAAAATAATCCACATGCCCATGTGCTTCCTTTTGTATCCACAGAGAGTCTCTGAAGGAATTAGTGGCTATTCTTTTATACCATGTGGGGTTAGAGCTCAGTAATCACTTCTTTTATTCTGATGCATCTACAAGAATCTGGTTAAGAAGTCCTCTATTATTAACTACCACCAAAAAGTGGTGTACCTTTAACACCAAACTCCTAAAACAATAACTTGGAGTGTTTTCTGAACAATAAGGCCTCATTAGAAAGACTCTGAAACTTCTCGTGGCATTGAAAGAAATTCAAATCTTCATTTATGGCATGAACACTGCTCCATCTGATCTGACTAAGGAGCCGAATCCCAGCTCCTGCATATTGTGCCACTGAATTCACACATTTAGAAAACATATCACTTAGTGAAACGTACCACTTAGTCCAGAGATGAAGAAGTTAGGTAAAAGGATTCAAATGACTTTGGCAGAGTCCTAGAATGTGTGAACAGCAAGAACAAATGAAAGAGAACTGCTTCCACTGGCTTAGGAGGAAAGTATTATAAACACAATGTCTTCTTGCACTGTCATTGTTATTTTGACCCCCTCAGGAGAGGTGAGTAGAGAGTGGAGAAGTATACATCCACACGTTGCTGAGGACACAGGGTGGCAAATCGACATTGCAAAAGTCAGCATGTCACTGCGGTGGACGGGGCAGGAAATGTGCTGACCCACCATCAAGGATGAATAATCAGGAACTCAGGGACTTTGGCTCTGGGTCTCTACCTGCTGCTACCTCTGGCTGGCTTCAGCTCGCCAGATGCTGTATATCTCTGGCCTCGCTTGGTCAGCAGAGCACCCCACTGCCCAAACAGTTCTTCTCTCAGAGCCTCTGGCTACAGACTGCCCTCCTCCTGACACTGATGGGCAGAGGAGCCTCTGCCTTACACCCCAGTCTTACCTCCCCTTTCCCTTTAATATCACTGATTCTGAATGTCAGAAATCTATTTACACACGGACTTTGTTTCTTTACTTTCTTTCCTTCACCTTTATTGTCTCACCCCCATTCTTCTTTCCTTGCACTCTTCCTCGCTCTTTCTTTTTTTACCTAATTTTTAGGCCTGTGCAAACTGGGCCACTGTAAAGCCCCCTCTTCAAGGTCCTAGCTATATAGGTTGTAACGACATGCTTTCTGAACATAACTGATGGAATTGGGGTAGGCAGGAAGGCACTCTGTTCTTATTGGAAAAGAAGTGCAACCTTTCCCCTAGAAGTTCACAACTGGACTTTGGGTCTAAGAAACAGAGTGGTTGATTGCCTAATCTCCTACAATGTCAGTAGCTCCCTTCACTTCCAATCCTAATGAACTTTCATCCGTCTTTAGTAAGTACAACACCTCTGAACTCTATCATAAGGTGGGGAAACAATCACCAACCAAGGTGAAGGCGTATGCTGTGTATGTAATTTGCTAAATTCAAAACTGGTACTTATGCATGGTGCTCTGTGGAGGGCAGTATTGGAACACTGGGGAGATGCCCACCATAGATTACTGCACTGTGTGCTTTATAATTGAGGATGTCTCCCCCTAAATTATGAAGGTCATTATGATATGAAACATTTGACTGACTCTATGATTCACAGTTTAAAAACTGAAATTCTGTAAGATTCATGATATTGCAATGAGAAAGTTCCCTATCACTAACCCTACACATGTCTCCACTGTCTATGACCCAGCCCTCACTCAGCCTCTCTACTCTGAGTATTCTCTCATCAACTTTTCCTACCCCAACCTTAAGTAGATATTTTACTTAAAAAGTAAAACTTGAAATGCATAACTAGCACGCTTTGCTTATTCTCTATGGGATGGCAACAAACTATATCTTAATGTGGTATGTAATTGTTCACTTTCATATAGTAAATTGTTCACTTTTAAATAGTTTGGCTGTTGCATTTCCTATTTTTCCATCCCCTTAAAAACTTTTTTTATTAAGCGCCTGATATTCTATTTAAGCAGGTCCCCTTGGGTTTGTGAAAATCTCAGATTTATCATTGCCACTGGGGTTTGCCTATACCTTTGGAATTCTTTGTATCAGGAAGAAATGAGGTAATTTACATTTCCTAATGCATATCTCCCTAAGTGCCTGGTGGGTATTGATGTCTCCAGTTGGAGCAAAGAATATTTACATTTAGTCTTTAGAGACAAGTAAACTTGATATGAGTTTTACACCCGTGTAGAATCTGTATGGCTATATCCCATCACACCGCTTCAGAAGACAGGGGATGTTAAGATGGAAACCTAAGACCATATAAGGTAGTTTGTGGCTGGTGTTTTGCAAAAGTGGTGCTAAGTCTTCAGTAGTTTTCAAAGAGCTTCACTGCTACTCTTCAAGAGGACTCTCACTTAAATCGATTTTTCTTCTCAGAAACTTTTATTTTTCTTGAGGGCACATCTGAATTAAATACAATAAGATGAAGACATCTTTCCCAGCTATAGTATTTTTTTTTTCTAATTGATCACGTATAGAGGGGGGAAAAGTGTTTAGTGGTTTGTTATTGTAAAGTGATAATAAAAATTTTAAAGTATTTTCTACTTAATCTATGTGAGCTTTGTGGCTTAAAAGACTCTAATGATTTTGCTTTACTTATTTCAGCAAAGAGTCCCCAATCCACATATTAAAATGTTCCCATGATCCCCTTCAGCATCCTCTGTATCTCAAGGACATTTGAATCTGGATTTATAGCTAACAACCAACAAGGCTGTGGAGTTAGAGACCTGCCTAAACATGCCAGCAGTGAGCAAGGCTCCAAGGTGGTGTCCTGTATCATTCGGGCTCTGCACAACTGATTCCCCAGTCATCTTCCAGGGTCTTCTCTGATCTGCAGAAATTCTCTCCATGAACTATTCTACTCATGCTGCAAACGATATGTCAGAAAAGTAAAGTCCTTGCTGTCATCGGGAAACCATCCTACAGCCCCCATTTCTCCTTCTACTTCTAAATCATGTTCTAGTCATTCATTCTACCCTTCCTCTTCTGTTAGAAAAAAAGAAGACACTTTATTTTTTCAGCCTCTCTTTCTCTGAGGACTTCATCTAGTCTCACTGGATATTTCTTTCCCCAATAACTCTGGTTGCTGGCAATTCTTTCATCCATCCACTTCCCAGCCCTCTCTTAAAGAGGCTGCCTCAAAAGAAATATATGTCCATTGAATATTTTTGAAGAATAACCAACCAAAAAAACAAATAAAACTAAGCAACACAAATGAAAAACTGGGCAGCTCTCCAAAGCAAGAGAATATAGAGAATAGTTGTACCATTTGTAAATCTTGCTGTTCACAGAGACTGAGAGCCTCTACTCTGGCTTCAGTGGGAATATTCTTATTTTTGTATAGGTTTAAGACATAGGGGTGGTTTTCAAGTCAATGTGAGAGACCTCTATGACTTACACTGAGTCAGGCTCTGTTTTGGAATACTTACTGAAAAGGACTAGGCTGGCATTGGTAACGCCCAGCTTGTTGGCAGCCACACAGGTATAGTTGCCATAGTGCTCCTCAGTGACATTGGTCACCGTCAGGGAGGACTGGCCCTCCGTGCTCTTAATCTCAAGGCCATTCGCACTGTTTATCCTAAGAGTGAAAAACAGAAGAATTAAAGGAGATGTGGATGAAGGGTGTGGTTTAGTACTTTCTTCATCTTTACACTGGAGTTTTTAAAAAAGAGCAGAGGAAATTGTTATGTTTTCTCATCCACTATAATTATGTAACTTCTATTATCAGAACTGATGTTCATCCACAAAGAAGACATACAATGACTGTGTTCTATTGGAATTAACTTTCGACTACATGTAGGAAAGATATATAGGTGAAAATTATCAACCACATCACATTCTTCACTATAATCTCTTGGGGTGTTTCTGGGTTCAACTTAAGGGTTAATCCCCAGATAATGTGATGATGTAGATGTTGAAAAGGAAGAAGTATATAATCACAACTGAATGTGGTCTTGCCATTAGGCTCTGGGAGAATTTGAGATAATTATCCGGAACTGGGGACATAGAGAACATACGGCATACCTGGTGTCATCCCGGTACCACTCAAAGTCAGGTGCAGGCACCGCCGAGGCCTCACATTTGAGAGAAGCTTGTCGTCCTGTGGTGGCTTCATTGCTCTTGGACTCAGTGATAGTAGGTGGATCTGTAGTAAGGGCAGGTAAAAGAGTTTGTGATGTGAGAAGCAAAGGATGCTCTGGTCACCGAGGCCTACAGTGGGAGAGACTCTGTAGGAAGGATGGATGCACAGGTTTACATGAGAGCTGAAGGAAGCTCTAGAGCTGCTATCCAGGGTGGAGTTAAGAAAGGCATCTGGTTGGAGAGAGACAGGAAAGCGATTATGTGAAAGCATCATTGACACACCTTGTAACTAGCTAAATGGAACTGTTCACCAGCAAGCTCAAGTCACGAGAGAAATGACTGATGGAATATAGAGTTAAGCTTAAGTCACGAGAGAAATGATTGATGAATGTAGAGTGGGTTTATTAAAATAAACACTCATAGGCATTTTATGTGAATGAATCCAAGGTTGCTTTTCTCTTCTCCTCAATAATTCCAACTGCAATTTATATTATTTGTATTTTTTTTGAGGAAGTGGTAAAAGCAAACTATATGTTTTTATTTTTAAGATTTTAAAAAATTACTTGTAATTATCTGTGTTTCTGTGTGGGTATGTACACCTGAGTGGAGGGCCGAAGTTGATGGGGTTCAGATAGGGTACTGGATATCCTGGAGCTGGAGTTACAGGTAGCTGGTATCCATCTGGTGGGATGCTGAGTAATTGAACTCAGGGCCTCTCCAAAAGCAGTGCCTTAACTTAGTCACCAAGCAAATATATAATTTTACCATTTTCTGGTTTTCATTGCTATTATTACCATAGTTAGAGATGGCTTTGAGGAGTCTGCTGAAAATAAGAGGGTTAAACTGCTCCCTACCAAAAACTTGCCGTATGTCCTCAAAAGACTCCAGAAACTAATAAACAAGAGAACGACCATGAGGTCATTGTTTTGCTCTCTGCTCCTCTGTTCTCTTCTGTTGATATGACCCAAGGAAATTTGGCTTCTATGGATGAGTTGCAACATGATGTGTCTCATCATGCATAGAAGACCTGCTTGTCATCACTTCTGCTCTCTCACTGGCAGTTGGATACTGATTTTTTTTTTGTCTTTGTTTTTTTTTTGGCCTTTCACTGGGCCTAACAAAACTTTAATTATTTGAAATGAAGTAGGCAACAATAACAATGTATCTGATATTCTAACTTGCCATGAAATAATCCTACTAAGCTGAAGCAAGAAAAAATGGGAGATGTGATCTCCTGGGTCCAGTGATATGTTTTTGCCTGTGTAAATTCTGAGAATATTGAATTTCTTCAGGTAAAAAGGTTTGGTTTATCCAAACCAGGTAAGAGTAAAGCTCTTATCTGGTAAGTGTGAGCAATTGAGTTTGATTCCAAACACCTATGTAAAATGCACTGCTTCATAGAATGAGTTTGTTACCCTAAGGCTGGGCAAGGGGAGGTAGGAGCATTCGGGGTTGCTGGTCAGTAAATCTAGCCTAGCTGATCTGTTCCAGCCCAATAGAGGGAAGTGAATGGCATTTCTGAAGATGATGCTTGAAGTTGTCCTCCACCCCCCACTCTGCACACAAATGAGCACATACACACACACACACACACACACACACACACACACACACACACACTCACACATGTGTGCACCAAAGCTAAGAGACAAACAGACAGACAGACACACACACACACACACATGTGTGCACAAAAACTAAGAGACACACAGACAGAGACACATACACACACGCAAAGGATTTTTTTCCATCCAAAGATTATTTTCCAGGAAATGGTAACTTAGCTGGGTACATGTAGAAAAATAGGTCCAAGCATCAATCTGCTGAAATTTTTTTGAGGAAAAGCTTAATCATTAAAATAAATTTTACTGTGCACAAGTCATTTAAATTCCTGGGCTGTTATTTCTGATTTTTTTGTACCGTTTTGGGAATCATTTTTCAGTTTCTCTGTCTACAGAACTCTAGTCATGAGTTACAATCAGGTGTAAAAACATCAGGCCAGCCTTTAGTTTCCTCCCTTCTCATTTTACCACCAGTATGGGCATTTTTTTTTTTTTTGCCATTTTCAAAAACAAAAGAGCAAGAAGACATTTGGATGATGCTGTCAAACTTGCAAACTACACCAAATTGTCATTAGTGGTATTGTTTTGCTTTAGACTTAGCTACTTATTTTCTTATAGGTACAAAACGGGAAGATGAGGTTTTGAAAAGCTAAACAGAAAAAACAATAAGAACAAAACCCTGAACTGAAATTAGGGGTCCTGGGACATAGTTTTAGTGTGGTTATATGAACTTCTCATTAAACTCTATCACTTGAGCTTATAATTATATAGACAGCCCAGTCTTAAAGAATGGGCTTATCACTTTTATTAGAAGGAAACTGCATTTAAAAGTACTTAGCAACCCTTCTAGCCCATTCTTTAAGACTGGGTTGTCTATATAATTACAAATGTTTATTTTCAGACTCATCACTTCTTGCCTTTAAATGGCAGCTAGCTTTCTAGATAATTCATTTATCTATCCCAGGAGTTAAGAGCTCGGATTAGCAGTCCGGTGTGGGAACCCTGAAGTCTGAGTTTTGGCCCAAGACTTAACCAGAGCTGTGCTTTGCAGAAAGATCCACCTGAGTTTAAGCCTTTTGCTCCCTCCCTATCTTTTCGAAGAAGGAGATAGCTTAAAATTGTCATCAGGGTTCCACTGAAAAGGCTTTCTATGATTGGCTACATAGGTCATTAAAACCCATCAGTTCAAAGGATAATGCAGGAATTGGATGTATTTGTGCTGATGGCAGAACTATTGGTAGAGGGATGGGGCATAAAATAGAGGTTATAAGCTTAGTTTAAATTTGATATACTTGAGCTCAAATTGAGACTTGGCCCCTCATTGTTCTCTCCCTTATTAGAGAGTTTAGTACTTTGCCCAGAGTCACACGGCTTCAATTTCCTCATCAATAAAACACTGGAACTAGCAGCAGGGAAGCCCATTTGGAAGCTGATGAAGGAATTTAGAAATATTCTGCACCAGGTTTATGATAAAAGGCTGGGGAGGAGAGGATAGATTTGAAATATGCAGGGTCTCAGAAATGATCACCTAGCAATGGGTTAGATGTGAAGGGAAAAGGAAGAAGGAGTAAGTGGATAACACCCAGGCCTTTTATTAGGGCATCAAGAGATGCCATCCACCAAAATATGGCACACAAAAAGTGGGAGAAGGTGGCTCAGTGAGTTGAGTTTGGTACAAATGTATGAGGACCTTAGTTTAGTCCTCCAGCACCCATGTGAAGGCTGAGCATGCTGGTGCACATCTGGAATGCCATTATTGTATGATAGATCACTGGACAGGCAGCCCAGCCAATTGCTGGACTCCACATTCAGGGAAAAACCCTTTCTCAAAAACAATAAGGTACAGAACACTAGAAGAAGATACCTGATGTTGATCTCTGTTCTTCAGACATATGCACCTAGAAGTGCACCTATATACACACATGAACACATGTGGATACATGCATACACACACACATACACATGAATGCATCACACAACACACACTCACACACACTCACACACACAGACACACACACAGTAAATGAATCAACACAGATGACCAACAGTGAAATAACTCAGTATGTTTAATTTTGCGTCCTCACTTACTTTCACCATTTTATGTTCTTCAGACACCCGTGACTTCACAATTTTAGCACAATGGTCAACTGACGTTGATGGGAAAGACAACTTTATTTCTGATTCTGTAGTTTATTTAATTTTTCAATATGGAAAATGAATCTTATGACATGTTTGTTTCTTCAGCTATACACATATTAATAGACTTAGTGAAGATGGACACTTTATTACTCTGTCAAGAAAACACACACACACACACACACACATACACACACACACACACACACATACACACACACATACACACACACACACACACACACACACACACACACACACACTCACATTCTGCCATCACCACCATCACCACCTTAGGCACATTCAGAGCTGTATCATCTTAACATGGTAGTGCTGTGGTACATTCCTTCAAATCGCTCTGCCATAAGTCCCAGATGCACAGCTTTAAGGAGCCATCTTTTCTGGAAGGCCATGAAGTGATTTAATGTGCCTATTACTTGGGGGATAATGATTTTTTTTTTCTGACTAAAAATAAAATGGAAGCACAGTGGGTCTGTTTGTTTCATCTTTTCATATTGTCATATTTGGTTTTTGTCTGTCTGTGTTTCAGAGATGTTGTCTCACTATGCTGCTCATACTGCCCTTGGAGTTAGGACCCTTGTTTTAAAGGAACAGCTGGGATCACAAGCATGGGCCACTATATCCAGATGGTCCTCTTTGTCCTTTTGTAATTCAGCTTCTGGACAGGGGACTGGGCCCTCTGTTTCTCAAAGCTGAATCTGGAATATCTCCCTCCTGTGCTCAGGTAGGCAGTCAGTCCAGGCAGGGCACCTGGGAGTGGTGGTGGTTGACCATGCTAAGGTACTATTTCTATTCATCTTGACCTCTAATATTTGTGTATTTTGTGTATTTTATTTTTGTATCATTTGTACATCTATGTATTTCAAATTTCTCCTGATTTCTAAATTTGTTTTGCACCTGAGTAGCTAAGCTACAAACGATTCACTAACCCATTAGAGGCCTCAGCAAGGGGAAGAAGCTGGCTAGAAACCAGGGTCAAGAACATTGAATTCAGAAAAGGACGACTCTGGTCAATCACCAAGCAAACCACTTTCTTCCTTCTTTTAAAACCCAGGAAGTCCCTTTTACCATAGTCAATTCATACATGATGATAAAGAGTATGAAAAACTCATTGTTCCTCTTATTTCTCAAATGACATCATAGTTCAGATCTTCTTCCATAGCTCAACTGAACTTCTCAAAGTTCATTTGGAATGAATTCCATGTAGGTGAGGTCAGAAAGATTACTAAGGATCATGCTGTAGCATGCCTAGAATAATTTAAATAAATAGGTATCCTTGCTCAAATATGGCTATAATAAATATGGTTCTTACAGATACTGCACAGCGACAGTCACTGTTAGTCTTTAAGTATATTGGAAGAACTTACAATTTTCACATGACTCCTACAGTTTTTATTACTTTAAAGTTCTAGGTCCTAAAGACATTAATCAGGGTTTTCTTATTCCTAGATCACAGATAACAATATTCTTTCCATCTGAATGACAATGATAAAGATAACAGTGGCTTAGGCAAAAAAAAAATCTCATTCATTCAAGCTTCCTAATATTGAGAATAATTGCACAAAACCATAAAGTTTGAATAAAGGATATAATTTGCCCTTATAGTCACATGTTAGCATATTTTAGATATTGGACATTCTTCTTCATACAAATGATAGCCCTAACAGTTGAGTATTAGTAGTGTTGGTTGGAGAATAAGAAGACAAATTTGCAGAGGGTCAGTAACTTGTTCAAACTCATCTAACCAGTGTTTGCAGAAGTATGGATTTAGACACAGGTCAATCATATTCCGAACCTCTCTGATCAGCTTTGTTTGTTTTAATGAGTTCTTTCATTTTCTTTTTTATATATTTTTTTAATTTCATGTGTATGAATGTTTTGTTCATGTGTATTTCTGTGCACCACTTGTATGCCCTGTATGCCTAGAGCCCTTGGAGGTCAGGAAGGTCAGAAAAGAGCATCATATCCCCAGCAACTGGATTTACAGTTGGTTGTGAGTTTCTATGATCATGTACATGGTTTGGTATTGGGAACCAAACCCAGGTTCTCTGCAGGAACAGTAAGTGCTCTTGACCGCTGAACTATCTCTTCAGCCCCAAGAAAAAGCTCTTAATTAGGAAAAATATTAATTAGAGGATTTTGAAAAGTAAACATTGCAGATTTCTATTTTACAGAGTTCTGGAAAAAATGGTACAATATATAGTGACATAGTTTTATATTTTTACATTAGGAATCAGAAGATACAGGCTTGACTTTCTCCTGTGCCTCTACTGGTACCATAGACATCTTACTCTTCATAGTCCCTTGCCTGTGAATGCATATGATGGCACCTATTTGTCTTGCACACAGGTATAAGGCAAATACCATATGAAATTATATGTAAAGAGCACTTTCAACATCTAATGTGGTTACATTTATTACTTTTACCACTATTATTCTCTTATGTATGAATGGAGAGAAAGTTATGGAGTTAGATCTAGTAGTCACACTCTGCCATTCACAAATTCTTTAACTTTGTGTCAGAGAATGCTTACATTCCATGTATATGAGAGAAAGGAGGTAGAGAGCACTTGAAACTGGAGAATTGGAGATAGGGAAGTGGTGGAAAATCTGAGAGAATCTGGAAGAGGAGAATAATTATGCTTAAGTATGAAATTCTCAAAAACTAAGTGGAAATGTAATTTGGAAAAAGTAAGACCAGCATGGAGACTGGGGTGGAGTCACCATGAACACCTAAAGAGGATCTCACTCTACATTGAGATGTTGTTTTCCAAAAAATTCCTCATCAGGTGACTTTTGAATCAAAGTACTGAAGAATCTGGCTAAAATACACATTTAGGTGCTGGAGAGATTACTCATTAGTTACATGTGCTTGTTGCTCTTCTGGAGAATCCAAGTTAGGCTCCCCATAGCCACCTGGCCACTTACAACTGTCTGTAACTCCAGATTCAGGGAATTCCATGCTTTCTTTTGGTCTTTGTAGGTATATATATACCCAACAAGTGTCTCCAATACTGCTTGCCTGTTGTTCAGTAACTTCTGCTTTCTATAAATTAATACACATCATGTGTAGAAGCTGTGGGAATATCCATGTTGTATGTCACACACTATTTGTATGGGATGAGCCAGTAATTTCTAGATGTAGACATAGGTGAAAGGGAGATATGCAGAGGAGAGAGAAGTTGCAAAGGGTAACAATGTGAGCCTCTCTCATTGAGAGCTATGAGCTCCATGAGAGAGCTATGGGTATGCAGAAGGTGGGGTAATTAGCATGTCAGTCTGGGAGGGGGAGAAATGAGAGCAGCTTTTAGGAATTTCTCCATGACTAGGAAGATGTCTATTCTAGGAAGAGTCTGAATAAAACCGACAGCCTGCATTTATCTAGCATTTACTATGTGATAGATACTATCATAGGGACTCTTTAATTCATGATGGAAGCTGCAATTGAGAGCTTGTACCTAGAACCTGTAGAGAAAGGATAGTGTATCTCTGTGATTGATATCTGAAAGAAATATGAGGCTACATAAGACACAGAAAGTCAAAAGTCTTGTCCATTTCATAAATTTCACTAAGCTCATTTAATGGCGAACATTTTGAGCCAATGATTTAGCTTTCTGTAGATGCCAGGACCTCCTGCCAGTTGGAAAATAGATTTTGCATGTCAAATGGCTATGTGAAATGCTATAGACCTACTGCAGAGGCAGGTTATCTAAGAGAAATAAAAAGGAGAGGCTCCAGAAACCGCTGTGAGCTCAACGGGTGAAACTGTTATGTCCCCCTTCCTTACTGTGCTGGTCTCTATGTGTCCTGCAGCAAACATCTGTTGGCAACTGAGTGAATGCATCAGTGAGCAGCAGTGGGAAAGTTATCAGTGCTAAGATTGCTTTTTTTAGTGGTATCCTGGGTATCTTCATTATGATAATCTCTCCTACCAGTAGTGTTCTCAGCCATCCTGATAGACTAACCTAATCCTGGAGCCTCTGTTTTCAAACAGAAAAGACCTCAGGTCAAGGAAAAGATGGAGGGTTCAGATGAAGTGGCAAAAGCAACCCTGGATATTTCTCAATAGGGTGAGATACACCTCTCAATACGCGCTTATGTAATTCAATCCTGGAGACTATTTACAAAATGCAATTACATCTGGGTACAATGGCTTATTTAAACTGGATTTCTGGTGTGGTGGCTGATGTTTATGTAAGTGTACTTTATAAAGTTTGGATTAAGAAGTTGGTTCCAGAGGAATTTGAAATTAGAATTTTTTCCCTTGATTTGTAGCCAGCCAGCATCATTTATTTATAGAGTTTGGAAAAAAAATATTAAGAGAAAGGTTTATTTTCAGTTCTCTATCTATACCTTCACTTACTATTTACTGAAAGTATTTTTAGGGCCAGGCAAATTCTTGTTCCTCTTGGTTAGAGTACATTGGGTGTTTAATTGATCTCAGCGTGTCTTTCCAAGTAACCTGTTCTAAGACACTTTTGGAGAATCTGTAGGCTCTGTCCAGTGATTCACTCATCACTGGCCAAAGCTCATATTTTCACAAAAATTTTCTTGAAAATTATCAGTATTTCTCCTCTTCTAAATTACACATTGGGGACAGTGAGGAGGGAGCAATGTCAGACTAATTGCTTCAATAATAACAGGACCCAGGCAGCTGGCTTTGATCTTGGAAACCATCTACAATCCAGACCACTTTGATGTTTCATACAATGGAAGCATAAATATTTTCTATTTACTACATGATTGGACTTTCAGAAACCTAATTAAGTTGAAGGTCAATTAAGAGAAAATGAAGTCTTGGACTCCAAAAGTCAGGGAAGAAGAGGTGGTAGACGATAACACGGCTATGTGTGCATAAAAGAAGTTAGCTAACCTAATTATAAACTTATATAAACACCCAGAAAAATTGCCTTTCATGTGAAAAAAGGACCTAAAGCATTTTATAACATTGAGATCATTAATGCGTCTTTGAAACATACCCAGTACTGCAAAAGAATAGTAATTCTGGCATTTCAAACCTCTATTACTAAAAAATTGGAGACAGCTAGGGGTAAAAGCACTTCACAGCTCATCAAATGCAGCCCCTTGTTCTTCAAAATAAGGACCATAAACGTGTAGCTCAGTGCTGTGTCTATTGGTTTCCTCTAGTTACATCGTGAAGACTTCCCTGCCCATTTCAGAAAGCTGAAAGGCTGGCAGGAGCTGGGCACTGGGAACCAGGGCATCCCAGTGCAGGCTGAGCCACGTAGAGCAAGACTTCTGGACTCCCTAAAACTCAGTTCCAAATTTCTAAAGCAAGAATATTGATATTTATCTCATTGGATTATGGTAAGATTAAATAGCATGCTTAAATCCCTAATAAGAAGTTTCCTGGAGCATTACAGGAAACTCTTCCTCCTTTTTTACTGGAATGGTTGGGGTTTAGAATCAAATAGACTGGAGGCAGAACCCCTTTTCTTATATTTGCTTTTTGTGTAGCTTTGAATAGGTCATTTTTCTGAACTCAGGCTTCAGTTTCTTTAGCTTTAAATAGGAGTTGACTATGTTTACTTTGTCAGGGTTGTTAGAAGAATAAAGAACATTTATACTGACTCTGACACTCAAGTGACAGCAGGGAAGATAAGATGACAAAATGTAACATACCTTGGCTTAAAATACATTTTCAGATATGGGCTAAAGTGTTTGTACACGTGTGTCTGTATCTGTGTCCGTGTGTGTGTGTGTGTGTGTGTGTGTGTATGTGCATAGATGGGTATATATGTATATAAAAGTATGAGTGTGGTGAAACACACGCACACACACACACACACACACACACACACATACACACACACTCATACAAACAGGAAGGGGAGTTATAATATCCCTTTGCCCTTGTCACTACAACTTTGTCATATAGAAACTTGAATTTGAATGCTATAGAAAGATACTCCTAATTGAATAAGATAAACTTTCTATTCCTTTGCTGGGTGACACATATTTTACAGATCCTCTCTTATTCCCTCCTCCCACTTTGAACTACATCTAAGGAGCCTTTCATCTGACAAGTTCAAAGTATGCCCACTTACCTATGCATCTTAGTGAAATCTTCATTTCTAATGCTCAGGCTTTAGGAGAAATAGATAACCAAAATTAACTTATCAGATTTCCCTGTTAGCCATCAGGGACACATAGTATCTGACCAAATGGGCCTGAATTTGTTCCCAAGGCCAATTAGTTAAATAACAGAGGATAAAATATAATCTTGGTGTTATTCTCTGCTGACAAACAATGCATTAAGATAAAAATTTCAGCTAAAGTAGATTCGAATTGTTGCTTTTCCCAAAGTAATATGACCTTGGTGTCCATAGACTCTTCAACAGTGACTGCCAGAAATTCAAGTAGTGTCTGATCATGTTTTCTTAATTCCACAGTCTGAGTAAAAGACACAGGCTACTGTGAAATGTATTATAGGGTATATTTAGAATCAGAGGAGTTGATTTATCAAATTCAAAGGCCAAATCTTGCCCTTGGAAGTGTCCACTGTATAAATGTGCAACCCTGACTGGAAGAACATCTGCTTGAAATGCTATAAGCTTTCGCTAATGGAATCTGCAGAACTCTCTGGAAGTGGAGGTGTGCCCTGGGCATGTAACACCTGCTGCTGTTGTACTCACAGTTCACAGTGACCTTGACTTGTTTGACATCCGCTGAGGAGACCTCATTGGCAGCCTTGCACTCGTATTTGCCTGACTGCTCCCTGGTGATGCCCAGGATCTCCAGATACTCTTCTTCTCCTTCAAATTCTCTTCCTGAAAAAGAGACAATGATTTTTTAAGTCTAAAATATCCAGCAGATCTCATCAATATTTTTTCCTTTTGAAAAGCAATAAATCATCATGGCTTTTCATTAATTTGACGATGTTCTTTGTCTGAGGTCATATTCTACAGACACAGACCCCAAGAAAAAGTTTCTACTGAATGTGATTAAGTGGGATGTGTTCTGAGGAAAAACAGGCAGAGGAATTGGGAAATGGGAGCTGGATGAGAAAGAAGCCAAGCAAGGTAATGATGCCTGGTTAAATCCCCAGAGACAATGCTGGGGCTCAGGGGACCACACATGTCCCTTTTCAAAGTTGTCCTGATAAAAGAAGACAAGAGGCTGGGGTGCTCAAACATCATATCCATCAGTCATTGGTCAAGCATTTGGAACAAGGTAGGGGCAGAGGAGACAGGCATGAAATGCCATGGATATACATGGAGCACTGTAAGCACATCCTTATACTCCTGCTTACTCTCCTGTACTGAAGCAGCTATTAGAAAGAGAGTGGCTTGCTTGTCATGAGTACCACTCTTCTGATTATGTGGATCTTGTTTTCCACAAAAACCATGCGCTGGGACTGCAAAGATGAGTCAGTAGTAAAGAGAGCTTGCTGGTCTTCCATAGGCCTCCTGTTCAGTTACAGCTCACACTACCTGTGACTCCAGTTCCAAAAATCCAATGCCCTCATCTCGGTTCTACAGGCACCTTCAACATATGTGGCATGTGTAGGTGCCTGTGTGGGTGTTTGTACGTGCACGTACACATACATACACAGACACACACACAACACACACACACACACACAACACACACAGACACACACACACATACACACACACACACACACACTTAAAGAAAATAGATCTAAATCTTTAAATAGAAAGCCCGTGCTAGTCTTTGTCTTGAAGATTTGCTTTCTCCATTGTATATTACCTTCCAGGCTGTGGAGCCATGAAACTTTAAGCATGAGAATGTACTGCTGCTGGTGTGTTTGATGATAGACTGTCACCAAGTAGGTGGGTATGAACTACATACCCATGGGATCACAATTGGTATTAAGGACAGGGAGGCCCCATTCTGGAACAATCTACAAAGCTGGATGTTTTTGTTTCCATAAAGAAAAACTATATAGGAAAACTTTCCACTGTCATATGGAACCTAACTGATTTAAAAAGTGGGAGGGGCATGAAGGCCGAAAGTGAAGGTAGACAATGATGTTGGGCAACAGAAAGAACTCCGCTAGAGCTTAGATAGAGAGGTCGGTGGCCTTTAACTTTAATTCAATTCTATATCACTTGCCCAAATTTCCAACTCCATTGTCCACTGGGTTAGCACAGAGCAGCTGGGAAGGGTGTTAACACAGTTCTGCCCCTATGATGGAATCTCACTGCTCATCATGCTACACTAAACGGTACCAATTAATGGCTCTGCTCAAATGCCACAAGCTGTTCCTTTCCTGGAAATCCCCTAATGGCCAAATCAACATAACATCCAGCCAGCATGGACATGAATTCATTGTCTCGATACGTCACCCAGGCCTGTTAACAAGACTCCCAGCAGAACACAGCACCTCTTTGATAACATTCTATCACACAACTGTCAGCCACACTAGAAACTTCAAATCCCTGCCAACCATCAAGATGACTAGCTTTGAGAAAAGTCATCCAAAACTCATCCAAACAAGGAATAGATGATAATAACATAAAATTATTTAGGTTGGACTTAGTGGATACTGAATACACTGGATAGCACATGTTTGTACTGAAAGTGTTACATGGTTGCTCTAAGATATATCTCAAGATATTACTTTTAAATGGTTAACTCCCACCTTTGTTTTTCCCTGTCCAACCTTCAAGCATGTAGTCAGGCATGACTTTATGCTCCAGACGTAGAATGGAGAACGTGTAGAAAGTATGAGAGGTCACTTGATTGGCTTTAGGAGTAATGATGATTATAACAAGAAGCGCTACTGAGGACTAGGAGAGTTCTAAGCGTTCTCTGCCAGCCTTCTTCTGCACCCACAAACTTTATTCTTAACTGAGTGTGGAATTTTCAGTAGGAGAGTGGGTACATAACTGAGAATGATGGAAACACTGTATTCTTTACAAGTCCCACAACATATCTAGAAGTGGGGGAGGGGTCATCAATTCCTCTTCATGTTTTCTTTTGCTTTTCTCCTTCCCCTTTTCCTCCTCCTCCTCCTTTTTTTTTTTTTTTTTTTTTTTGATACGGGGTTTCTCTGTTGTAACTCTGGCTGTCCTGGATCTCCAGGCTGGGCTCCAATTCACAGAGATCCCCCTGTCTCTGCCTCCCTAGTGCTGGGATCAAAGGGGTGTGCTACCACCACTGGCTCATTTTAGTTTCTTAGAGAAATAAACCTGTTGTGGGAGGAGGAAGGATACTTTTGGCAGTATTTACTTAGGCTTTACTAGTTTGGGAAGAGGTAACCCCTGAGGGTAAATATTCAAAGAATGAAAGAAAATAAAACATTTGGAGTTGGGGTTTGGGATTCCTATACAGCAGTGCATATATTAATTGATCAAAAATTCACCCCTGATCAGTAGCCAATAAAGGAGATCCCCATCAGATAAACTCCCTGTTGCATGTCTGTAAAAAGAACCTCCCCTGAGGAGGAAAGGACGACTTTCCTTCCATGATAATACACATGAGGGAGGCAGATATCCTTTACCCTTCTCCCATGATAGCCCCTTCACTGGAGTGCTAGCTCTATTTCCAGAATACTACGCCTGGCTAAAGTCTCATCAGAGTGGAGTAGTTCTGGTAGGATAAAATTCATGAGTGTCCCTCTTTCAGCCAGCCCGATAATCATTTACAATACTGGATAAGACCTCTCTATGTACCTTGTCATTTTCCCCTTCTTTTCTCCTGGATCCTCTAGTTGAAATTCAGACATTCTTAGTATTCTTGTTATTATATTCTGCTTAAGCCCACAAGAGGGTTCCCTGTAAGACATTATATCCAGTATTTCACTTAAGAGTTTCCCATTAGTTCAAAGTAATAGGGTAGGAAGTCTTCTGTTGCTAGAAATCCGAAGTTCCAGATTGTAAGCCTTCTGGGATGTTTCTCACTCAAAGTATCTCCATGAACCTGAATGAGGTTTTGACATAGATTAGGAACTCAGGAAAAGCTTGATACAGGATTAATATTTGACCCTTCCACAGTTTAAAAGTTGAAACTTAATTTGCAATGTGATGCAGTTTGGCAATATAAAGTCTTGGAGGATGATAAGAGCATGAAAATCCACTCCTCTTAATGACATAACAGAAAAATGGCTTTCCAAGAACCAGTAAATGAATCCTCACCAGACAATGTGCATGCAGGCACTTTGGTCTTGGACTTCCCAACCTCCAGTACTGTGAGAAATGAGTTCCTATTGTTTGTAGGCCACCTACAGTTATTCATTATAGGAGTCCTGATGGGCTGGGGCACAGCCGAACAGAATTGAGCAACACAAGCAGGTACTAGGGGCAGTTATAACACCTCATATAGCTTAAGAGAATGGAGCCAAGTATGGAACCCATCGTAAAAGTCCATTACTTTTTAATGATCCTAATAGAGTGCCATTTTGCTGGGGAAGCTAGTGTGCAGAGTCTGCTGCTGCTGAAGGCTGGACAGGGGCATTGCTTTTTATGTCCTGAGGAAGTCAGTGCTATGTGTAGTCATTGCTGCAGTAACCGGCAGAACCCCTGCAGACAAAGGCCTGACAAGGTGCTTTTCCCTTTGTTTCAGCCACTGCAATTCTTTGTTTCTAAACATGCAATAAAACACATGAGATGTGAACCAGAAAATGGTAAAGCGCACCCACATTCTCCTGCATTTTACCTTTTACTCAGTGTGTGTGTGTCCCCGTGGAAGCATGGATTCCCAGTCACACTGTCTGGATGCTGTCCAGGTAAGGATTCCATCATCATTTCCTGTCATTTCCAAACCTTCAAAAACTTCTCAGGCCAGAAAGTGGCCCATAACTTGCCATTTAACTTGTCTAGAGAACTGGCCCAACAACTGCAATTTAGATCTTTCTCTTATTCCAATCTGTTATTGTCTGCCCTGTATAAATGTTGCTTAAAATTCAACTTCCAATATTTTTGGTCTTAAATATCTCAACCACTTTGCTCACTCTGATGAGTGTCATATTTATTCTGGTATCTGGTGTTTAGTTTACATTACCCTTTGCTTACTGTGATTTTTGTATCTTCTGGCAGTAATTCAGCTCTAGGTCAGACAACTCCTTGTCCTCTTCAGTATCCATACCTTTCACACTCTTGCACCCAATTAACATGTTCCTCTATAGTCTTTGTTTATTCAATTTGAGTATCATTAGCTTTTTTAATATCTCTTCATGAGTCAGAAAGAGTTGCCCAGAGCTAATGGCAAGAAGTAAGCATTCTCTTTGGTGTTCCCCAGTGTGGAGGCAGAGCAGCTAGAAATAACACCTATTAGAGTATACCTATTAGAAATAACACCTATTAGAGTATAGCAGGTGCTGTGCTGAAGACAATATCTGCTTTGGTGAAATTGAATTTACAAGGTCAACCGGTCCTTGTAAGCAAGCAGTCATTTGCAACTAAATCCATGTCTATGGAGCATCTCTCTCGTTCCTTCTTTCTTTTCCCTTTTCCTTTCTTCCCTCTCTCTCTTTCTTACTCTCTCTCTCTCACATACACACACACATACACACACACACACACACACACACACACATACACACACACACACGCACGCAGGCACACACACATGAGGGAGAGAAAGAGTGTTGGGAAGAGTTGTTAAATAAAATATTTCTATGAAAATTCACTAGCCCTCTAATATTTACTCAGTAAATGGAGGAGACTAGTCTTAGTTTTTTTTCCCTAGGATATGACAACTTACCTTGTGCTTGACATAAAACAATAAATTTTAAAGTTCTCCTATCTTATTTATCATTGTGAGATCTGTGATTCTCTTGCTTTGTTTTTTTGAGATTTGAGAAGTACAGTTCATGAAACTTGATACATTTGAGTGTTCTGTGGCTTTAAAAGTAAAGAATTCAGAGGACTCTTGCCTATTTAGAAATAAACAAATCATGTCTTTCTACGTGGTCAGAAGAGTCTTAAAACATCTTAGCAGATCATTCTTTCCTTAAGGGATAATGTGCTTGAAATGGTATTCCCTTTTCTCACCTAAATTTGAATATTTACATATAAATGGTTGTAAACACATTAGCTATAAAGGCAAGCACACATAGAAAGGCAAAGCACTGAAATTTATTTTGTAGGGTATGTGTATGTGTGTGTTTTATGAGTCTGGAGATTAGAGTAAAGACAGAAGAGACTAGGTATGAACACACACACACACACACACACACACACACACACACACACACAAATATCACAAATCAATGATGCCATTTGAAGTTTCCTGGGTGAACTTCAAATGCTGTAAACAAATATCTGTTCAAGTGTTTTTTCTTGCAGTTTCTTTTGTGGTTTCCTTATTTTTCTAAGTCCTGAGGACATGCTCATAGATTCCCATTTTTGCTCCTTCTCTACATTTCTACACAGCACATTCCACACAGAAACATTAAGAAAAGGAATAGTGAAAGAACACAATAAATCAACAGGATGCCTGAACCGGGGTTTTGCTTATATCTCCATCATGTTTCTCTCTGAATCCTTTGAAAATTTTTGTTTCTCAGCTTCATATTTCACCTTGAGACACCTTTGGTATTTGACAACGTTGATATCCTAAAGTGGAAACCACATCTCAGTCACACTTTTCAACTTGGAAAGAGAGTGGCAAGTGATCAAAGGAAGCAGCGATCATGAGAGAATAAGGAACAGGGTGATTCATTGGAGGAAAGGAAGGAAAACCAGTAACCACCTGGAAGTGGTACATTAAAGACGGTTCTGTGGAAGTGACTTCCACAGACGGAGCAAATAGATGAAACAAGTGTGAGCTCTCTGGAGAGAGTGATTTGACTATCAGTGTGTTTAAATTGCACAGACAGGAAGGGGTAGGTTACTCTGATAGAGTAATGTTCCTTTTTAAATAGGAAAACACAACAGGGTATGGAAAATGTAAATGGCTTCATGCCTCCTGCAGCCCCTGAGAGTGTAGTCAGTCTCCAGAAACCAGGGACAAGTACAAAGCCAAAAGAGTCACAATTGCCTTTGCCTTAGTGAATGAGCTTGGACCAAATAACACCCCAGCATTATTTTCCCTGGCATCCAAAGAGATCAAATTCATTCCTATTTGCAATTCTACTTTCATGTACAGCATCAGTAGCTAACATTGTTTAAGGTCAGCATCCTAGCTGGGGCCACCATCCACGTATCTTTTCTAATCCTGGGTTTTGAAATTCTTTATTGTAATCACCCTAATATACTGACTTTGGCTCTTGGTTTTGTAATAAAATCAAGATCTCCTATATTTAGCTCTTCATGGGACTTGAATTGAGAATTGCCACGGTTATATGGTACATTCCCACATTGTGCATCATATACTATGGCAATAGCTAATATTGTCCGATGAACTGGTCAGTGTGTAGCAAAATGTTGGGATCTCTTGAAAGTTCATGAAATAACAGAGATTTGAAGCAGGGGTTTAAGGCAGTGAAGTCTAGAAGACCTTACACAAAGGCTGCACAGTTAGCATATGAGAAGACCCTTTAGCGAGGAGGAAACTAGGAAGTCCAAAGCTGAGGCTGGAACTGGCTGGAGCCACTGACACAGATGTGGAGGTATTCTAGAGAGTCTGAAGCTGCCCTATAACTTATTATAATGCTGAAATAAATAATCATAGATGGAGACTTAATGTGCTGGCGAGGGTGTAAGTCAGTGGTAGAGCACTTGCCTGGAATGCAAATGTCTTGGATTTAATCTCCAGTACAGGCAAAAAGAAAAAAAGAAATACTGATATTTTGGGGCTGGAAAGATGGTTCAGTGACTAAGAGTACTTGTTGCTTTTGCAGAGGATCTGAGTTCAGTTACGGGCATCCATGTCGGACAGGTCACAGCCACCTGTAACTCCAGCTTCACATTATCCAACACCCTTTACTGGACTTTGTGAGAACTTGCATCCATGTGTGAGTACAAACACACACACACACACACACACACACACACACACTGCACACATCAAAATAAAATAAATCTTAAAGCAAAGACACTAATGAGAGATAGGATGCATGAAGTTGTATGTGGAACTACATATAACAGATGTAGCATGTGCAAGAAAACCAGAACTACGCAAATTACCAACCAGCATCCATGTTGTATGACACAGAGCTCTGTCGTTATGCAGTGGGTACCTTAGAAGGGCCAGTCTTTATTTTTTTTCTGCTCAGGTTCTGTTCCTCCTTTGGAAGTGTATTCTTACTTTATTACTATCCATTTTTCTCTTTCCGATTCTTTGTTTTGGAACCTCCCGAATGTGCTCATTGAGCCCAGATATCAGAACTGTTTTTGAATGACTACTTAATACTTGGTTAAGAACGCGCTTATATATTGAGCAGTAATATTCAATGTATATTCTATGAAGACATGGCACCCTTAACATCACTTTCAGATGTGAAAGGCAGGCTTAGAGTGGTGTGGGGAGTTGCCCAAGTTTATAATGTCAGAGAGAACTTGATATTTAAGTGAGATCTGTGGGGTTCTGAAGCTCATGATCAGAATTAAGCATAGCAGTCTTTTATTATTTATATTTCATTATTTTACATTACTGAGAGAAGCTAGAGTTTGCTTAGTTCTTAGTTGTATTTCTTCCTCCAGTGTATAAAATAGGAGAGTAGGCACAGGGGTCTGGAGAGCTGACAAAGCAATAGAATTCTGCTATAGACACATAGGGAAACACACAGCCCTCACCTGTATACTTCACTTAACCTCTTTACTGAGAGAACCAAACAAAGTAATAATTGTGAAAAATGGCATTTGAAAATTTGGCCTCACTCATACCCTTTTAGAAGTTCCCTCAGTATTATAAACCATATGAAAATGCCAACACCAAGCAAAGGAGCCCTGAAGCCTCAAGTAATGGGCTTACCATTGGCAAGGAGTTTCCAGGGTAAATGAGCTTTCTGGAAGTCAACAGAAAAAGGAGTGTCATCTGGCAAGGAAGTGGTCTGACATGGAGATCCTCGTGCAAGAGAAAGTGGACCTTGATGAGATGATATTAATCTGATTTAATCCTTCTGCACCAATGGGATTCCTTCCTTCTTCCCTGACCTCTATCCTTTCCCTCCCCTCCCCTCCCCTTCCCTTGCTTTCCCTTTCTTTTCTTTTTCCTTCCCTTCCTTTTTCCTTCACTCCCTCCTTACTTCTGTCTTCTTTCCTTTCCTTTTATTTTTTAATCCAGAGAAACATGGTTTATAAGTATAGAGCCTCATAAATTTTATGAAAACTCCATTTATTTGAAGTCCTTTGCAGATCAACATCATTTTATTGATTTGGTGCATTTGTCTGTTTGTGTTACACCTGTGTGGGTATTCATATATGTGTGTACATGCGCACATTGTGCTTGTGGAGGTCAGAGCTTGACATTGAGTGTCTTCTTCAATCACTGTCCACTTTATATATTGAGTCAGGGTCTCCAATGTGAACCCAGAACTCATACATCTGTCTAGTTTAGCCAGCCAGTGTGCTCTGGGGATGCTCTGCCCACCTTCTGAATGCTAGGCTTTCAGGCTGACCACCAGGCTCATCTGGCATTTATGTGGGTTCTGGGGGCCTGAACTCCAGTGCTCATCCTTGTGGGACACCTCCATAGCTCCCTAAGCTCATTTATTTTTGATGTTAGTTTCTTGGTAGTGTGATAAACCTTGTTGTTGCTGTTATTTGTTTGATTGCTTTGGTTTTGGCTTTGGTTTTTTTTTGTTTTTGTTTTTTTTCCAGACAGAGTTTCTCTGTTGTAACTGTGATTGTCCTGGAACTCACTTTATAGACCAGGCTGGCCTCGAACTCAGAGAGATCCATCTACCTCTGCCTCCCAAGTGCTGGGATTAAAGGTGTGTACCACCACCCTCTGGCCCTTCCTGTGATTGCAATGAAAGAGGAGAATTCTTTCTTCAAAGATATCAAAAAAATCACTATAATCATTATTGAGTTGATAGTGTCTGCTGCTCGTGATGTCATGTTGAGAAAGGTGCTAAGGTGGGATCTGTGGCCAAAGAAAGAAGGTGCAAAACTCACCTGCAAGGGCAGAAGATGAGAATCTGGGCCACATACTTCAATTCTATCTGCTGAGATATTTACTGTAGCTTGCTTCCCCCCCCTCCCAAAATGTGAAGAAATGTATCCTAACTATTTTGTGGTTTTTGGAAGCTAATAACTTCCAGGGTATGAACACAGTTGGCTTCACTTGGGAAATAAAGCAGGGATGCTTATTTGGGAGTGAGAGTGCTTTATATTGTTGCCGTGATTGGTGCTGGTAGGTCTCAGGTCTTGGGACATCCTGTGGAATATCTTCCATTGGCACTTGAAAATCTCAGACTGCTCTGAGCTTTTGGATGAGTGTGACTTAAACGCTTAGTCTACATACCAGTCGCAGCTGGTATCAGCGGAAAAGGACTATATAGCATCTGTCTGGGGGATCATAGCTTTGGTTTATATATGGTTAGAGTAAGTCCCTTACGGATTCCTGTGCTGGAAACTTGGTCTTATTGTGTAGACGTTAGGTGATAGAACTTGTGAGAAATGCAGTTTAGCTGGAGGTACCTGGGTCATTGGAGCACTGTCCATGGTGGAAATTTCTTATAGGGATCTGTTTAGCTTTTAAGAAATATTGTTATGAGAGAGTAAGTTTAGCTCCCTCTTCTCCCTCTCATCACATTATAATCTGTTTTGTACATATTTCCCATGATGGCCTGATACAATCAGGGAGGTTTTGTAAGAGGTACTGACACGTCTTTTGGATTTTGTTCTCCAAAACAGTGGAAAATGGGACTAATACAAACATTATATCATAATGCAATTTCACTGTCCTACTTCAGCTACACCACTAAGAATGCAGGACAGAAGAAGCAAATAGTTAAAACTGAATAAAGTGAAAAAAAAATGTACTCAGAAGAATCCTTTGGGAATAAAATAGAAGTAAGAATTCCTGCGGATGCCGATTGTTTGCAAGATTACTTTGTAATATGGGAGTGAGGCGAAGATTTGAATCACTGGACAGAGGCGGCAACGACCGAGATCTTTCACCATTGTCATCGAAACTGCAGGGGTAATACCCGACCTGTTATTAGCGATTCTGCCACGGCGGAGGATTAAATATCAAGAGAGATGAGAGCAGCAGTTGCTGTTTTCAAGAGTCACATAAATCAATTGGCATTTTGTAAGTGAGTGTGTTAAACTCAGCAGGGCAGCTGTGTCGTGGAAACTCAACTAGGTAGAGTCCTGCAGCTGCCTAAGAAGCTTTTGAAATGTAATTAAAGCAAAGCAAAACATGGCCACCCTCTCTGGCCCCTCCATTTTTTAGAGGGCGGGATCCTTTTCTGGGATAGGCTCTTTGCTGAATAAGGTGTTCCATCCGATTTAGAGGACTATTCTTGCTTAATGTCAATACATAGATGATGAAAAGTGGAGAGGAAGGCAGGGAGAAGTGCAGAAGAGAAAATGTGTAAGCATGGAGTAAAGAGATGCTTTTGTGGGGTTTCCAGTAACAGTAATGAGGGATCTGGCAACTAGTATCTTCATTTTATACCGAAATCTATAAACTGGGAGATTTGCCCCAGCCACATTCACTTTGGGTTGCGGGCATCTGCGTACCAGCGTCCTTCAATCTCTATGTGCGATTTTTAGCCTTTCTGTGAAGCAGATGGATCACAGTCAGTGAGGGGCCTTGCTGAGGCTCATGAGCACACCTCCAGGCCAAGTGAGAGCAAAGAGGAGAGCTCATGCCTGCTCTTAAAAGCAGTTGATCACCCAGGCTGGGCCAAGGCACTAAGGACGGCGATGAGGCCACTGGGCCGAAGCCTAATCGGAAAACAGCAGCGATTTGTCCTCCACTGCTATTCATGTTTCAAGAGCTGGACAGGCTGTCAGTGCAAGTGAGGGTCGCTAAATTTACTGCCTTTCAGATTACAGCTACAGTCTCTGGCTTGACAAGTCACTTCATTTAAAAAGCATAAAGTGAGGATATTTCTTCTCCTTCTTTTTAAATAAAAACAAAGGGAGAAAAAAGGCCACCGGAGGTTTCCATGGTTGAGATGAAGGAAGTGCACAAGACGTTGTCAGACTGACACATGAATATTGGAAGAAGGTGTCTGCCCTTACAAGCTTTTCTCTAATTAAATTGGCAAGGGAGGAAGGAGCCGAAGTTGTCAGTCTCACTCATCTGTGGACTGGGTGATGTTTTACTGAGGGAGACGGAGAGGGTATCTATTGGATTTCATACTAAAAGATCATTAGAAACAATGGGCTACAAACCAGGAACAAACTATACCTACTGTTTTAGTACTTAAACTATTGTTTGTTCTCTGAAGCCTTTAAATTCTGGGGAAGATAACTATAAGCAGAAAGAAGAAATTAGCTATCTAGTAAAGGGATTAGAGATGGGCTTCCTTGGAATATTCAATAAGATTAACAATTCAAGATAGAAATTTTCAGAATAAAAAGGCCTAAATAGTTAATCATGGATCTGAAAGTTGTCTGGAGATTAGCACAGCTCCCTATCATGGGCAGTCAGCAATAAATGTCTACTGGACCATGTACCTGGCAATCATTGAATCAGGAAGTAAACAGAAAGAATGAGGAAGACACCATCTCCAGTTCTCTTTGAACTTGCACTTTCACCTTGGTAGATATATGCAAACAGAAGGCTCAGAAAGACCTTGGATTTATTTCACAGAGGAATCAAGGAAATGGCTGGTGTGGTGGCTCTTGTCTGTAATCCCAGCATCTGGGAGGCTGAGGCAGGAAGATCATCACAGATTTCAAAACAGCTACTCATAGTGACTAGGACAGTTTGGGTTAAAGAGGAAGACCCTGCCTAAAAAATTAAATAAATAAATAAATAAATAAATAAATAAATAAATAAATAAATAAAGCAAGGGAAATGAATGTATTTAAAGCTTTGAGAACAATAATTGAATTTCGATAGTTTGTGGATTTCTCTGGCTGTCCAGGAACTCACTCTGTAGACCAGGCTATCCTCAAATGCACAGAGATCCACCTGCCTCTACCTCCTGTGTGCTGGCATTAAAGGCATGTGCCATCATTGCCCAACTCCCTCAGACATTTTTTCACAGCAACAGTAACTAAGATAATCTAATTTGCCACATATTGAATTGCTGACTTATCTCATTGGGGAAATTATTTTAGAACAACAGGGTATTCTATTGGAAACAACAATAGCAACAGTATCCCCATTTTATGCACCAAATAGCACCTAGGTGAATCAAAGGCCAAACAATTATAAAACAGCTATAAGTATATTAGAAGGCTCAAAGCAATAGCTTGATAAAATTGAAGCAGATAATGTCCAAGTAAGGCATGGAATAAACAGCCATAAAATTATTATTTGACCACAGAAAACTTAAAACTTTCTCCACAGCATAAAACCTTTATCAAGAAATGTACAAATGACAGGAAGAAGAACAAATCTGTGGTATGTGACCTAACAGGATCACATTGCTTATAGAGCTGAAGTTTCAAGGTCAGAATGTTGACCTGACATGTTTTTGGAGGAGTTTGGCCATATCTACTCAAGCTGCACATGGGCATATGTATTAGTGTTTCCAGAGGTGTGAGGTAATGCTCAGCCTCAGAGGCACCTACAGTCTTGGGACAGTACACAGCCTGCTTTACATCCCTATAATGGGACAGCATGCACCAAAAATGACAGCTGCCAAACAGCAAGAATAATTTCCTTAGCATGTTGTATGGAAGAAATAAAATGGCATACTCTCTGAAAGCCATCATATGGAAATAATATTCAGGAAAATTAACCTTTATTTTCTAGGCATGTAGTTGGCAAAGTCATAGAACAGAACAAGGAAAGGGTCACTACACAATATTCACCACTGTCATGCATATGTTTACTAAATGCTCACTATGTGTTCTTATTTGTAAAGATTAGCTATGTATACTTTAATTCATGCAGTATGTAATACCATGCTACCTACTTATAATAATTGTATCTTGATTATAGACTATTACATACAATATATTCTTTATATTTACAAATTCATGTACACACTGAAACAAATATCTTCATATATGTATTTTTGGCACACTTTCTTATGTGTGAAGGGTGTCTAAGTAATGTTGTCAGCAGTCTTACTTCTGGACCATGACACTGTTCGTGAAAGAAGCCTGTGGCTGGAGACTTCCCCCTCTTCTTATGCTACCCTATGCTGTTTAAATTTTCAGTATAGATTATGTATTACTCTTATAGTAAAGCATTTTAAAAACCGGAAAACTGGAATTGAATTTAAATTTTCAATATGGGTAAAGCCTTACTTGGCTCTGTGACTGTATCCTAAGGGTAAGTTTCTTAAAAAAAAAAAAAAAAAAAAAAAAAGAAAGAAAGAAAGAAAGAAAGAAAGAAAGAAAAAATATTCTGAGATGTTTCTATTTCTGACATAAAGAAAGACAAATTAATAGGCAAATTGGACAGCAATCCTAATGGGAAGAAAATAGTAGCTAACAAACCAATATTATATAAAACAAGGTCAACTTCCCAGTTAAGTGGACAGGAAAGGTATCAGTGTGTGCCCTGAACATGTGCACTCTCTCTCTAAACTACTTCATTCACTGTCCAGGCATCAACACTAAGGAATGACAGCTGTAGTTCCTACCAACCCAGCTCCAAGTGCTGAGACCCAAGCTTGGCTGGTTGTTAGAAGCTCTTTCTTCACTCTGAGAGGAGTCTGAATCTTGAAGGCGGCAGTGACTGTATCCACATGCACATGAACTTCCCTATGTATTGCTCAACCTATAGCATCATTTTGAAAGTTCTTACCACTGATGTACAAATTTCATTGGTTTCCCCAGTAAGAGCTACTGTTCAACTAAACTATGAACCTCACCCATCATCCTTTATCAGAGTCACCACCACCTTCGCTATGAGTCTTGGACTCCACTTACTGTATTTGTATCAGTGACTAGTACTCTGTGCTTGTTATGATGATACCCCTTTCATCCTGAATATTTGGAGGAATATCCAACCTGAGTTTCCTTAATGATCCAAATGATGAGTCTTACCGAAAATGGAAGGAAGTGTGAGAAGGAGGAGGATATAGTTCACTCTTGCTCTAGTTCATTTTCCTTTTTTATTCCCTCAGCCCTAGAAAAACTCAGTGTGCTGCCTGACTCATTGGGAACTTCTGAACTCTCTATTGGCTTAGCACCTCCTCCTTCAGTAGGTGATGTTGTTGGCATGAGTCACAAAATTGTTTCATTATACATATACAATTAATAGAGTCTAAATGGAGACCTTTCACAGATGGAGAGAGTAGGTAATAACTAGTACCAGCCATAGAAAATATTGAACTCAGCATTTTTTCTTTATTAGATTGCATTGCAACCAAACATTTAAAAATACTCAAATATTTATTTATATCAGACAGAAATTCTGTTGTGTGACATCTCAGCCTTGTGTTAACACCATTTCATTGGTACAATCTGCTTAGAAGTTTGCAAATTCACCTTGTATCCTGTTACTATCATGGAGCACCTCACCAAAGCCATACAGATTAAGTGTCTTGACATCCCATTGATAATGGATTTTATTCTAGAGCTGATCAGGTCCTTGTTTAAGACAGTTGATAATTGCAAATCATATCTCCTCACATACTGCTATCCATTTATTTAAGAGTCTTTGGATTCTATCCAAGGATCACGTATTTAGAATGCAAGCCATTTGGACCATAATTATTTCAGCACTTCCTGGAAATGGCTTCACTGAAGTGAGACCACAGCTTCTCTATAAAGATGATGAAAAACATTACCCTTTTAAACACATTTTCTATGAATTTCATAAGCTTTAGTCCAATATCTTTTCTAGTGCCTTATTTAATAGCTAGTATTAAAAGACTGCGTCAGATGGTTCCAGAAAGAAATAAAATGACTCTTCAAATGGATTTTTAAACTATGATTATTTTTTTAAATTAAAATAGCTATTTTAAATATTTTCTTTGCATTCACTTTAGAAAAATTATTTAAGTATGTTGCCCAGATTGCATGCACACTGCCAGTGTGTCTCAGGTCCCTGTCAGCCTGTTTTCCAGTGTTTCCCATAGTGGTCCCTGAAACAACTATGTGGGAACCACATCTGCAGTGGTTTATACATGGAGATCACTAGGCTCTTCACTGACATGCTCAGAGTCTCTAGGGGTGGGCCCAGAAGCCATGGGATTAGATCCATCCAGATGATGCTCAGATACCATTTATGTGGTCTTAGTGTCTGACATCTAAACTGACATCTGGGCATTTCCCCCCTCCAAAGAGTCAGACTGTTCTAGGACCAGGAATTAGTCTGCTTTTTAGGTAAAAGTATTTTAGGGAGAGAGAAATTCTGAGAGAAACCTATATTTTTTATTGACTCCAATTCCCTTTCCTGAACTAACTATTCAGATGTCATTTGTTGGGTACAACTTTGTATCTTACAGACTGCTGCCACATTGTAATTCATGCATCTGTAAACTTATTTTTGTTCTTTCTTGATAAATGAGGAAAATCAAGTTCAGAAAAGGAGGAATTTTCTGGATATCATATAGATGGAAAGAGGTCTTTTAATCCACCACACAATGTTGTCAACAAGCTAGCACTGTTTGTATGAGTGAGCACCATCTTGTCTTCCTTTTCTAGGTATTATTCTCTTGACAAAAACTAGTGCTGCATTTGGTGTTCCTGCCTGGAACTCAAAACACATCTGGGTCTGAACTCTCAAGAGTCAGCTTCTCTTTTCTTTCATCTCTATCCCATGGTTTTGTTTTTCTTGCCTGGTATGATCAGGAGATTTTTATGTCATGGAAATCATGGAGAATAGGTCATTTATATACAAAATAGGACCAGAAAACACATATCCACTTTTTGTGTTCTATTATACATAAGCTTCTTTCCAGAATTACCTTTGATGAGTAGATAAAATGTTAGCAAGTGTAGAAAATGACATAGATGGCTGCTGACCTTCTTAACTCTTAGAAGATCTTCTAAGAGCAAATTAATTTGTAAAGAGATGAGAGTTTCAAGGTTTCTTTGGATCACATCATATAGGATACAGAGATGACCTGTCTGCACCCTTGTACTCTGGATGTATGACTACAGAGATTACATATGGCCAGCCCAGGGTACAGGGGACAAAGCAGAAGCTGTATGTGCAGAGGGATTTGACAGATTGCCAGGCAGGATAAATTGCCTCACAGATATCAATCTTTAAAGCTTAATTATTTTCCCATTAAGACTCCTTTTGCAATGCAAATATTAATGCAAGTAGTTATACCTTTTATCAGCAATGTCTTAATTCTCAATTAACAGCTAAGGGATTTCTTGGCCTGCAGGTAATCAGGATGGGTACTTGATGGAATGGATTCTAAAGAATTAAGAAGAGTAGAATAGAAAAAGTGATTCTGCTAGGAGGAAGGGAAGGTCACAGATATCACATTATAAACAACTATGGCCTAACTTATATAAATATTTGGGGACAGTAAGTAATCTGAGAAAATCATTCTCAGTAATGAGTTATGATGTGAAAGTTTATGTGGGTATAGATAAAAAGCCATTAGACAAAATATATGCATATCAGCCTTGGAATCAGCATAAGGCACACTGAAAGTTTTTGGGTTCATTTGAGGTAATACTTGGTAGATTTTTAAACTTGCTAATGCACACATTGATGGGGACAATAATGACCTAGACAAAATTCTGTTTCGCAGACAATAATTGGGAAAGTTCTAAGCAGGAGGTCTTGGAACAGGTTGAATAAATTGCCAGACTTTCAAATCCTCTCATTCTTTGCTTCCTTGTGTAGTAATTTAAAATAATGTTGGCTTCCCCAGAAGGCTGAGCCTAATTATATCAATAGCTCAACATCATATGCTTATGCAATTTCAGGTACCTGGTTGAAGCTGTACAGTTTCAGGGTGAGTGAAGTTAAGCACCTTGAATCATCCCTTTGCAGTAGATGATGTTACTTTGAGGGAAACTTAGCAGTCTCCTCATGCAGACCATGTCTGTCCTGATGTGTGGAGGGCAGAGGTGACCAGAGGAAGGATGTGAAGACAGGATAACAAGAGGAAGCAGTACTTAGGCAAACAAGGTCATAGAGAAGGGCATGGGAGGGCATAGGAGAACCAGTCAAATCATACCAAAAGGAATAATGGCAGCAGGAAAAAATACTGTGAACTAAAGTAGAGTCACACACCCTGCCAGAAAAGTAGGTGGACCGAGTGCACAGACTGAGAAGTTTGCTTGGGTCAGCTGCTCTTAAACTGTATTTACAGAAATGCTTTATTTTGACATGGCCTGTAATGCTCATACTCACAAGGAGTCATCTGATGTTCTGATATTCTGTATAGAAAAGAATAACTGAGAGATGAGCTTATGATTTCATTTACTGAATACAGAAAAGCTCCAGCTTCATAGACACTTGGACAATACAATATGCTTCAGTTCTTTTTAAAGAATTGGAGATTCTAACCATGTTTGGGGAATTTGAAAAACAATATCACTGGTCCTGATACAAACTTCCAGATAGTCAAAGGGTTTTAAATTCAGGCTTGTGCAGCCTATAGTGCTTTTATGCACATCAGATATCACAAATATGCTTCCTTCTCATGATCAACTCCTATTGGATGCTGTGTCTACTTGCAGAAAAACACAGTATGTGCTATCGGAGACAAAGGCTCCTTGCCCATGTTATGGAGATGGGGGTTTTGGAGTTACTACAGGACTGTAAACTATGGTCAGGCAAAGTTGATGAAAAATGTACAATTGAATTCAGGTTGGAGGGACATTCATTATGCTAAAAGAAACATATTTTCCTCTGGAGATGAAAACAAGAAATTTGAGACAAATTTAAAATGAGATTGGAGGGTCAGCTACATGGTTCAGTAGCAATATTATCATCTTTCATCTCTTTTATCCTTCCAATTAACTTCTACTTCCCAATATGTCCTCTTTAAGTCTCCCTTTTCTGAACAAAAGATATCACTGAATTTCCAAGATGAGAAGCCAGGACAAATATTTCCAGAATAGTGAAAATGACAGCTATAATACAAGATAAAATAAATTTGATATGTCATTTTGTGTTTAGCCTATATTGGATTATTAGATTTTAATTCAGAAAAAAAATGATACAAGTACCAAAAACTTTGGAGTATACTATGAGACAATCTACGCTTATCAAAATCTTACTTAAGGACTTTACACTCTCCCCTTTGCCAGAAGTCAGGAAGGCAATATCAACATTCCATTTCTGCAGTTAATAATCAGTTTTAGGAAGAGCTGTAGTCCTTTCCACATAGTTGGCAAATATTCAAAGAGATTCCACTAGGACAAACCAAAACTACTTCTCTTCAGGCATAAACTTAATTTACATAATTTAGAGGGATGGAAAGAGTGTGACCACTGCAGATAGCTTCCACTGTCCAAATATCAATAGCCATCAGTAAAAAGCCAAATACCTTCAGATCACCCAATATTCTATATTTCTTGTTTAAATAGCTGGAGAGAGAGAGAGAGAGAGAGAGAGAGAGAGAGAGAGAGAGAGAGAGAGAGAGAGAGAGAGAGAGAGAGAGAGAGAGAGAGAGACCAATATAGGAAGGCATTTTGCTTGCAAATCTTTACTTAAGGTTGGTTTAGTGGCTTTTTTATGTAACATATATTAATTTAATATTTAAATATTTGGGTCTAGAAAGACAAACACATATATATTCTTCCTAATATGTGGATCTACCTTCTCAGTTTTAGATTTGTATGTTTAATTTGGAGTATTTTCAGAGGCCAGGGGTTAGAAAGATGTCTCAAGGGGAGGAGACTTTAACAGAGAGGAATGCTACAGATGGAAAAGGTTTAAGGATAGTAGAGGTCTGGCATGTGGAGGGAGGAGGAGAAGATACAAGGAAGACTAACCAAAACTAAAGTATGAAAAAAGCCATGTAGAAACCTATTGCTTTGTAAGCTAATTAAAATTTTACATTTTTGAATAGATTTTGAATGAAAGTGCCTTATTGTTGGCTAATGTTGTTCTCCAAAACATGTATTGTTAAAGAAAATTCCCAACGCCAAGTGTGTAATACTACCTACATCTTTTGGCCAGGGTAAGCCTAGAGACCCACTCCCTAAACAATGTAGGCTATTGCATTGGTCTCTATGACCTATTACAACTAGATGGTAATACCCTATAATGGAAGACACCACACAGTTTGGTTTCAGAGCATAGGTAATTGAAGCTAGAACTGAGCTGGAAGCTTTTCCATTTTTCTCTAGTTTTCTTCATGCCCAAAGGTGCTATGTAGGCTGCTGAACAAAGTCATCAATGGTTTCACCCAGAGGTGACCCTACATGCTATAGTATATAGATGCCAAGTAAAGATGCTCCTACTAGTTCAATAGTGGCATGGCTATTAAGGAGGTAACCAATCACTTTCTGACTTGATCTGAGGTCTTCTCCACAGAAAGTTTTCTTGCTTAGTGCAAGAAACCTAGTTAAACGGCATGGCTGGGTAGGCCATAGAGCCTAGGGAGGAATCTATTACTGTTGTTTTGATAAATAAACACACTGTCACACTGTTCAAATATTTGTATCTATACCTATAGATTAGTGCTGGTCTCAGCTTTGGTCAAAGAAATTTCTTTTTCTGCAGTGAGCACTGGGTAATGGGTCATTCATATCTAGTCAAAAGGCTGAGGACAAGTGATGGTTCAGTGCTCTGCCCTAAATAAGAATCTATATCACACCCACTAAAGCTCAGGGAACATGTCACAAATAGGGGCAGAAAGAATATAGAAGCCAAAGGATGTGGAGAAATGCTGTGAAAACTGCCTTCTGGACATAAGGTTGTAGAAGTTTATTTTTAGTTATGTATAAAATAATTGTTCTGTGCACTTTGGGGAATAGGGCTGCCTAGGCCTTGGCATTTTATATTGTCTGCAGATATAGGATTTATGTGGGGGATGTTTGATTGCTCATGGATTGCACAGCAGAACATCTGAGGAGTTCTGTATCAATAAAAACACCTGAGCTCAGATGCTCAGGGTTCTACTGTCCAGTATGGCACTTTCCATGACAGGTGGTTCCCTCTGCTGAGGTCTGGCTGAGTTTGCACTGATGAATATGCTTCCCTGTCATCCTTGGTAACCCACCATAGCAGTGTGTAACTACACATAGCATGACTGTTGGACTCATGAATTCACAGTAGCTGTGATTACCTGAACAAGATTTGTACAAGATTGGGCTTGTAAACATTCTATCATGGATGGAGGAGATATTTGTGAGGAACTTCTTCTCCATAGGAGGAGGCTATTGGCAGTTACTGGCTCCTGAGAGACAGGAAATCATTTTCTGCAGTAGCCACTGGTATGTTATACAGGCTCCAATAAATAACACCCCAGCATTTACTATCATGCAATCAACCCTAATTAAACCCATCAGGTAATGTGAAAAAACATTAAAGTAGAAGTAGGATTATTGGGAAAGAAGAAAAAGTTTAGTGGGGTGGGAGAAGGATAAGAAAGGGTGATGGAGGTGAATATGACCAAAACACATCTTATAAACAGAGGGCATTGTCAAAGAGTAAATAAGAATTTAATTTGTTGTCACATGTTTTCTCTTATGTGCATTTCCTAAGGTTACATGAAATCATAAATATATACATGGCAAAAAAGTAGAAGTAAAACTGTCTAGGAAACTAGATGTGTTAATCAGAGGAGGAAGAATGGGAAGGGGAGGATTGTAGAACATAGAAGAGAATGTGTTAAAGGTACAATCGATATGTATGTGAAAAGATCCATATGCAACACGATGCCATGAATACTGAACACATACAATTGAAACTTTTAAAATCATAATAAAAAACTAGTTTAATTTAACAACGTTATGCCCAGTGTTGACAGGATACAAAAATACAGAACAGTACAATGTTCAAAAGTGAAGAGGGTGCGACTTTTTGGAATATATTACAATGATAATAATTAATTAGTAACGCCTTTAATTTGTTCTTTTTTAAATTAATATTTCTTTTATGTCTATGGATGCTTTGCCTGCATGTATATATATTGCCCATGAAGGCCAGAAGAGGGTATCAGATTCCCTGGACTTGGAGTCACAGAGTTGTGAGCTAACATTAAATTGCTGGGAATCCAATTCAGGTCCTCTGGAAGAGCAACCAGTATTTTTAGCCACTGGGCCATCGTTCTAGCTCCTGCTCTTACTGTTAATATTCATTCCTCGTTCCTTATTTGAATATGATGAACAGAACCCAGAACCTATCCCTCCCCAAAGTACTAGAAAGAACTGAACACCAAGCATTTGCTTGGCAAGTTGTCTACCACTGAACTACATCCTAGCCATAGATGTCTATTACGTATAAAAACAGGATTGGTGATCAGACGTACTTACAAGAACATATTTACAAACACACACAAACCCACTCAATACACACACAATCCTATTTCCACAGATTCTTATTTATTCTTTTTCAAATTTATGTTTGAACTTGACTAAAGTTGCAGGGGACGGATGGATAATCCGTTCGATGGGTAAATCTAATTTCTTGTCTGACTGTACACAGCTCATAGCTAATAATGGGCTTTGCACTTATAAATGACTAGAAATTACAAGAGGAATTTTATATGAAATGAAACAAAATTCAGATTTCAGCATTGTTAAGTAACATTTTATAAGGACCCAGCTTGAGTATTCACTTAGCTGTTTTCTGCTTCAACAGCTTAGCTTCAAGAGATTCTATGGCCTACAAAGCTGAGAAGGTTCGTTTCTAGGGTATGCACTACAGAAAACGTTTGCATATCTCTTACATAGAGACACACAGAAACACATTTCTAATGAACTGCAGCTTCTGTTGGGCTGTTGTATTTTCCAGTTTTAAAACTCAGAAGTATAGTAAATGGCATAAAAAGAACACTTCACACGTAATATTCTATTAGAGCTCAGCTCTCTACAATTTGAAGTAATTGTGATCTTAAAACCTTTCCGTCCATTTCTATTTTTACCTTTCTAAAGCAATTGGTACCAATCTAGGAAGCCCAGTTGGGGAATTTCATGCACGGAATGCTTCTCGAGTCCAGCTACCGAAATGCTAAGGCTGTGATGGGTGGTGAGTCCTGAGAATTTGCATGCTTCAATTCCAGGGGATTCTCCGCACCATGATCTCTGCTAGAGATTCACAGGGACAGCCCAGTTCTTTGCTTCCATCACCCTGCCTTTTAAACAAGCCGTGCTTTAAAGAAGGCTTTCAGAGTTCTGGCTGTGGGTATGAACTGAGCTATTTCATCTTGCATCCCGACTTTCTGGGGAAGAGATCGGTGCACTTGCCGTGGAGTGGAGTTATTCTCGTGAGAAATGAAGTCAAAGTTAGAATCAGACTAACAGCTTTACACTTGTTTCTTTCTAAAACAGCCGAAAAGGCCTCAGGCATTTCCTTTGCAGGCTGGAGAACTGGTGATCACAGGACGTGCACAGTGCTTTGGGTTTCCACAGCAAAGAAAAGCCATTATGTGAAATCACACATAAATGGCCAACAAGATGGGCAAGAGAAACGTGAGAGTCAGTCACCGAACTTTGAAGTTAAGAAACTAGAAATTATATTTCCAGTACTTGAAATGTTTTACCTCTGAGAACAGTATTAGTCCACATTCACAGTATACTTTCTCCTTATATTTATTGCCCAGGAGTTCCTAAAATTGATGGACTGGAGAAGAAATGATGTGCCATTCTCATTGAGACTGAGAGCTTGGCTTAGCCAAATGGCTTAGATTTGAAAGTCCATCTCTTTGCTTACAAGTTGAAGCATATTCCCTACTTTTGGGTTTTTAAAATAAGGTCCTTGATCCACTATGAATTGATTTTTGTGCAGGGTGAAATATGGATTTAATTTAACTCTTCTGCAGGTAGAATATTGAGTGTTGCCAGTACCATTTGTTGAATAGGTTCATCCCAACTGATGTGTGATTTTCATAGCTTTGCTAAAAGTTAGATAGCAATAGATGTATGGGTTTATTCCTGGGTCCCGTATTGAGTTCCATTGGTTTACATATTTTTGGTGCCGGTACTATGCTTTTCTTTCTCCCTTTCTTTCTTCCTTCCTCTTTCTTTCTTTCTTTCTTTCTTTCTTTCTTTCTTTCTTTCTTTCTTTCTTTCTTTCTTTCTTTCTTTCTTTCTTCTCTCTTCTCTCTCTCTCTCTCTCTCTCTCTCTCTCTCTCTCTCTCTCTCTCTCTCTCTCCCTCACTCCCTCCCTTTCCTTCCTTCCTTTTTTGTTTTTTGTTTTGTAATGAAGGCTCTGCAGGACCATCTGACCATTTAGATAATGTGACACTTCTCAAGACCGGACAGATTCAATGCTGAACTTTACCAAACTTTCAAGAAATCTGTTAAATCAAACACTTCTCATACTGTTTCACCAAAAAGAAAGGGAAGGTTACATCATCCTAATATGCAAGTACTACCTTGATCCTAAAATCTAGGAAAGAAGTTACAGAGAAAAATAAAAGCATAGACTAATTTCTTTGACAAATGCAGATTCAAAAATTCTCAATGAATTTCTTGAAAACTGAATGCAAGTTCACATGAAGGACATCATGCTTTGTGACCAAGTTGGTTTCATCATAGAATGTAATGCTGGTTTGACACATTGAAATCGTAAATGTGATACAGCAAATTAATAGACTCAAGAACAGAAATCACATGGTCATCTCAAAAGATGCAGAAAATCCTGATGATATTCTTCAGGGATAAAAGAAGATAAAGGAAGAAAAGAATTAATTCCCACAAGTTGTCCTCTGACCTCTACATATGTACTGTGGCATGTGAATGCGTCTACATACTGAGACAAGAACACACAGAGAGACTCGAACACACACACATAAATAAATGTAATAAAGTGTTTGGGGAAAACGATACAAGAAAGCAACGGACTGAGTTCAGCATGCTTTAATGATACAAGTCTTGAAAAACTAGGAATAGATGGAACAACCTCAACACAATGAGATCTATAGGCAGATACAATGCAGGGTTTTCATTGCTAAAATTTGTCCTTTGATATTGGAATGGAATCTTAATAAATGTATGCATTTCTATCATTTTAATATTCATTTATCATGTTTTTTGTTAAAGACTTAACACTTGTTATTTATTTTATTCTATGGTAATAGAGTTAGGAAAAAACAAATTTCAGTCACTTTTTTTCAAGTTCAAAATGGGTCTTATGGGGAGTTGACACTAGTCATAACATGAGCAATGTGCTCAGACTGGTAACCAATAACAAATATACAGTGCAGTGGTGCTCCAAGAGAATTTGAAAAGGAGATCAGGGGCCTTAAAAATGAGAAGTGCAGTGGTGAGTCACTAGACGGTGAATGACCAACTGAAAGCAATTTTCTAGTGAGAACAAGATGAGAAGGTACCAAAGAACTCATCCCATTCACAGCGGCTTAAAAATATATGAGAATAAACCTAAGCAAAAAGGCAAAAGAGTTTTACAATAAATACTTTAAGATACCGAAAAAGTAATTGAAGAAGACACCCAATGATGGAAAGATAGTCTATGCTCCTGGGTTGGCTGAATTAATAATGTAGGGAAACTGGCTATCTATATATTCAATGCAATACCTGCCAGAATTCTAATGACAATATTCATAAAACAAGAAAAAAAAATCCTAAAAGTTACATGGAAGAACAAAATGGTGTGGATGACCAAGCCATCCTAAGTAGGAAAAACACTGTGGGAGCTATCACTGGGTAAGTATCTATTCGGAGCTCATTGTAATATAGGAATACGATATCTTTCCATCACCTTATACAAATACTGCTTTTATAGATGCCGTTGAGACACAGGGATCTGAACTGATTTTATAAGCCTAGAACGCTAGTAAGTGGGTCAATCAGGAATTGAATTCTACTGACTAGTGGCAAAGTTGGATTTCCCTCACCTGGTGCTAGGGTCCAATTTAGAGCTTTGCACAAACTAAGAGCACACTTCTGTACCACTAACGTGAAACTCCAGCACCAGTTCATTTTTTTTAAATAATAAGAGCAAGATTCCTATTTCAGAAATGGCAAAGAATATCAGAATGAGGTATGATACATGACTCAATATAGACATAAAAATATTAGAGAAATTAGAGAGGGTATAACCTAAATTGTAAAGTATTTGGTAATTGGAGTAGAAAACATTTTTCACATAGCAGGAGTTTATATATTTTATTTTTATATTTGTGTCGCATTTTTGACCATTTTACTTTACCATTTTTGTTTTATAAACTTATTGAGACTTCTTAGTTGTCCTGGCTAGTTTAATGCCAGTTTGATACAAGCTAGAGTTATCTGAAAGTAGAAAACCTCAATTGAGAAAATACTTCCATAAGATCCTGCTTTAGGGAATTTTTTTAAAATTTCTGATTAATGGGGGAGGGACCAGACCATTTTGGGGGGCGTCATTTCTGGGCTGATGCTCCTGGGTTCTCTAAGGAAGCAGGCTGAGCAAGCCATGAGAAGCAAGTCAGGAAGAAACAGCACTCCATGGCCACTCCTGCCTGCATTAGCTCCTGTCTCCAGGTTCATACCCTGTTAGTGTTCCTGTCCTGACTCTCTTCAGTGATGGAGTACAATAGAGAAATATAAGCCAAATAAGCCCTTTCCTCCCCAAGCTGCTTCTGTTCATGGTGTGTCCTCACAGCACTAGAAACCCTGACTAAGACACCAGTATTAGAGTCTTGGAACTAGATTTAGTGACTCAGTTTGTCACTAACTTTGGGAATGTCGTTAAGAATCTCTCAAATTCACTTTTCTCATCGGTAAAATAGAAGATCTATAATACTTGTCATGGTGACCTCATAAGGTTACTAAGAATTTCAAAAGAGGAAATATATGCAAATTACTAACCACCATATAAGTAAATGTGCGCAGTTAAATTTAATCGCCCTCTTGTCCTAGGTTGCTGGAAACTCTCCAGTTTGCTTCCCCTTGTCCCTTCTGCAGATTTGCCCAGGATTTGACCTTTTACTTAGAAATCAGCCTGTGAAGGTGGTTGCCTGCCTGCGGAAGTCCACCTCTACCCATTTGCAGGATGCCAGAGACCCAAGCAGTCAGAGACATTTTATCCTCTGAGTTTCTGCAGTTTTGAAGATTTGCTTGTCTCACTTGGAGCATTTCCACAATATTTACTGCATATTTAAATTGAATCAAGCTTTAAAGATTGTTTATGTGTATTGTAAAATATTGATTTCCTTTGTTTGACATGATGGAGTTGGAGCTTTATGGCTTCAATGCAAACAGACTCTTTTCTACAAAAAGATTCCTCACTCTGCAGTCCTTCAACAGTCTTAAAGAACTTGCCCAAAGGCTCTCCTTTCTAAAGTTTTTAGTTTCTTCCTTTCTCTTGCATCCTGTCCTAATCACTCCTGGAAACCATCTGTGTTTTATATTATTTTTGAGATACAGGAGGATTTGGCCAGTGAGTGGAAGGAACACATCCTGCTGCCTTCGCAACTGATCCCAACCTGTTCCAGAATTCTTTTCTCAAATATTGTCCCCTGAAAAGGTGTTAGCTTTGCTCCTTTCCAAAAGAGGGAGCCAGTCAAGTCACTCCAGGCTAACATTGAAATTTATGTCATTTTCCTCACTTCTTAAATAAGATTTCTTCACACCTCCGCTTATCCCAGTGCTGAAATCTCTAACTGAGTGAGATATTAGGGCTGTGGTTTGATAAGCGGTCCCACATTTCATGTTCCCAGATGTGGTGGGTTATCAAAATTGGTGCACTATAGCCCTGCCTCCTAAAATAGAAGCCCATTAATTCCGAGTACAGAATAATTATAATAGTATCTCAAATATCTCTCTGCCTCTCACATAGCAGATTCTCAATAAAGGGTGATATTTTAATGATAAACCTCAAATGTCTTTTCTTTGACAAGCCACTACTATCATGACTGACTATTCATGAGTGGTCATTGCCAGGGTTAGAGACTGTGATCACAGAATAAAAATAAAGCTTGCCAGGTTTTTACTTCAACAACAAAAAAACAAGCTTTATGCTGGCATTAAAGGAAGGCACAATTCCATTCTACATAAAACAAACTTCTAAAAATACAAATGGGTTTTTATATATGGAAACAAGTAACTTTACAAAGTATAACCCTGGGTGGACTTTAGAAAATAATATTTTCCCAATGAAACTTAGAAACACTATCACAATGCAGTCAGAGGTGTAGCAGCTGGTTGATGGCATATTTATATAAAGGCAAAAATCCTTCCTTCACTTCCATAGACAGGTAATTGATTTTTTTTTCCTTTCATTTAAATTCTTAGAGCACTAAGGGATTCTTTTCTGTTCCCAAACATAATGAGAGCTCTGTGTGCAGGATTTGCCTCTGAAGCTAATTTTTTATGCTAATCAGTCATATGGTTATCTTCATTCTAAAACCCCTACTGCTCTAGATCTTCTGCATGAATTATCTACATTAGCCCTGTAGAGGATTTCAAACTTAGTAATGCCTCAAGTTCCTCATTCACTTTGGCTATCAGAAATTGCCCTGATAAAGATAGCTAATTAATTTTTTTAAGGCAACAACTGATATCTATGGTTTGTGTCAGGCCCATTAACATTAATCCTTGATGGGGTTTTCATTTCTTCCAGCGATTCACACATATACCAGCCATCCATAAGCATGGCCTCACCAGCCAGAGCCACCAGGACATGAATGTGTATTGGTTGTAATGTTGTGTAAGGGGCCAGGATGCCAAGAGCTGCTGTTACACAGTATGAGTCCCTTTGCTCTATTGATTTACTTTGGTTGAAGTTTTACCACATGTTCATCCTCTGGATGAAGACTCTCCTATCATAACAATGCCTATCCTACACTTGCCTCCCATTATCTCCTTAACACCACTGTGAGTCTATATGTATAGGGAATCTATGTTTGGATTCTGTGGCACCATATAAATCCCGAGGTTATGATTCTGAGAAGAAATGCAAGATTCGCCAACCATCAGGAGAATGAGCTTAATGAATTTTTCTTCTTCCAGTTTTTCCTCATTAGAACTGTCCAGGCTGTCTCCCCCCCCCCCCCCCAGCTCACCCTTCCATTCTGGAAGCTTCCCAGTAACAAGCAGAAGGAGGCAGTCGGAGAAAGGTTAGGCAAACACAACAATATTACTGGAATAAGTAACATATTGCTCATTAAACATTTAAAATCAACAGTTGCTTGCGCGATCTGCCAATATTTTGAGAAATGCCAGTTTTACTGCTAGGTGCCACTTGGCTTGAGCTGCTTAATTCATGATTTGTGAACTGACATCCAGAATAACAAAACCGCATTCCAGTTAGAATTTGCCATCAAGAGCGAAGCTGAAAAATCATAACACAAAGCTCCCTCACGGCTTCCTCTCCTTCCTGCTCCTTTGCTCCCTCCCACTCTCGTGCCTCTGCCTTCATTCCAGAAACAAATGGATGTGTTAAAACAGTGAAATGTGTTTGTAAAAGATAAATAGTTTATCTTAAATATACCGTTGTAGTGTCAAACCAAGTCTCAAATACATGTACATATTTTATTCACAGACATAACATTTCAAAATAAGTAGACAATTTTTTTTCCTTTTTCAAACATTTATACATGAATGCAATGCTCATAACAAAATAAAAATAGAATGACAATGTAGCTCAGATCTTATCAGCACTGTATGTTGATCTCATTGGGAATATGAGCCCAGCATGGAATATTTTGTTCCATAAAAAGGCATCACTTCCTGACTGGTAACAGAGGATGGCTATAGATTTAAAAAAAAAAAAAAAAAGGTCTTTGCTGCCACACATGTGTGCTGGTTAAGGATTCTAATTATTTGGCCATGCTCTTTCTATGAACTTCATCTATAGAATGTATTTGGTTAGAAGTATCAGTAACTGTGCCAGGATTTTCTGTTTTGAGGAGATGGTTGTGAAAATGGAGAAAATGTGGTTCCATCATCCCATCTTAAGACGTACATAAAACTACTAGAGAGTGCCTGAGCAAAACAAAGGATGGAGTGTAGGAATAATATGAGCTGTAACAGGTGGCTGGTTCTTTTACTCCCAACTCTGGCTTCTGTGCTCAATGGGGAAGGCTATGTGGCCTAATCAAGAGTCCCATGTCCTTGGGTCACACCAGAAGCATGACTGCTATGCAGCACAGATGAATGAAGTGTGTGCTGCCAATGTTGATGCTGAAATGACATATGCAGTATCCACAGGATTGGGGAAAAGTAATCAAGATCTAGAAGGGGTTCTCACAGAGGAGTGGAACTCTTAAGGATTGTCCTCTGGAATGTGTAGTGCGCCTTAGCATGAGGATGTCCAGACAGAAAGGGGACACAGTAAGATGACGGAAGACATTTTGAGCTAAACCTTCTACCCCTGGCAAAGAGGTGGGACATTTTATTGTTTAAAAACACAATGAAGACGTATTTCTGCTCTGACTATAAATATTTCCAGTCAAGGGAGATGCAAGAGAATGCATCCACCTCAAATGCAGTGAAATAAGCAAAGATTTCCGTGATACGTGAGAACACACTATTGTTGAAGACTAATGACAATGACAGGGGCCGCATGTGTTGCCAATTTCACATGTGAGAATTATTTAGGAATGGACCTACATATGTAAATAGGATTTTGTGAATCTGATCACTTTGGGGACATTACAGTGTCAGTTTGAGTAGTCCAGAATGTTTCTTCCAAAGACTCAGCATTTGTGTCATCTGTAAGGTGAATATATGGCCTACTCTGCAATACTCATGTCTTAACATTCTGATGAAACTTACATGACAGCAAATTTACGATAAGCCCTACATATCACTTGCATGCTTTGGAGCTGCAAGTTCATTCAAGTTTGCATCATTATTACCAATCCTAGGGCTTACAGAGGACAAATTTTATGATCCAAGAAGTACACGTCCAGTCAAGCAGGTAAATGGACTCAGATTTATTATGAATATATTGCTACCTACACTTTCTATTGCCTAAGACACAGACCTACAGTCATGTGCATTTAACAAAATCAATAAACATCATCTATTTGAAATTATTCAAGCCACTGGATATGTAGACTATCATAAAGATACAGAAGAAATGCAAACATACTTATACATTTTAGTAATTTAAAATTTTGTCACTGTCACTGAAACAGTTTACTACTGTCAGGTTGAAAAACTGGGAACTCTGAGTTTTGTATGTTTATTTAGAGCTTGATTATTTTTTGAGTATCAACAATAAATATGCACTTGATATTAGAAGGTGAGATGAGAATATATAGTCATTAAGCCACCATTTAATAGACATGTTATAAATGTCTATTATAATACTCTCTACTAAGTGTAGGCTATACAGGTAGAGGTAAAGGTTCTTGCTTTTCTAGAATCTACATCCGACTGACAATTGTAAAACTAGAAAGGAATTCCCAGACAACTGGAACTTGGCTGACTGGATAGGTCAATGTGCAGATGAGAAATTAAAGCATCGTATGAAGAAAGAAGCCAACTTTCTTTTTCTTTTAAACAAAGGAAGCCTAAGTTAAGATGCTAAAATCATAGAACGTGCTGGGTTCCACAGATACAGTCTTTCTTTTCTTCATTTTAATAATGAAAAATTGATGCTAACTCCTATAATCATATTTAAAATCCTTAATTTGACAAGTTCTGATGCTGCACCCAACATATGCTGGTTCTGCTGCGCTGCTGTCTGTGATTTCTCCTGTGTCCATTTCTGTGTCACTAGTCTCTGGACAGTGTGATAGACCCAAGGGGAAAATGACTTGGGGTAGAATAGTAAAATCTGTCCTCTGCAAGTGTGGAATTTAAGTGGAGAATTGGGAATGAAATGAGTTTCTTTAATGGTCTCATGCTACAGAGAAAATCCCTCAACGTCTCCTGCTCAAGAGTTGCCCTATTTTTGCCTTAACTAATGACATTGTTCAGGTTTTCTTTTTCTTCTTCAACTCTGTGATTTACTCTTGCACATTTCCAATAAGTTTTCTGCTTGGCCCTATGTTAGGTCACTTAACGTCTGTTGTTTGCAACCAAGGGACATTAACAGAGATAAATATTTGACAATGAATATTTTCTCCTGTGATGCTTTTGAGAATAACTTTAATATCCTAAAATCCCTGTAGTTTCCACTTTGGTAAAGGGCTGCGGTGAAAATTGTATTGACTTACCAAAACTTTCAACATCTTTGTGGAAAAACCCAGGATTATGAGTAAAAGTTACTCATAAATATTCATTTTTACTCATAAAAAAAGTAAAAATAATCATTTATTAGCAGATGGAGAATATTTTAATGAGTTTGAAATCAGGTTGAAAGCTCATTATATCATAAGTATAAACATTTGAAATTCACTATATTAAGACAATGATCGTGGTTTCCTTCATATCATTTCCAGTGAGAGTCTGTCATCCTCACAGCTAAGGAAATAGTCATCATTTGAACTGGTAATATTTCATAGTCTTTCTAGTTGGCTGCAATAGGTGGCTGCAATTCTATGTTTAGGTAAAGAATTACACACAAGACCATTACTCATTCCCAGCCTGGGGATTCTTAAAGACTTTTTTAGAATCAGTGAATAAATTTATTTCGTCACTTATACCCTCTAAAAATGAGCATTGGATCTGTTTATAAAGAGCAATGCATACCTGAGACATGTTTGTAGATTCTATATGTTTTATCTCCATGTAGATATTTGAGTAATAGTTCTATCCAAGATTTCAATGGCCTCTACTCATCCAGTTGCCTATGAGAGTTGCTGCCTTTGATCTTTTTGTAAGAACTACATTAAGAGAAAACATCACTTTACTGTTCTTTGACTGGTTGTGTTTTTGGACTTATAAATGTCTAATTGTTAACTTGTAGTTGTTTAATTACTTTCTACTTAAATGTGGCTTCCAGAATGATACTGATTAAGTCAGAGAGAACATTGTACATTATACATTGTATAGTACATTGGTTAAGAATCACTGTCCTAAGGACAACCTGGATGGCACCCCTCCCTATAAAATGTGAACTTGGTACAGTGCCAGACTGGGTCACACCCATCCTTTAATTGAGGGAAATATGAAAGTGTTACCATGGTGGTTGCCTCGGCCCAGGTTACTTTCTGGGTGTGCAGGGTGTGCCTGTTTCTCTGCTGTTCTAACCGTGGCTGCAGTTTATTTCCACCTTTGCTGGATAGCATTTGTGGATGAGAACCACAATGTCCAGAAATTCCTGGCTGTTTACACACTCCCTGTTTCCTGATCTTAGAGAAACACTGGATGACACATTCAAGGTTTGTCTGGGACAACTCTTCATTGCTGTTGTGATCCAGAGCTTTTCGATGCACAGGCTGAGAATTTCCTTGAAGCAATATTTCTTGGCACTTTCTCTTCCCATATCACATTTCATTTCCTCTTACAGAATTTTCCCAAGCAACAATTCTCTACAAGCCACACAAAACTCAGCCCTTGTCTCCAGGTCTGTGAACAAAGTGTTAGACATATGACAATTGCCTACTCTACACTGGGTGTTAAATAAAAGATGAACTTAGGCCTTCAACATTAAGACACTGTCCCTTCCTCCAAAGGCTTAAGATTTCTCTCCATTATGGATTTTTCTAGATAGATTTTTTTTAATCCAATAACTACTGAACAATGAGTAACCCATTTAAGTTCACAATTTCCCATTTCTCCACATATTTTTGATATACCCAAAAGCCATTCTTCCCTTAAAAAGTTAGTTGGTTAACAAAGTTCCTTTCAACATTCCTGTTTGAAATGGTGTGAGTTTGCTGTTGATAGCATGACATTTAACATTTACATAAACAGAATAATCAATATCTGAGCATGCATAATTTGAAATATGTATTTCTGTGATTCACACTGATATAAAGATGGTTTTGCGCTATGGGGCAATCAACTGAAGGAATCTTCTGGTAGCTTCACTCTCTTGCCTTCTCCCACTTATTTTTTCACTGACAACTCTGTTTGTATGGTTGTTGCCTTTTAACCCCAATGTTCCCACTCTGCTGAGTTTATGTCATGCTGACCAAACTTAGCTCCCCTTCCAGTTTATTTATTTTTGGCATGTGAGTGATGGCTACAAGGAAGACCATGCAAAGAGAATGAATCAGATAGAACTGAGTAAGGCAAAAAGTAGAGATTAATCCTGTGATGCTAAATTCCAAAGCATCATTTATATAATTTTATGGTCCTTAAAACCTTCATTTCTACCAGTTGCTGTTGGAAACCAGAAGGCAACTAACAAGGACATGGGGCTATACTGATTAGATGAAAGATTCTGTTAAGCTGAAGTCTATTAGCATATATTTGGGTTAGGAAACAAAGTAATTTTAGGCCATAAACAATGGGAAGGGCAAGAGGTGAGAATGTAGAGGAAAGATAATGGAAGAAATGAATGAGTAGGGACAAAGAATGATAAATCAATAGCAATGTATACAGAGAAGGAACTATTGTTGCACAAGACTGGTGACCTGAGTAAATACTCAGAAACCACATAAAGGTAGAAAGAGAGATTCAACCCCAGAAAGTTGGCCTTTGATCTCCACACAGTAGCACATGTACCCCACCCTCAAATCTCACACATAACAACAATAAATAATAAATAAACAACAATAAATAACGTGTGTTTGTGTGTGTGTGTGTGTGTGTGTGTGTATCTACATACAAAGGAGAACTTTGAGTGTAAAATTTAGATGCTTTTCTCTAAGTTTGCCCTTGACTTAGCATGGTACTTCTCCTTCAGATGTGATGATGTTGTGATAGAGCCATGGTTGGCATGTACCAGTGGTCAGAATAAATGTGTGGGTCCTCTATGGACTGCAAAGGATGGGAACACAGTGAGCCTCTAGTGTAGATAATGTAGGCAATGTAAATGGACGCTGTATATAAGGAAGTCAGGTTCAAAGTGGAGTGGACTAGATGACCAAGCAAAGGACCAAATCTTTCTCTAGGGCTCTTTAGGAATCTTTTATCTAAATCCAGTACCCCTCACTGTTATATAAAACTCATTTGAAAGTTTCCGTCGCGAATATAATGCATTTTGATCATATATAGCTCCATTACTCTCTCTTATCCCTCAGTTCCTGCTAAACCCAGGTTCACAGAAAGCTCCTTTGCTACTTGCATGTCCTTTTGTGAGCCACTGAAACCAATTAGGGTTCCTTGCATAAGCCGAGGTGGGGTGGTCATTTACTGGATCATGGGTAACTGTTATTCACTATTATAGTTGCTTTTCATACAAAGCAATGGTAGGTAGTAAAAGAAGTGCTAGAAAAGGAGAGTGAATGAGGATTGGCACAAGTGGCCAAAGGTAAGATTCACTGTAGAAGAAAACAGACTGAGTTGAATGCAATGAAACAAAGGAGGAACTTAACATTAATAAGTACAAATGGCTATGAGTCTCAGCTAATTTCTTAAAATTTGCTTTGATAATTGTAATTACTGTGTGATTATGCTAAAATTAAGATCTTGCAAAAACAGCCCAGAAAAACAGAGAATGGAATAATTAGAAAATCTGGACACTAACAAGTAAGTGATTCTAGGTCTATGATGCCTACCACTGACTGGATAGTAAAATGTCTCAGTGCCTCAATTTGAGCTTTGCCGAGGTGTAAAGTAAAGAAAGAATTCTATACAGATCTGAAAGATGTAGTAATACTGGGTGGATGGAGCTAATCCTTATAATTCGAAAAGTGGGTGATTGGCAGGCTGACTGAGGTAATTTTAAGAAGGAGCATATGTCCTCAGAGAAGAATATTCAACAGCAAGATGACAGGAAGCAATAGTACCTGAACAAGTGACACCAGTTTTGATAGCTTTGTAGTGAAAAATTGTAAGTAAATAAAAAACAACAGTGGGCAATTGACAGAGTTTCCATAAATATAAAATAAATGCTAAAAATAATAATCCAATCTCAGGGTAATATCATTGGTTTAGTAATTAATAAAGGCTGGCCATAGTGACTGATCAACTACATCAACCACTCCACGGTGGAGGCTGTTATAACTTTCTTGCCGCATGAAAGATGAATCTGGAGATGTTGGTGATGGCACTAGATTTAAAGATATTTGCAAATGTCAGTGAACAGAAAATAATGCAAATATTGGACGCATATTTACAAATGTGAGCAGAAAAGATATAAAGTTGAGTTTGGAAAAAATGACATGCGTTAGCATGAGAAAAAGCAATCTAATAGATCCTCTTATTCACTAAAAATTCAAACTTAAGAGATAAACTGTACCAAAAGGGCCAAGCATGAATGATAAGAAACACAAGTATATTATTTTATAATATTTTTTTACATTTTCATATTTATTTGGGGGATGGGTTAGGGCACACATCTGCCACCAAATACATGTGGAGTTCAGATGACAACATGTGGGAATTTGCTCTCTCGTTTTAATGTATCGGTTTGGGGGATTGCACTCAGTTATCCAGGCTTGGCAGCAAGTACTTTTATCTACTAAACCCTCCACAGGCCCACACATATATTCTGCAAAGGGGAAAAAACGACTTGACACAGCATGTGCAAGATATTGAACAAGACACAGAAGTGAATGTTGAGTATACATAATTTAATTAAACATTATGCCTCAGATATTAAAATTGAGAAACTTTTTAGGAGAAAGGAGAAGCTGTAAAAATTGTGCAAACTGATTCAGCAAATACCTAAATGTGACACTTGCAGTGTGCAACACAAAGTTTTTGGTGTCTAAGAAGAACAATTGCAGAAGTTTCATTTGTCTGCAACTTTCTTTCAGTGCTATTTTCTTCTTTCAGAGAGATTTATACACAACAGAACCTAGCTTGAGTTCAAAATTTTAAGAGTTGTAGACATATGTCCTGATTAATTTTTTGACAACTTGACACAAGGTATAGAAGAGGTATCTCAGTTGAGAAAATGCCTTCATCACATTGGCCTGTAGGCAACCTGTGGAACATTTTCTTGATTGATGATTGGTATGGAAGAGTCCAGCCTACAGTGGGGAGTGCCACCCCTGGGAAGATGGCATTAGGTGTATGAGACAGAAAATTGAACAAGCCAGTGGGAGCAAGCAAGCAAATATTTCTCCATTATGGACTCTACTTCAGTTCCTGCCTCCAGGTTCCTGCCTTGAGTTCCTGCTCTGACTTCCCTTTATGAGGGACTACAACTGCAAGGCAAAATAAAACCTTTTTGCCCCAAGTTCCTTTTGGTCACTGTGTTTTATCATAGCAACAGAGAATACACTAAGACAATATAGTAACTGAGGAAAGGAGATTGGAACAAGCAGACACTCAAAGCTAATTGTGATCATGCTATGATATCTTTAGGGATTGGGGAGATGCCAATTCTTTTCTATATGTTATAACACTTCCATAGATTTCAATATCTTAGAAAAATGAGGAGTCTAGAGGAGGTTATAGGCTACATTGTCCAAGGTAATTTTGATTAAAAAATACAAGAAGGGACAGATTAAAGGAGATAGGTTTAACAGTACCTCTAGGCTTGCGCCTAGAATCCAGGTTGCATTAATACTGCAATCAGAAGTAGTCAGTTTGGAGGATAAACAGATATTTTGTGGAGATGACTATTTACTACACATTACAAGGCATTCTTTATTTAAGGAAAAACATTTCCCCCAAACAGAGCTCTGGAAGCAACCTAGAAAAACATGACTTTCATTAGAACTAACAGTCTACCAGTCTGCAGCCTCCAGTGGTGAGGGACCACCATCAAGAGTCCCTGTGACCCTGGGGGGGCCTTCAGACATCGCTGTCCTGACATTCCAACAAGTAGGTAACCAGCATGTGAGTTCTCCAAACATCCTACAAAGGGAAACTCTGTATCAACTACAATGGGCTGTGGCTCAATATGGCTTTGAATGGAAACATTTTTTTATTTAGGTCTTTGAGAAATTCTTATTTTTTTCCAGAAATAGACTCTCAGACACACAAAAATGTTTGAATAGCCCCGTGAGCATCTCAGCCTAGTCATACCATCATGTCATGTAAATATGCTTACCTAAACATCCATTATCAGTTTCTTTATTGCACTTTATTGTGCAATTAACATCTACCATTGGACTGTTTGGGCCCAGCCTTGAGCATCAATAATTTAAATGACAACGTTCACCACTTGAAATTAGAAGAAGGAAAAATGCCATCTGCAAGTAAGTGCGGTTCAGAAATTCACCTCTAAGTCTCTCCCTTTTGTCCGTTGCCTTAAAATACCAGTAACATTTTTTATGTCAGGATTTTTCCCTAAACAAAATCATTCAAACTACGTTTCTCTTTTGACCTTTAGTGCCCATAGCTAATGTAGTCCTAATTCCTCTTACAGTGGTTGTCAGAAACAAAGTGGGAGAATGGAGTTCACTGCATAGATTAAAGCTGCACTTTCATAAAGTTGCTTCCTTTTGACGTAGGATGAGATGGAGCAATTATTTCTAAGGATAGGGTATCATTTGAAGGTTAACAATATGCTAACTTCTTTTCCATATTTTGGAAATCACAAACCATTCTTAGGTAATAAGTCAAACGTCCTTGTTCAAATGGTTTAATGTTTCATTGCTCTTCTATGTAAATAAAGTTCAGCAATAATGTTCCCTCGAACAAATATGTTTTGCTTTAATTATTTTTTAAAATCCATTCTCCTGTGACAGGAGCCTAATATGAAATGCCATGCCAGCATCAGCAAAAATTAACACATAAGGCATTTTGTGTTCTTGATATTAGAACAACAGGTTTTCTTTGAACCACTTTGACCTTAAAACACAGCACAAAAGTCCACAGAAATGAGAATAACCTTCACAAAAACTCAAATAAGTTTTTATCAAGTTGTCAGCAGATTCAATTAGGATTTTAGTCACTCTTAATACTTTCTAATATTAAATAAGTTACATTGGGACTGATTTATGATCAAAGGGTGAGTGTAGGAGAGTTTCTTTTCCCACTAATATATTGGTTGTATAGTTTTATTATGTTTCATATTTATGCAAACATTAAAAGTACAAGAATAACCTATGACGTTTAACTCAGAATAAAAAAAAAAAACAAAAAACAAAACTGAAAATGTGCTTTAGGTTTTTTCCCATTTATTATTTATTCATTTATTTATTTATTTATTTATTTATTTATTTATTTATTTATTTATTTATTATTATTCTCGTGTATAATATATCCCGACCCCCATCTTCCCCTCCCTCCACTCCTCCCAGTTCTCTTCACCTCCCTCCCTCCCCTCTCCCCCATATCCATCCCCACCTACCCCATCCCCACTTCCCTTCATAAAAAAAAAGCAGTTCTCCCAGGGTTACCATTTGAACAGAGCATAACAAGCTGGAACAAGGCCAGGCATGAACCCCTACATCAGGACAGGAAGAGGCAACCCAGCAAGAGAAAAGGGGTCCCAAGGGCAGGTAAAAGGGTCAGAGAATCCCCCCTCTCCAATGTGTAGAAGTTCTAAAAGAACACCAACCCAGACGAATATAAGATATATGTAGAGGACCACGTGGGCTCCATGTCTAGTGTTTCAATCTGTGTGAGCCCCTAAAAGTGCTGGTCAGTTGACTCTGTGAGGCTAGTTCTCCTACAGTCCTCGAACCCTCTGACCCCCTCAATCCCTCTTCCCACTCCTTTGCAGAGTTCTCTGAGTTTTGCACGATGTTTGGCCCTGGTCCTCTGTATCTGCTCCCCTCAGCTGCTGGAGGAAGCCTCTCTGATGAAAACTGAGCTAGGCTTCGATGTATGAGCATAGCAGGATATTATTAGGAATTGCCTACGGCATATCCAGTCCTTGGTTCCTGGCCAGCCCTGCAGTGTCAGGCATGGGCTCTCTTCCTTGGTGTGAGGTTCTGCCCTTCCATTGTCTCAGCAGATTTTGCAGGCAGGATAGGTTATAGGTGGAAGGTTTTGTGTCTGGAGTAGTTTCCAAGTCCTACCATTGAACGCCTTGTCTGGTTACAGGAGATGGGTGTTCAGGTGACTCCCCATCACTAGGGGTCCCCACTAGACTCACCCTCATAGATTTCAGTAATTTGCATGGCACCAGGTCTTAAGACCACGCCCCCCAAGTGTCCTCCAATTCCAGTTGTCTCCTCATATTCTCTCCCTCCATCCCTGTTCCCCAACCTGTTCCCTCATATTCCTGTTCCCATCCCTCCCCAGGCCACCTGCAATGTCAGTTATATTTCTCCTTCCCAGGGAGATCCCCATGTCCCCACTTGGGCCCTCCTGGTTATATAGTCCTTGTGTGTCTGTGGACTGTAGTGGTGCCGTTGTCCTTTGCTTAACAGATATCTACTTGTGAGTACATACCATGTTTGCCTTTCTAGGACTGGATTACCTTGCTCAGGATGCTTTTTTTCTAGCTTCATCCACTTGCCTGAAAAATTCATGATGTCATTTTTTAAATAGCTGAGTAATACTCCATTGTGTATAGTACTACAGTTTCTTCATCCATTCTTCAGTTGAGGGGCATCTAGGTTGTTTCCAATTTCTGACTATTATGAATAAGGCCACAATGAACACACTCGAGCAAGTGTCCTTGTGGTAGAGAAGGAGCATCTTTTGGGTATATGCCAAGGAGTGGTATAGCTAGATTTTGAGGTAAGTCAATTCCCAATTCCCTGAGGAATTGCCGTATTGATTTCCATAGTGGAAAGTTTGCACTCCCACCAGCAATGAAAGAGTGCTCCCCTTGTTCCACATCCTTGCCAGCATGAGATGTCCTTTGTATTATTGAACTTAGCCATTCTGATAGGTGAAGGTGGAATCTCAGAGTAGTTTTGATTTGTATTTCCATAATGGTGAATGATATCAAACATTTCTTTCAGTGTTTCTCAGCCATTTGAGATTCCTCTATTGGGAATTCTCGGTTTAGATCTGCACCCCATTTTCTAATTGGACGATTTGTTTTGCTTATGTAGTTTCTTGAGGTTTTTTTTAAATATATAGTTTGGATATTAGCCCTCTATTAGAAGTGGAGCTGGTGAAGATCTTCTCCCATTCTGTAGGCTCCTGTTTTGTCCTATTGACGATGTCCTTTGTCTTTTGGAAGCTTTTCAGTTCCATGAGGTCCCATTTGTTAATCATTGATCTTAGTGCCAGAGCTGTTGGTGTTCTATTTAGGAAGTTGTCGCCTGTGGCCATGTGTTCAAGGAGATTTGTGTGAAAAAAACTTCAGGTCTTTGAAGAAAGAAATTGAAGAAGATCTCAGAAGATGGAAAGATCTCTAATGCTTTTGGATTGGTGGGATCAACATAGCAAAAATGGTTATCTTACCAAAAGCAATCTACAGACTCAGCATAATCCCCATCAAAATCCCAATACAATTCTTTAAAGACCTTGAAATAACGATACTCAATGTCATATGGAAAAAAACAAAGAACTTAGGATAGCTGAAATAGTCTAGAAAATTAAAAGAACCTCCAGAGGTATCACCATTCCTGACTTCAAGCTGTACTACAAAGCTACAGTAATAAAAACCACATGGTATTGGCATAAAAACTGACATTCTGATCAATGGAACTGAATCAAAGGTACATACATAAACCCACACACTTATGGACATATGATTTTCAATAAAGAAGCCAAACTATTCAACGAAAAAAAGAAAACATAATCAACAAATGGTGCTGGTCTAATTGGATGTCTTCATGTAGAAGAAGGCAAATAGATCCATATTTATCACCCCACATAAAATCAAGTCCAAGTGGATACAAGACTTCAACATAAAACCAGATATACTGAACCCGTACTTTAGTTTAATACACAGCAAAATAAGAAGTTCAGGCCATGTTCAAGTTAGCGTCATGCTTGATAGAATAATGAAAGGCTCTCACAAGAGTCTGCTTTTCATGATTTTATTTAACTTAGATGTTGTTGCTCTTTTAGTTTTCCATTAAGTAGAATAACCACATGAAATTAATTAGTCTAAACGTATTTAACCAGTCCTTTGATCTATGGTTAATCTTTAATGGTGGATAGTATGTATGGCTTAAATATATTTTGAAGAACTATCTGATTTTTGATTTTACAGTGATGAGGCCTTACTATTGTTAAATGGATTTTCAATTCAGCAAGCATTTGGTATCTTCACATGCTCACTATATGTGTCCATATCTGCCCACACATATATGGTATTACATATATAGTGTACATTATATAAAGGTATTTGTGTGTGTATGGGTAATTGTACTGGGACTGACATGTCATCAATATTTTAAATGTTGAAGTAGGCAGAAAACGGGAAGAACTTCAGAGCCAGTCACCAAGGGAAGTCATGTAAATTCTGTAATCTTGTTTGTGAATCATAAAATAACTTTCCCTGATTCCAGTAAGTATACCATGCTGGAAGATCACAGAGTAAAGTATTCATTGCTATTTCTGAAGTAATAAGTCTGCAGTAGCATTTTCCCTTCAATCTAAAATATTAGCCTACTTAATGAACAGGAATATAATAAGTACAACTTCCATATCCCAAGGCTTTTCCCATCTCATGGGGGAAATAAAGGCATCCAAGCCTGAGGATCAGAATTTTCCAGTGTTATTTTTCCATGTAATCATTTAAAGTAAGGGGGATTATGTTGAGATAAAACAGACTGACTGGTTTTCTTCATTATTCTTGAAAATTTTATCTTAGAGGAAGAGACAGCTTAAACTCATGGTTTATAAGCTGACTATAGGAAACCCAAAGACAATCAAGTTAGATTGGAAATTAGAGTGGTGACTACCAGGCAGCTTGCTGTATTAAAGACTGTCTACACATCCTTACTGACATTGGAAAGCATACATATGAGATACATCACCAGTGCTCTTAGTTAATAAGTCCCTGTACTTTATCATTCCTCGTTTCCCTTAATGCTACATCTTCATTTACGGAACTCTTATGGATTTCAGCTCAGCTGGCTGGTTTCTACCCATTTGTCACAAGAAGGACATTTCAGCTTCTGATGTCTGGACTACAGACTACATATATGTGAAATTGACCTGAGTCCAAACTACGTCCCTGAGACAAATTCATCTGATGTGCAGTGGACAGCACCAGCACAGAGCTGAGCCTTGTCTATATCTTCCAAGACACAGATAGCTTGAAAATCTGTAAGAGTTAAGGCATGTTTTCTAAAGCGTACAGTTTAGGTGTGGATTGTCACACATGCATCATGTAGCAATGTATGATACATGTATGACACCTGAGTTGCTAGCAGCAATCAGTGACTAAGGTGCTGTCACAATTTTTTCCTTTTAAAAAGTTTATTCTTTGACAAATTTATACAGATGCATAATGCGTTTGATCACATACACTCCATTGTCTGCTTTTATCTCCCATCTATTGCTGCTGAACTCCTTTCCAACTACATCCCCTCCTACTTTTCAGGCCGTGTGTGTGTGTGTGTGTGTGTTTTGTGTGCGTGTGTCTCACTGAGATCAATTAGGATTCTTTACATGAACATGGGATGGGCAGGGGTGTTATTTATTGGAGCTCAAGCTACACACCAGTGGCTACACTACTTAAGAAAACAACTCCTCCTCTTCCTGTAACCATTTACTGAAGATGGATCCTCAGCAAAAGATGAGGTTTCCCAAGCCTCTCCCCTTCACTGACATTTTAAAGGGAAAAAGTCAGATAACTTGATTGGACTTAGGGTAGAGACTCTATAAGAAAGCAAAGGTTTGCAGATTCATATGCTCACTGAGAAAACATACATGCATGAGAGTTCATATGTAGCTACTTAAAAACACAATTGTATTGATTTAGAAACTAGCACAAAAATCATTATTCCATTATCTTCTTATAAGTCGTGCAGTATCACAGCAAGATATAAAAAAAGTAAAAGCTCTTAAGTGCAATTAATTATCTTGTCATTGACATAACAGTAGTAAGAGCCCCTTTTTTCATACACTATTGTTTATCTATCTCCTCCTCAGACCTTTGGGCTATTTCTATTCCCATCTATTTTTAAACCGAGCTTTTGTTTAGGATACAGCCAATTACCTCTGGAATGTTTCTCTGCTACTCTGTAACAGATCTGTCCTCTGGTATAAATCATGAGTCCTGTTGTTTAGAGTTGGAAGCTTCCCTATTTTTTTCTCTATAATCAACATCTTCTAAATATATTTAAAATGACAGTTGGGGAATGTACTCAAAATGAACCCAGTCCACTCCAAAGTTCTCTCCAAGATTTCACTGATAACCAGACTGCACCACTGACTGCTAGGTATCCTGAAGTTCAAAGCCTTTCTAATTGGTGGATTTTAAAATCCGCATAAAAATGCATGGGTTGAAGAAATCCCAACCTGTTTCAATTTCCCCACAGTTCCTCCCTTCTCGGGCAACCTGACTTCAGACTGCCTGGACTTTGAGTGAGTGTAGAAAGTCAAAGTCAAAGTGATTGAGATTATGTGGGATGGAACGCTTGTTTATTCTAAATCTCTGACAAAAGGGAATGAATTATGAAAGAACAATCCTCTGACCTATACCAGACTTCTGTATCCTACAAATCTTCATTCCACTCAATGCTAGCTAAAGAAAACATATTGTTGAGAACAGACAGGGAGTACAAGAAAGGCTGCACCATGCCTTCTTTACCCCTTGGTTGAGCTGCTGGCTCCCATGAGTATTCTCCTATCCCTTATATAATCCCACAACATACCTGCTCCATCCTGGGTATAGTAGGCTGAAACTGAAAGGCTGAGCCCGAGTGGCCAAAGCTTCTATGTCAAAATCTAGAACGCAATTAGTCGTCAGCAATACTATTTGTGGAATTAAATGTAAAAGTTAGGAGTGAAAGATCTACATTATTATATAAATAAACCTAATTCAGGGTATTATAATTGGTGAATTTGCATAGTTCTATGTTTCCAGGCATAATATGTACATGCCACACAATGAAACTTGGATTCTTCACTTTAACATTGAGCAGTATTTAAGTAAAGGCTTCAGAATTTAAGATGGAGTCAAACTATAACGTCTATGCGTAGCTTTAATGCAAGCATATTTGGTACTTCTAAATGAATAGGTCGTTGTATTAAATCTCAGATGCTGTTTTTCAGCATGCTGGTTTAGTTTCCCCTTAGATTTAATTTATAAATAATAAAGAGGGTGTTGGTCTATCAGTGAAATTACTTTAGTGAAACTTACAGAGCCAAAATGGGCAATGGCCTTAGAGATTAATATTCTCTAACTCTATGATGATCTTATAAGAATAATTTATTTCCTTACTAAACCAGAGCTCCATAAGCAATATGGCCCCAGTAATTCTGTTTTGGCATGTCTACCATATTACTGCCTAAGACACACTCCTAAAAAATGAAGGAAACCTGCACATAAGCTGCCATTACTACTAATGCAATGTGAAAAACATACAAATCACAGAAACACAGGAAGCGATGATTTTAGGCACTCCCTCAGAGCTGGCAGGAACATTTTCTTTTGCATCTCTCATATTTGTTATTGTTCGCAGACACAGTCCTCACCTAGCACTTGTTTATATAAGCAAATAAAAAGCTCAATAAACAATATATCCTTTCATACTCTACAGCAGTAAACTTCCATTTTAATGAGATTTAGATTCAGTGCAGCGATTTTGATATCTTCTCATGTTGTTTAAAATAAGATTCTACCTGAATTCCTAAATCTCAAAAAGCATCCATAACTCTATATATGGGCTCAATACAGAAAGTGTTAACGTGCTGTCTGTAGGATACCTTGCAAACTAGTTCTTAGCCTTGTTTATAAGGTATTGGAACGTTAACCAGCTAAAATCATCAGCGTCCTTATAGACAGTAGTTAGATCGCTACATAGCAATTCGACAAGAATGATTCTTTCTAAACTGTCTACAAAACAATATGGAATAAGCAGTTCAGGTTAGGCATCTCCTCCAAATGCCAGGAATTTGGGATAAAGAAACCCATGTTTTCATCTTACAAGTTAAGGGTAAAATGGCCTTACACTGAGTGGAGGGTGAAATCACATTAGGCTGTAAGACCTCTCACTTCCTGCCTTCCATTTCCTCTCTGGGTTTCCAAGCACATCGTCTCCTACTCTCTTCTGTTTACGTTTTCATATGTCTTTGACTTTTTATTTCAAGAAAATAAAATAGGAAAATTGAAGAATGAAACCTCAAGAAAAGATGTGGTTAAGGTTCCAATTACATCACGCCAAAAGTGTTTCTACATGGAAGGCATTCCACGCAGTACGTGTGGCCCTGTAGTGATGAAAGACCAAGCAGCCTCAGTTTGTTTTAGTTATTTTTAATGAAGTGAGGACTGCCAGGTTTACAGAGACACTAAGCTTCCCAGCCCCTTGTCATGAGTAACCCAGTTGAGAATTCTGTAAAAATGCCATTTTTTAAATGTTTGCCTTCAAATGAAAGGGTTTATATGAAAGGCACAATTATAAATGAAGTGAGTATTTTGAAGGCAGAAGGGACATGTACACTATGACAAAAATTCTTCAACATTTGGACCTTTTGTATATATTCTTTTCACAATAGTTTTACCCTAATGATACTTGCAAGTTGTGTGTGGACTTCAGTCTGGGAACTAGAGGCAGATTTAATGGATATCCAAACGCAATGACATGGTTGTAGGAAATATGTCAATCTTCCTTCTTGTCTTTCTCTCTAGTCATTGCTATGGAACATTGTAGGCACATCTAACTTCTGGTTTTTGGCTCAGCTGTATGTTTTCTTGGGGCACTTAGACACCAGTAAAATTCCTGGGTGCTTCTAGAGATTGGTTATAAACCTCTATGGTTTGTAACCTTCGATGACTCTATTCTAGTAATTCAATAGACTCTTAATGGTCCTAGATATTGGAGCTTGCTCTGTTTGTCTGTTTGTGTTCCCCCTCTTGCTATGAAAAGAAATATGGGCTGGCATGGTAATACAAGAAAAATATTTCAGGAGGTCTAGTCCTACGTCTCCTTAACCAAGGCCTTCTGAAATCATTGAATCTCTCACTTCCTGCCACAGAAGTCATTGGAGATGCAGCAGTACCATAAGATCTAGCACCCCAACTACCCTTATGCTTAATGCTGAATGCTAATGTGTTTTTTAAATTGTTACATGAAAGTCTAATCAAATTTAAACTTTAGAGCCTGTTCTTTGCTGTTACCGTTTATCAACACCCAGAGTGAGGCATTAGCTGTTTGGTCATATATTTTATTAGCCAATGTAAAATCTCTTGTACATGTTACTTTCATGAATTTGATGTGAAACTTTAATATATTACTCAAGAAGTATTTAAATAGCTTGTCAAACTCACACAAAATATGAAAATCAACCAAGATAATAACTCTTAATTCCCCCATTTAAATGAGAAAAGTGACCATTAAGAAATAATAAGTGCTATCAAATCAAAGACTATGTAAGAATAGTCTTTGTGCAAGAAAATTTTGAGCTTCCTTAGACCTTCCAGTTTATAAAGAAGAGATCTTAATAAAGACCTACATGACACTGCCCATAACAGGTGCAACAATGAGCTTTTCAAATAATATTAAAACTTAACTTTGGATCACTGTATCAGAGGAATAAATGAGATGTCTTTTATTTGTTGTACACATTATTTGTTTGTTTCTCAGGAAGCAATTCAAACATAGTTAACCAGAAAAGTATAACAATAAAAAGTATACTTATATCTGGCAGTATGTCATACTATGACAGTGACATTCCTATGGTTTTCTGTTTGTTTAGTAGTATGGACTCTATTTATGGACTATATTTAATATTTATGGTTCTCTCTCCTTTCACTTTCTTCTATCCTTTCCTTCCCCCTTTTCTTTCTTTGTTATCCTTTCTCTTTCTCTTTCCATTTCCTCCTTTCTCTCTTTACTTTTTCCTTTCTTCTATCTTCTCTCTCATTCTTCTTTCTCTCTTCTGTAATGGAAAATTGAACCCACGCCCTTCTGCCGTGGATGGTAAGCATTCTGCCACTAAACTATATCCTTAGTTTATCAATTTCTATTTTTTACTCTAACTGCAAATTGACTTTCATAATCAATTGTGTGCTTCTTTCTCTCTTTTTCTGGAGGACTCCCAAGCCAATGAAATTTCAGGTTGTTCAGAACATACACATCTGTGCCAACAGTTACCATTTGAACTCTGCCCTTTCCTCAACTTCTGGTAGGTTAGGTAGTCATATAGGTTCAAATTGCCTTGACTTTCTGGTTGTCTCTGACCCATGCCACAAGACAAGCACAGTTTCCTTCTTTCACATATCAATTATCTTTCTTCTCTTTTCTTACTGCTAATTTATGCAGTCCTATTCTCCAGCGTACTTTAATTAATGAAATTGGCACAGGTACTTTTTTATTGTAGGATCTTTGCCCAAGTTTTTAGGTTATTTTTCTTCTAGTCAAATTGGAAAAGGACTTGGAGCAAGATTACCCATATCTCTGGCTTATCCAGTAGAACCCTACATTTCTTCACAAACTACAATTCCTTGATGAATCCTCGCTTTTGCTCCCACTTTTGTCTGTATTTATTTGCAGCAGCTAAGGGCAGCAGTGAGATGCTGCAAAATAAGGTATGTGCTGAGCACACAGGAGTTTGTCTGAGGCTCTTAGTGCTTTTTTAGTGAAGGAGAACCCTTCGATTGAAATTTTGTAGAGATGGGACAGAAGATCATTTTGCACTTTCTACTTTCATGTTAGAATTTGAGAAGTCAGAAAATACAATTAAGTGAAAAAGAAAGGGTTTCTTTGGCAGACCATCTTATTTAAACTCCCTGTCTTCTGTGTGAGGACCACTAACCCAGCATTCAGACTTAATTCACTGCTCATGAAAAACGAAAAACATCAAGACATATTTTTTTCTATGAGTGTTCAGAAAAATAAAAAACCTCAAGCTATAGAAAGAAGGATTAATTTGCCTGTAATGAAACTGACACACAAGAAAAATTTAAAATCAATCTCATGCTTAAAAGCAGAACAACACTGCTGGTGCTTCCATATTTTCTCACTCTTCCCATTGCTAGCTTGTTACTAGTGAACACTTCTTATGCATATTACCCACAGATCTCTCCTCTATTTAAATTAAAAAGAAACATCGGTTTTCTAATCAATCTATTTGCAACTTAACTGTCAAAATTCACAAAGACACTTTGATTTCCTTTCATTATTTTCAAGAGAACCAAATGCAGATGCAAAGAAGAAAGAGAGAGGGAATGAGGGCAAATTAAGGGTTAATATACCTCCATAAATTCATACAAGTGTATAAAAAGGCAGAGTGGTGTTTACTCATGGTCTATCAAGTAATCTGTGCTATGCTTCTTTCCTATTGACAGTTACTAGAATCACCACATATAAATTCAGGCTTTTATCCTTTATCCAATTTTCCTTTGAGTCTTTGTTCTGTTTCACTAGCCTTGGCTCTTTTCATCAGATGTGATCTGTATATATGAATTATGAAGTCTCTAAAGCTTGGTAAAAGCATCGCTAATGACTTCTGGAATGTATCGATTTGGTATCGGTGGTGAACGCTTTTCTACTGACTGTCAAAAGACCAACTGCCCATCATAAGACCAGGAAGATAAGGCTACTAAGTTTCAGGAACTGGGTACAAAGTCTATTTGAAATGACTGAATCTCATTGGCTACACAAATTAGGTGACCATTGGAACTTCTTGTATATAGTTTCTAGATTTAGTAAATAAAGAGGCAGAATGGTAAGATAAGCTTGAAGCTCTGATAAACAACAGATAATTTCCATAGTAATAGTTCTTCTGTGGAGTATATCCAGAGGGGATAAACTCCTCTTGAGAGATATATACAATGTGAAATGAGTAGCACAAGGAAAGATATATAGTAGCACATTGCTAGGTGGTTTATCCAAGAAAACATGGAGGCATTTTCATATATGGAAGCTCTGCCAAATTTCAGCAGGGTTAACCACCATCCTGGCCAGTGCCAGATGGCGAGTGGAACCCTGAACATCTGAGCTCAGGTGTTTTATTGATTCAGAAATCTTTGGATTCAGATCATAAGTGATCAAACATCCCCCACAGAAATCCAACACTTGCAGACAATACAAAACACCAAGGCCTAGGCTGCCCTTTTTCCAACAGTGCACAAAAACATTTATTTTAAACACAGCTAAAAATAAACTTCTGCAATGAGGATACATATATTTTAATATATAAGAGTATGTGATAAATTTGTACATTTCTTTCTGGGTACTTACTTTTAACAGAATGCAAAATATGTCTGTAAGACTATATCCACATCCAGAAGTCTAGCAATTATTCATTCTGGAGAGCTAGATTTTTGATTGGGCTTTAATAACTAAGTAGTTTCCTCTGGGTAGGAAGACATTTAACATTTTAATTGCTTCGGTCAGAACTTTTTCATAGATATATCCATATAAATTATTGCTATTTCAAACACACAAACAAACAAAAACCTGCCATTATTGATTCTACATCTTTCCATGAAGAACTATGTCATTATCACAAACATATGCTATTATAACCCACCAGGATATTTAAGATTGGAGAATCAATTGGACTGTTTGCCTTTTTAGTCAATGTCTCTATATGATTGTGAGTCTTTAATTTTTTACTTCTGTTTTTCTTGTAATACTATCTTCCTCTTAATCACAGTAGCAACTGTTGTTCTTACTCTTTCCTAAACATTTAGAAATTTTCCCCTTTTTATTTGCTTCTCTTCGTCAGTGAAAATTTAAAGGCAACCCCCCCCAAAGCATTAAATCCAGTTCTTAAGACTGTAAAAATTAAACATAAAGAGGTTCATGTTAAGATTCTCACAGGGTCTTCTATAAAGGCAGCACATTAGTAGCTAAATCAATGGCCTTAAACTGTCAAAATAGTTGTCACAGGAGTTCCATCGAGATTTACTGTTACCTAGTTCTAAGAAGGAGCTATTTTAAAGTGGTTGGTACCCAGGCAGGTGGGAGAAATGATTCACTGGTCCCTGATGATAATCATCATTAGAGAATTGAAAGATGGAAATTAAGTATATCTGGGCAGAATAGATAGTCATCTGCATTATCAGAAGCAGCACAAAAAAGGATCATCTGGTCTACTTTTCATTGGTTGTTTGTATGATCAGCACCATTCAATTACTTGAGACTTCGTTGTCTCATTTGAAAATGGTGTTGATAGTCCATGCCATATGTAGGAAGGGAAGAACATGGTAGCAATTTACCTCATTTTTCCTTAAGTTGGTTATGTGGAAGACATCTGCCATTATTATCCTATAGGGTACATATCCTATTACTTTAAATGGAAACACTTTCCAACTTAAGGAACAAAACCTTCAATTTCCATGCTTATTCAATTTAAGTGTAGGATGTATGTGCATAGAGCTCCCTAAGCTGCTCTGTGTTTCTGGCACTTCTGTGCTTAATGTGAGGAAGAACCCTTTGCACTCTGGGAATTCCTCCAAAGTAGCCTGTCCTTGGGGTTGAACTTTCCCTGCCCTTTCATTTGTTTTGCCTTGTTTGTTGGAGACATTGCTTCACTCTGTAGTTCATACTGGCCTGGAACTCACTGTAGAGCCTGTGACTACCTGAAAGTCATGGAAATCATCCTGCCTCAATATCCCAAGTGGTGGGGGTTACAATGTGCCACAATACCTAGTTTCCATGTTTTGTTTTGTTTTATTGCCACTTCCTGCTTCTACCAGTGTGAGTGGATAAATACAAACATAGGCCCTTCGATGTTCAGTGTAGGACAAGGAGGGGATAAAACTTCATATAATTCTAAGTCTAAGCTTTCCAGTGGGGACTCTTACTGAAGGCTCTAAACTAGTAGCTCTGGGTTACCAGATGTGTATATATGTGTTGAGATGAGTGAAGCTACTTACGCTTGCTAGCTCTTATTAAAGCTGATCATTTGTCCCTTCATTTGGTCATTATTGTTGTTATCTATAATTTTCTCTAAAGCAAACTTCGAGGAAGGAAGAACAGCAAGAGTCTCTCTAAATCTCTAGAAATCTTATTACTTTTAGAGATTATGGTAATGAAATGATTTTAACAAAAACTTGACACACAGTAGGCCCTCATTGAGTTATTTACTTTCTCTGCTCACTGTAAATAGACCTGGGGAAGGGAGGAAATGGTAGAAGTGGTCAATCACAGTGTTTTACCTAATAAAAAAGCTGGGAAGAATAACTAATAAATGATTGTAAGGACTTGAAAAGATAAAGTCTATAGAAATGGAAAATGATAATATCAGGGAAGCAGTGACATTGGTTGAATATAAAGGAGACAGCTTTTATTCCCATACAAATATCTTGGTCACCATCAGCAGCAGCAGAGAAGAAAACAGAAAGAAGGGTATATGACAGTTTAATAGTGTTTTGTTAAAAATAGAACATGTTTTAAGAATGTCTGGACTCTCTTTGAAAGGAAAAGATGAGCACTGCCTACTAGAACAGATTCAGAAGTGCCTCTGGCAAAAATCACTGGTTTTCCCACCTCCAATCTCTCTTGTTAATTAAATTGGGAGGTCAAATTTGATATATGAGGGGAATGATGTTAAGAAGCCATGCTGACAGGCAAAGTGCTGCTTCATGTAGGAGCGGTTTGTAAGCTTCAGCCAGCTTTGCCTTCCATTCTGAATTCAAATCCAACTTCATATCCAAAATGTTAGCTCACAATAAGACTCCCACAGAAGTCCCATGGGTTTAATAAGCCCTAGGACAAGGGAGACTATCAACTTAAGTGCTCAAACTCAGGGCAAGGAGGAGCTCCTAGCTTTCTCTTGGAGAGTGTGGGGTTAGTATTTCCATACATTTTGGATAATGATAATCCTATTCGAGAAATAGTTCCTATGGGAAAAGTAAGCTGTGTAAATATTGAACTGGAAAATAAGTTATTATAAGTTATTTTTCACTAATATATTATATACATTATAATCAAAGAGTTTTTAAACTCTTCAAAACGTCAATATGTAATGTGAATTTCAAGAAGATACAGCATCGTGCTGTCTAAATTCATTCAACCACCCTTGACTGTTTTACAGAGTGCTTGGCAGATCATGATACAGCCATGCTCTGAGAAATAAATGCTGCTCTAAGTATACTTTACTTTTTTAAAAAACTTGGGCATCTTAGGATTTTCTAGTGGAAGATGAATCTCTGAAGATAGAGAGAGCCAGAAGACTAAGCTTCAGTTAAAGTCAGGATAAGCTGTTTATTTTAGTAGCAATATATGAATCTCTGAATTCGTCCCAGGTGTGCATGTAGAAGCACACATACAAATACTCAAATACTTAGAGGGGATATTGTCCTGCTGAATAAGATATAATTGATTCATCACTAGCTATACTTCTTTGTTGTCAACTTGGCACAAACTAGACTCATCTGGACAGAGAAAACCTCAATAAAGGAATCATCCTTACTAGAATGACCAAGAGTCAGTCCTGTATGTGACCATTTTCTTGATTAACAATTAATATGGGGGACAAGTCCACTATGGCTAGTACTACCCCCAGATAGGTGGTTCAGAGTTGTATAAGTAAGCCAGCTGAACAAGCCATGATGAATAAGCCAGTAGGCAGCTGTCTTCCAAGCTTCCGGCCTCTGCTCCTGCTTATGTTCGTACCCTTACTTCCCTTAGTGGTAGACTGGAATTTGGGATATGTAATCTAAATAAACTCTCTTCTTCCCAAATTGTTTTTGGTCATGGAACTTATCACAGCAACAGAGAATCAAACTGGATACTAATGGTCATCCTGCCTTATCCAAACAAGGCAGACCTCAGTAGAAAACTAGAAGACGCAGGTAGGGAAGCCCATGCTTTCATACTTGATGATTCAGATGAATCTGCAGTGGTGAGAAACCATTGTATGTAGCAAAAAAAGGAAGGTAGAAAAGACAAGGAGGAACTAATGTATGTTAAATTCATTTAGCCACCCTGAGCAAATGGTCTGTAACAGCCAAAGGGTGGCCAGACAATGGCCATCTCAACCATCTCAAGGAGCAAGACCCAGCATGGTCCTGATGACACCACTGCATAAATGTGAAGAAATCAGTTCAGCATCAAGAACCCTAGAGAGAATTGTGCTGAAATCATGGAAAAGAATAGAGAAGCCTCATTTTACTATGTTAAACACATACACACATCTAAGGCAGCCAATCTGAAATAGAAGCAGATGCATTTGGGGTATAAAGGATAACATTTTTAGCTAGCTTGGGCTCCTTTCAAGCAGTTTTTTTTTCTCAGCAGTGAGAGCTTTCTGAGAAGTGCATTTATATAGGTACAAAGCACACATCTCTGTTGCAGCCAGAGTCCTTGTTCGCATCAGATTTTCTTTAACATCTGTTTGTTTCAGAAAGTACTGCCTTACTAGGAAGCTCTCCAGAAGAGGAATTACATAAAGAAAGGATGCCTTACTTTTTACAGAAGAGGCAGAGCAGAGCATTCACAATCCCTATAAATCAACGAGTCTGCTTTTCATGGCAAGTAAGAGAAAGATACTTTGAACATTATTATTTTGAGAGCTGTGATTACCTTGTATATAACTGCTTGGTACCTATTTTTAATATCATGTCCTTGTGAAGACAAGGCAAATTCAATAAAAGATATCTACTACTGCGCTAATAACTCAACCCTGAAAATTCACTAGATAGATCTTTCATGTCAAGTTGTTACGAGTGGTGCTATTTTGTCAATTAGAACATTTTTAGAAGCCCAATGTGCTATCCATTGCTCAGCCAGGTGATTACAATGTCTTTATATTCATCACTATATATAGTCCAAACATCATCTTTGCACAGTCAGCAACAATCTAGATTTCTAAATATCAGAAGGGGATGTGGCATCTGGCTCGAGCTTAAATTATGCTTACTGTTGACAATAGCACTCTAAAAATGGCATCGGAGTCTATATTTATTCACATCCAATTTATTTCTGAGCAACAGGCCCAGTTTCCAGATGCAACGATGGTGTTCCTGGTGGCCATTAGGAATGACCTGCTTTCTTCAAACAGGACACAGAAGGACAAGACTGTCCTCTGTGGATTATAATCCATTTCATCCTCACAGCAGGTTATAGGCATGAGAATTAGTGTGTATGTGGAATTAGAATTAGCATTTAACCTTAAGATGTTTGGTTCTAACTTTCTTCCTAAACTCAATATAGTGGAGTTTCAGTAGCATCATTTTCTGTTTGTTTGCTTTGTTTTCTAGAGATAGGGTTTCTCTGTTGTAACTCTGGCTGCCTGGAATTCACTCTCTAGACCAGGCTTGCCTTAAACTCACAAACTCACAGAGATCTGCCTTCCTCTGCCTCCTAAGTGCTGGGATTAAAGGCATGTACCACCACTGCCTAGCTTCCGTAGCATCTTAAGTGCTACTTCCTAAGACAAGATTCTGCACATGAAGAAACCAGGAAAGAATAAGTAGAGCATGCCCAAGCTCAAGTGGCTATCCTCCACTGCAGTCAGTTATACCGATAGACTCTGACACTAAAGCTTAAAGACTGGGAAGCTGAGGCTCATCTTTATTTGCTATCAGTTTGCAGCTTAGTAGGATAGGAGGGTAAAGGAAAAGAGAAACAATCAAAAGGAGAGTGGATGGTCATCCCACTTGCATGATGCTTGACTTTTCAGTATCAACAGGGAAGCAAAGAGCAAAAGAATGATAGTGAACTGGAGAACAACATTATCCTTTTTCAAATGCCAGCCTGGGCTATGGTCCGACCATCCTGCATCAGAGTGAATACAGTTGATTCCTCCATACAGCTGTAGATCCTTCAACTAAAAGTGTCTGAGGCCAAGTGCATTTCTTCCTTACTTCAGGAAGTATTCTTCTTTACTCAACAGATTTGCTTTCTTCTCTCAATTTGGACAAGACAAATATAAATAAATAAATACCCCCCACCCCTACTCAAACATATTCTTCCTGCTCTCTTCTATTCAACTTTCCTTTAGTTATTAGTAGTAGCAGTCTACTCTCTACAAGCTTGAAAAAAGAAGTTAAAGCAGAGACATTGGATTGTGAAGAAATCTCTATCCAGGTGTTCTACCATTAAGAACATTGTGAGACTGAGAGTTTGGGCTTTACCTGTCAGGAATGACAGCCAAGAACAACTTGAATAATTATCATCTTCTGGCAATTTAGAAGCAAAGTATTTAAATAAGAAGGCAAGTGGAGAAGCAATGCATGTAATAATATTCTCCTATAGATTTCAAACTGTGTCCTTGGCTACCTCTCTTCTCATTCTACCTACATATCTTAGGCAGTAATTACTCCCTCTGTGTGACCGCTTCCCAAACAGTGCTCCCAAACTACATCTTCACGGAGTTACACTTTCCAGCATTTAAAAAGCAATACTTTAAGCCCAAATTTACATTGACCTTTTACCAGCTTATTCCCTGCATTTCCTACCTTAAGATGTATACTCATCAGTAAATTAAATGGCAGTATCTTTAAATCTATCCTTTTTTGGGTTTTCAGTCTTTTGGGTTTTCTGAGATGGAGACTCACTCCACAGCCCTGGCTGGCTCTGAATTCACAATTCTTTTTCAGCCTCCCTAGGATTGGGTTTACAATGATTCATTTCCTTGCCTACATAGATTTTCAATTCTCTCTCTCTCTCTCTCATTCTCTCTCTCTCTCTATATATATATGTATATAATTTGTATATATATATATATAATAAATACATAATATGTACATACACAATATGTATATTGCTAGGAAATTAATTAGAATATATATGTGTGTGTGTGTGTGTGTGTGTGTGTGTGTGTGTGTGTGTATAAATCATCCAAATCTATCTTTCTTCTCCTTTTATGATTACCATGGCTTTATTTAAAAGTTTTAGCTTAGATGAAACAAAATTTAATTAATGAACTTGTGTAACATAATCATGTTTTTCAAATGGAGAAAAAAGATTAACTTTTTTAAAAATCACAAATTGACTCTATTTAAAAACAAAAATGCAATTTCAAGAAGATTAGTATCTATACATTACAGTCTCTGGACAAATTCAATTAAAATTACAAATCAGTAACAAAATTTAACTAGGAAAAAAATTTCCTGTTCATTTAGAAACTCTACACTAAACAGAAAGAAATAACAATGGACGAAATTAAAACAAAAATCTATAAACCATCAGGAGTTTCGGTTAAAATAATTCTTAGTGGATAAGCTGTATCATAAAATAATTTTATGATTAAATAAATATGAAAAGAGGGCTCAGCATGTATTTTTAGAAGTGATAAAAGAGAACAAGTTGTAAAAATTATAAAGTATGATTTCTTCTCCACACAGCTAACAGATAGGAAGACAATAGTTATGCAAAGGGGAGCACTGGCCAGGATGGAGGCTCAGTGGGTCTGTGGGTGCTGGGAAGTCTGAAGTACTGAGTTTAGCGCATGGATCCCACACAGCCTAAGGACACATCTGACTCCCATAGTTCGCTTCTGACCTTTATGTGTGTGGTGGCTCACCAGTACACACACACACACACACACACACACACACACACACACACACACACACACAAACACAGTAACTGTAAAAAAATTAAAAAACAAAACAAAAAGTAAAAGATCAACTTTTGAGGGGAGGATCAGGGGAAGGAACAATGGGAGTCAACAGGAAAAAACATTACAATTAAAACTTTGTACTTTGCAAAGATGAAGTATTATCTGTCAGAAGTAGACAGCCAGGAAATGGGAATGGGAGAAGGAGGAAATATTAGGAATGAAAGTGGAGAGAAGATGACAGTTACTACTCAAATTGTAGAGGTGAGGTACTACCATGCATACCCTAGGAATTTTTTTTTTAATTCAGAATATTTCTGTCAAATATTTAAAAATACATATGAAACATTAAATTTCCTTAAAGTATAATTTAGACAAACTGATTAAAAAGAAAGATTATATTTGTAGTTTTATAGCCATTTAAGACATTATCTGGTAATAAAAGAAAAAATAGAATGGCAGCAAAAAATGGTAGAATTCTACATATCTGGATCTCTAAAAAATAACAAGAGTATAGGTTAAATGTCGTATATGATGCCTGCATTTATAAAACTAGGAAACGTGTCGCAGTCAGGCTTATGAAACTAGTTATACCTCAGAATTGCCCCTAACGGGTGTCTGTGTCTCTCTCGCATCTTTGCCAGTCTCCCACTTCCCTTTAATTGCAGGTATACTAATAGGCAAGTCTGATTGTGTCAGTCCTTTACATTCACTCTGAAAATGCTTCATGCCCTGTAAAAACATCAACACCTTTCGAATCCTGCCCCTCACTTATCTCATCCTGTCCCCACCTCTACAACTTCATCAGTCCCCACCACGTGGTTGTGGCATTTTGACTAAAAACGCTGGCGTGTTCTATGGCTTCCAAATCTTTCAAGACTAGATTGAGTTGTTTATTCCTCTGGTTCCTTACTAAACTTTTGCCTAACAGCTTTTTAATATTTAACTGAGAATCACTAAATTCTGATTACTATACTAGTTTGTCTATCTTGTGGTAATACAAACTCCTTAGCGAATCTGTGGCTGTGCAGCTCCCCATTTCTGAACCCATGCCTGTCATTCTCTACTTCAAGGTATACCATGGACAAAATGCCTTTTCTATTGCTTGACCTGTAAGCTCATTATCAAGTCGAATCCCATCTCTATAACAGAATAATTTCAATTTTATACAGAATGGTCAAAATTACACTCATGGAATATAGACTATGTCCAGGTTTGGGTCTGTCTCTGTTATAATTACTGAAAGTTTCTTACACATTTGGAATTTTGTAGACAATAAAAGCATCAAATATCCACCCCAGGTACTTCCAAAGACAGGAGCTCACAGCTGAGCTAATATGAGGTACTGATAACACTGGGAAGCGTTCTTTGAATGTGCACACACATAGCATTCTGAAAATAAATCAATGTTTTCCCTCCTGCCCTGCTGAGTTTCATTTCACAACACTGTCTGTCATTATTCACTCCCCCTCCCCAATATACCTGTTCGCTTTTTCATCTGTGAACAACGTAACACTGATTTCAATTAAATTCCAAAATGGATACCCCAGAGTCTTCCCTAGAATTTTTAATACTTGGGCCTTAATATAAATTGATCCTTTGCTATTGAGTCAGTAACACAAAACCAGGAAAAGGCTTTGAGACTTATTAAAGTCACAGACTGCTCAGCTGAACACGCTGTGTTTGGGGACATATACTGTAGGAAACAAAGGCTTGAATTAGGAAAATCATTTATTTACATTAGAAGGGAGACCCAGCATGTGACCCTGGCAGAAGCTACTGATGTGTATTTCTTCCTCACCTATGTCAACATCTGCATGTCTCATAAAAGGGGCATCTCTTGTCGGGTTGATCCTCAGGGGCATTTCCCATTCCAGGCTGTCAGGGATGCAAGAGTTTTAGGGCACTTTTTGGCAGTGAGAAATTACTGAGTATTCCTGTCTTTGTGAGATGCTGGGGAGATGGGTAGGATGAGTCTGTTGGTACCACAATGCCAAGGTCATGAAGCTAGGGCAGAACTGCAAATAGCAAACACGACTTTTGGCATTCAGTCTGTTCATCTGACCAGTGGACCCTGGAAACAGGTGCTGGAATCTTATGGAAAGCAATTAGAGCTCCTATCCAGACTACAGGCGTTTGCCAATGTCAAAAAGAAGAAAGAAGAGATGAGGTTACTTGCCTGGGGAATTTCCCACTCTGGTTCTCTCCTTCAGTATTATGCCAGAGATGCATTCTGTGATGGAGTTCTGCCACTTATAGCGTGTGTCACTTTGTCTTTGGGAATGCAGAAGAAACTAAGTGAAGTTGCTTTTATTTGTGTTGTTTCATCTGTACGAGAACAGCGTTTATTAAGCATGATCTGAGATTACACTTGATTTCCCCTCAGTTTTCTTTTATTGTTTTTGCATGTGGGTCTCAGGGAAAATGATTCTACTCTGGAGAGAGGATGACTTAAAGGAAGCAGATGTTGCTTGAGTGGCAGCGTTGCTATGAGAGCTATAGTATTCTTAGTGGTTATCATAGTTATTGCAGCACCTAGCTTTGTGTAGTAGGCTAGACTTCAAAGAGGAGGTAGTTCCCAGCTCTAATCCAAAGCGGGGTGTAGCACAGGAGGGCAGACAGAACATGAGCTTTGGAATCCGGTTTCTTATGCCTACTAGCTGTATATCCAGCAGCATGTTCCTTCAACCATCAAAGCTTCAATTTATTCCTCTGTAGAGCAGAGCTTATAGCTTTGTTTGCTGAAGGCTTTAAATAAATTACTATGTCTAAAGAATCTGGCATAGATTTTGGCACACAGCAGGTGCCCATTGTGTGTTCAGTCCTGTTTCATATGCTGTGGATATGCTTCCTCAGAGAGCTCCAAGATGAGCCGTTGTCCAATAAACAGGAATAAAACCAAACTAGGGGCAGCTAATTCTATCTTTCCCGGTTTGATTTCAGAGTAGGAACAACATAACTTTTGCGGAATATTTGGATTCTTAGTGAAGTTCTATAAAGAAAATCTGGGTAAGAAGGTTAGAAAAAAAAAAAAAAAAGACAACCTTAGTAATTTAACGTTAGCGACCTATCCATATAATTTGAATATGAAAGCCTTATTCCTCTTGAGGGCACACAAGGCCATGTCATCTTGGGGCTACAGATGGGCAATTCTAGCACTCTAATACTATTTCCTAGTTAGCTTCAAGGCTTGTCCCTTGCTGCCAGACTATCCCTCTACCACCTTCAAACTAATTCTTGTCTAGTGTCTGGCATTTTTTCTAACTTTTTTCTCTGATTTTCCTTACCTATGGCTGTGGATTGAGTGTTTTATCTCCCTGGAATTCATATCTTAAAATCTAATCTAATTCTGTAGTAATAAGAGATGGGGCCTTGAGGAAGTGCTAAGCCCTCCTGAATGCCATTAATGCTTTAATAAAAGAGGCCCAAGAGAGCAGAAACACACTTGTCTCTTTCCACCCTGTAAGGCTGTAACACGAAGACTGTGTCTATAAATCAGAGAGTGAGCCTGTACCAGACACAACTGCTGGCAACTTGGTCTTAGAATTTCCTGACTCTAGAGCTGGAAGAAATAAATTTCTTTTGTTTATGAATTGCTCAGTCTAAGGTATATTAGCTGGAAAAGCCTGAAATAGCCATTTTCTGACTTTTTACTCTCTCTCTCTCAATACTACTGCAAGGTATTTCCCTCAGTTAGGCCTGTCTGATCTCACAAAAGAGAAAATTCATGCTAGAATATAGCAATATAGTAAAAAGTGGGGCCCCAAACAACCAAGAACTGCTTTTTTGAGTATATTGTAAACTCTATAGTAAAAGTTTCTGAGAAAAATAGCATGTAATCAAAGCAAAATCATAGATTTTGCAAGAGGCATCTTGCTGAAGAGAGGAAAAAAAAGGCATAACTATAAACTATGGCTGAGAAAATGTGGGGTTATTTTGGGGTGTCTCACGTCTCCTCTTGAAGTTTGTCCTGGTACTGGAAAGCTTCCAAGTAGACTAACCTTCCTGGTAAGGGTCTGCATTTAATCCATGAGGGGATTTGAGCTCAACATATGAAATCCTGGTGTTTAATTAAATATATATATATTTAAAAATATAAATAATAATAATAATAAATAAATATAATATAATAAATATATATTTATATTATATGTAAATATAAAAATAAATATAAAATAATAAATAAATATATATTATATATATATTAAACAAAGCTTTAAAATATTTTGCCAGGAAAAAGATTAAGTAATATTCCAAAGTTAGCACTTTGCATCTAGTTGAAAGATTTTAGTGTATATTATATCTCACACAATAATGTAATAATGTAAGCTTACTCAGTTGTAAACTGACCATCTTTGTCTTGCTAATAGGATTTCACTAGTATGTCTTTGTACCTGCTAAGTTCAGGACAAAACATTGCAGACTGCTGGGTTGGCCAAAGCTGGAACACAACAACTTAATTTCACAAAGGATAAAGTAGACTCTTTTTCAGATACACTGAAAGCTTGATTCTGAAGTTCCTCAGAGCCTGACCTTTTCCCCATGATTTTTCAGATATGCAGCCTCTGATATTTATATAGAACTTATTTCTACTGTGATCAGAGCACAAAAGAAGAATGTGGGAGGAAAAGCACAAGAGGTAGCATTATTATCCTGGTTGCTCTTAATATTATATCTTTTAGTGTAAAGAAGTACTATTTTTGAATCATCCTAGATACAGAGTTTGCAGAAAATAAGTATCTGTGTCAAGGATCTTTGCAGCTCCCTTTCTGTAGCCTCTGTCTGTACCAAGCTTCATCTTCAACCTACACAATGATCAATGCTGCCCTGGGAACTGCATTCCTCCTGACCTCAGTCAAGGGTGACATAAGTTATACTAGTTCACTCATTTGGATTCCAAACCTAGGAATTCTTGATGTTTGGCTTCTAATTAATGATCTCTTTAATGCATGTAAACAATACAAATTCTGGCCCTTGTTCCTAAGTCTCAACTTGGACTCTAATTCTGAAAATAATTATATTCCTATGTTGTTTCTATGTATTAGCTCCCCTGCACAAACTGCCCCTTCATGTTCACTCTCTATCCAGACATGGGAAGTAGTCTTACAAAAGGGAGACTCTGCCCTATTCCGACTTAACCTTGATTGCCCTCTTGCCATCGCACTGATCCAGATTTCTGATATACATTGCTGTCTGAAATATTGAGCACTGTTGTCTAGCCTCCTGAAGTGCAACTGCTTGCCCAGCCACCAACATTACACAAGTGCCTGACTTGGCTTTTCTGAGTTGGGATAATCTCACAAATGGTTCTTCCATGTTTGTCTCTGTCATTAGAGATGAGTGAGAGTCGCAGCCACTCGGAAGACATCCAAATGAGTGGTGAGTGCCTAGGCATATCTGTTTCTTTCCTGGGTTTCGTTATCTATCTGGACTGCATTAGCACTTTCGTGTTCTTCAGCAGTAATATACAATTACCATTCTCTCTTTACCTTTTATGCATCTTGATTTGGTAAATTGTCTTTCCAGGTATTGACTTAGTCTGTTGGTTTCTAGTTCCCGAAGTCTTTTTAAATAATACATCACAGAATAGGTAGTGTGATTCAATAGTTTGAAATCTCTCCCTATTTGATTTTTAAGAGCTTAAAATGCTCTGCATCGTTCTAAATACCATTCTACTATGGGGGAAAGTAGTAAGAAATTATTAAGACCAGCATACTTTACTGAGAAGCTCAGTTTGCTTGCAAGATATCGCTCTATTCTGACCACTCCCTCTTTTTTACTGAGTTTGCAGTGTCCACATTTTATTCTTTCAAAAAATGAACATAAATATAGTTATCTTCTTTACCTCAGTGCTGGCTGATGTTGGTCACATTTTGCCTTTTATGGCTCATCTAAATCCATGATGAATCTAGTATTGCTTGTCTTAGTAAAAACAATCTTTTCTTGATCACATGCTTTTTAAATGGATTTTTATAGTAACCCAGTAAGAAGGTAAGAAACATTTTTATTACTTTCTGTTTGTAGTGAAGGGATAGAATATTAAAGGAATGAAGTAAAATATCCAAACTTCTCTAGGTAGAAGAAAGTAAGTCTTCAACAAGAATTTCACCGACTTCTCTCTTTTTTTCCCCAAAGTATTCTGTAAGCCTTCTTACTCCTGTCCATTTGGGAGACAGTCAGGTGCAATGTTATTGCTTAGGCGTGTGCAATATGGTTTGAATAGTTTGCAGCAAATGTGAAATTTCTTCATATTTTGTATTTTCTAAAAAATGCAAAAATGCCATCATATCAATGAGATTAATATAAAAAAAGTCTCCTCTGTCTACTCTGCCTCTTTTAAATTTATAAATAATTTAAAATTTTGAGGTAATTTGAAAGACAGATTCATTTACAGTTGTTAGAAACATACAGGAATCTCTCCATACTATCTAACTAGGTCTCCCGATTGGTAACATCTTGTAAAACTCTAGAGCGATAGCAAAGCTGGGAAAGTGACATAAATAGAATTCAGATGAAGAATTTTTCTCAGCCTGGCATTCTGGGTGTTCTTCTATACCAACCAAATCAGTTTGCATCCCTTCCTTTTACTCTGGAAACCTTAAGAGTTTTCTTTTATAAAAATATTCCAGGTGTATATTTGTGGGGATGTGTGTGCTGCTTTGGGGTCTTGCAACCTTGCCTAGCCTTATCTCTAACTCATTACCTCAGCCCCACAAAGAAATAGGAACTGTTCACAGGCCTCAAAGTACCCAGCCCTAATCTGTTCTTCATTTCAATAATGTCATTTTAAGAATATTATATAAGCTAGGCAGTGGTGGCACACTCCTTTAATCCTAGCACTCAGGAGCCAGAGGCAATAGGACCTCTGTGAGTTTAAGGCCAGCCTGGTCTACAGAGTGAGTTCCAGGACAGCCAGAGTTACAACAGAGAAATCCTGTCTGGAAAAAAAAAAAAAAAGAATATTATATAAATAGAATTACACAGCATGAAAATTTTCGTTCTGGAATTTTTTTTTTCCATTCAGTGTAAGTCATGAAGATTCACCCAATTTACCTCCTGTATCAGTCATCTACTCCTTATTTATGAGTAGAATTCTGTTGTGTCACTGTATATACTCATTCACTGAAGGATAGTTGATTTATTGCTGCTCTTCTGCAATTACAAAAAAAGCTTCACAAACACAGATGAATTTTTCTATAGGCATAACTCTCTTTTTTTCTAGAATAAATGCCATACAATGCAACTGTTTGAACATACGCTTATGTTCACTCCCTTGATGTGAGTGCTAAATGCTTTTCCGGGGTGGCTATATCATTTTGCGTTCCCTCAACTAATGTACGAGTGTCGTCATTCTGATATTGTACTATGTTTTAGTTTAGTCAATTTGATGAGTACACACGAATGTCTTATTGTTGCTTTAATTTACATTTCCTAAATCACTAGTGATGCTAAACACTTTACATTTTTCCAACAAAATCTGCATTTTATTTTTATTGAAATATTTATTAATTTATTTTTCCAATTTAAGATTGTATTCTATATTTCACTTTATATATAGAATATATATATATATTCTATGTATATAGTATATATATAGAGAGAGTATATATAGAGAGAGTATAGAATCCTTTATATAGCTTTATATTATTGGTTCTCAACTTGTGGGTTACAACCCCTTTGGAAGTCAAACAATCATTTCTTAGGGGTCACCTAAGACTATCTGCATATTAGAATTTACATTATGATTCGTTAACAGTAGCAAAATTACAGTTATGAAGTAGAAACAAAAATAATTTTATGGTTGGGGGTCACCACATCATGAGGAACATATTAAAGGGTTGCAGCATTATGAAGGTTGAGAATCACTGCTTTATTTCATATTCTCTCTGTATATTGTCTTTGCTTCTTTTGTTTCACAGGATCCTTTGCAGGGAAGAAATAATTTTTATTTTGATGAGACTTACTTTATTAATTTTTTTCCCTCTATGGATAACAGTTTTGGAATTAACTCTAAGAACTCTATGCCCGATGTTATATCATGAATTTGTTTGTTTTAAGCTGGTTTATGATTTTTCTTATTACATTTAATTCTGTAATCCACTTTGAGTTACTTTTCATATAAATCATCAGGCCTGTATTGATGTCCTGTTTCTTCTTATTGCCTAGGCATTTGCAACTGCTATTAAACTCTTTAATATCAGCCCAACTGGGCAGGACAGGGACTTGCTACTTCAGGGTGCATGGGCAGTCCTGGATTCCAACATGTACTACACTGACACTGGTGGGTTTTCCACTGGCTAGAGGCTATGGCAAGCTCAGTTTTTCACACAGCCTTCTCTGACGTCACCTTGGCAGTGGTACTTTTGTGTTTCCCAGCAGCCACGGAGTAGAGAAGTTTAGGTTTCATACTGCCCCTCGTTGTCAGAGTGGGGCACTAGCCAGTTTATTCTGTGATATATTAGCTGTGGTATTGTGGTTACTATCTAAACATTTCACTCTTGCAATTCTGTCTCGTTCTTCTGGCTGTAGAGTATAGGCTTCCAATCTGGCTTTTAATGGTCTGCATCCATTGGCATTCTGAAATTTCTGTCTTCCCCAACTCCAAGTCTTAGATACGCAACACAAGATGCAGGTAGCTCAGACTGTCCACAACATCCCAAAGTTCCTTCTGTTTTTTTTTTTTTTTCCCCGCTCAAACCAATAGAGATTGTTTTCTTTACTTTGTTATGTTTATTGTGTCATTGTCATCATATTCCTTGGAAGAATAGGGATTGAGATGCCTCGTCTATCTTAGATCACATGGGTTTCACCACATTTCCTTTTTTAAAGTAGAACTTGATGGTCTAGAAAATATATCATGTTTATTCTGCAAGCAATCAGTGTTATCGGAATATGCTCTTCAGTGCTCCTGTTACAAGGTTATGTGTGTGTGTCACGGGTGTGGATGCTTGGATATTGATGATTTTTTTAAAAACTAGGAAAGAAAACGAACAACCCCATCTTTACCAGTTGTGCAAACTGTACCCTAGTGGGGAGAATATATGCTATTTTTGTTTCCCTGTTTCCCTCTTTTGACTTGGCTGTCCTCTAGACTTACAGCAACTAGGTTTCTGTTATTTTTTTTCCCGATGCCACTGAATTGGCGGTATTGACATCTCTAGCTTCCGGGGCTTGGTGATAACACTACATCCTTTCCGACCTGCAGGCTTCTGCTCCTGCCAGTCTATGGTATTTACTGAATGGCCCCGGGGGGAGAGCCTTGTGTAGAGTGTTAGCAGACTAGCAGCATCCTGGGTACTCAGAGCCCCCAGCCTCCCCAGGGCAAGGACTGTGCGAGAACTGAAGGGCACACAGGTGTTTCAGGTTTTAAAATGTCTCCCTTCAACAAAGCTCTTTTGAAGCTTGGTTTGAGTATCTATCGTATTAAGAAAAGAAAACTAGAAAAACACATGAACTCGACTTTCAATTGATGAGGAATCTTTTTTTTGATATGAAAATAAAACCAGGGTAATACATAATTTATGTGGACTCTGCCACAAAATGTCGGCTTCTCACAGAGGCTTTTTGACAAGACAGGGGATGTGTAGTACAAGTCACAGGCTGAGATTTGTTTCATGTCACTCTAAGCCACAACCGTGTTTAGAACTCTGTCCAGACTTTGAGAAGAAACTGTCCATGAGAACTAAACTTTGTAAATCCAGAATCATAATTAGACACTCACGCGCCAAAGAAAAGACAGATAGTAAGTCCAAATATCAATCAGCCCAGCGAATCGTCTGAGGCAAATATGTCACTGGCCATTCAGCAGATACAAGATGGTGACTGTGTGTATGTGTGTGCGTGTGTGTATGTGTGTGTGTGTGTGTGTTTATTTGTGTGTGCATGTGTGTAAGCCAGGAGACAACACTGGGTACCATTCCTTGGGAGCTGTTCACCTTGATTTTGAGATAGTCTCTCTGGGGCCTGTAGCTGCATGGATTTTCCTGTCTTCATCTGTTCTGACCTCCCCAGTGCTTGAGTATAAGAGTTTGCTACTAGGCATCTTATTGACTGAGCTATGTCCACAGTCCAAGAGTGACTTTTATTTATTTTTATTTAAATGAAATTTCTAAAGACTTTGAAGATGAAGCCACAGAGACCATTTCTTTGACATCATTTTAGTCAAGCTCCTCTGCCTATAGCTCTGCTCCCTCTAAGACTTCTCTGTACAGCCCAGTTTTCAAAGAAAAAAAAAAATTTCTGATAAGTCATTTCAGTAAAGGTCTCAGAACCTTTCATTTCTGATCCTTTGTCATTCTAGCCTTGATGTTTGACCACTCCTGGCTGTCAGGTCCAAAGGGAACTCCGTTTCCCCGGATTCCAAAAGGCAGAAGGGACAACTGGTTACCATTGTTGCCTATTAGTATTAGCATACCAAAGCATATGTTGGCCTCTAAACTCCCTCAGTAGCACAAGTACCTATTCCACGTTTCAAAGTCCATGCTAGAATCCTGGGTCTTCTCACAACTACTCCCTCCCCTAAATTCCCTCCAACTGATGGACATTCCTCACCAAGCTTCTCATTCTCCTTATAGTTCCACTATTTGGGCAATGCATCTCCTTTTCTTCCTCTCCCTGTCCCCCCACCCCCCATCTGCTCAGTTCCTGCTACTCTCAGGTCCAAGTCCAGTTTGCTGGCCATGTCCAGTCTACTTCTTTCTCTCTCTGCTCTGGACTTCTCCAAATGTCTCTGACTCATCTCTCCCTCAAATCTACAATTAAAAACCTTCCCCTTAACCATACCATGGAGCAGCCATGTCATCAGTTTATACACTGGCCTCCCCCACAAATTACGCTCTCTTCTTAGGGATTTTCCACCCATCTGTCTGCCCCTCAACCTCCTGCAAGGTGTCCTTGAGTCTCCTGGCTGTGAAGCTCCACTTGTTGCTGTTTTTGCATGTGACCCCAGTGTTTCTCCTGATTTACAATGATCTTTCCACTGTTTTACTAAGTGTCACAATAAGGTCTTCTCCTCCCCATTCTTATTGAACTTCTTTCTTTACCTGTAAGAGTTAGAAACACTAAGGAGATACACAACTTTCTCACAGGCAGACAGAAGCTCTCACTGCTACCCACCGCACTCCCCACCCCAGATCTGTCCCTTTTAGTTGTGTGCCTGACAAAACTGACCTATTGCGACAAGAAGAATGGAAAGGCAAGTACTCAGGCACATAGATTTCTGAGGCTCCTTTACTTTTGTGAGCCTCTTGTGATTCTTCTGCACCGTTGGGAAGATTTAATCGGGAAAAACATTTTTATAACTGAAAGGACTGTGTCCTGAGCTGGACCCCAGAGAAGGTAAGAGAATAATCACCTTAAAAGGTGCAGGGAGGGGTAAGGACAGAAGGTGGGGATTATTTGCTTCTTTTATTTACCTGGAAGGCAGAAGGCCATGAAAGGCTGGAGCCTGCTGTGATATAGAAATGGATTGAAAGAGATGTCTTCACACCCTGTCTGTGCTGAGGGTTATGTAAGCTGCAGAGGAATTGGGCCACCTAGGATTGGATACTGCCTTTCCACTCTCTTTGGTTTTTGTTAACTAGACTCAACAACCCCAGTGAAGTCTGACATTCCTAACTTGGCTGAGGCAATGGCCTTGCTATTAAGTATGCCTAACTCAGCTCTCTTATATTGGGCAATGTCTTGTTGATGACTGAAGTGATAAATTTAGAAGTGGAGAAATGAGATGGGGTTTCTATAGTGTCTGCTTGCTGAGTTGTAAAAGGTTTTGCTGACTACAGAATTTTGCTGCTTGAAGACACCTCAGAGATCAAGGAGGTCAACTCCTCCCTTATTTTACAAGTAGGGGGAAAGAAACTGAGTTTTGAAGCAATGTGATTGAGATCTCCTAACAGATTAGTGGCCAGGGCAGATTGCAAATATTGTCTTTCCATTTTCTTCTCCTTCTTTCTCCATCACTGTATAGAGAACTCTTCAATTCATTTACTACAGTCTTTTTTGTTAGTCTGTGGGAAGGCTGTACAAACAAAATTACCTATACTAGATACAACACTTACAATATTGAGGTGACATTGATCTAGAGGCAAGGGTAGCCAACACATAGGTCACTAGAAATGCCTTAATAAAGACATCCCTGTTTTAAGTCATTCTCATTTGGCAGAGAATACATGAGACTTTGTTATTTTCTGATTAAATGAGCCACGTCAGGCTGAATGTTAAATCCCCGTGTTGAATAAAGTTTAAGACCTAACACCAATTATGCAACAATGAAGTCAACATAACTAAACACAGGAGCTCATGGAAGATGCTTGCCTCTGCTGCCGATGTATCTCCAACCTGCCTCTTTTCTTTGAAGTTTTTGTTTAATCCGTTAGACTGTGAATGGTGGAGGAATTACGGATGAAGAAAGAAAGGAAACAACAAGGACTCTCCTGTGCCCAAAATTCAAACTGAATCTGATGCAGCGGAATATGAAAGTCAATACATCTGAAATATACAGCAAGCAGCAGAAATGTAATTTTATTTCACATTTTCAAGCTTCAGCTCTTCAATCCCAAGTTCTTCTTTATCTTTTTTAGATATAATACAAAGCATGGAAACAAATGACCATTATTCAATCGTTTACAACGTTGATCCTTATGATGTGACACATTAAGGAGAATCTTTTTGGCATCTTTGTTTTTTTTTTTCTCCTTTTGGTAATCTATGTTACCATTTATACTGACTTTTTCATTCATTCCTTCATTGAAAATCCTGACTTGGTGTAGTGATACATTTTTATGAAAATGTCTTTTGATTCCTCTGAAGACTGAAGTTTTGACAGAGAAAGTTAAAAATACTCCTGAAATAATTTTAAGACTATGTATTTGCCTGCAGTCCTACTGTACAGTCAGTCTGTTTAAGTTCAATCTGTCTCTAAGGGGACAGTGTAACTGACCTTCCTTGCCGTGGATTGCCATGTACTCAGCGTTTACAACCTAAGCTAATTCATAGGTTAATCTTTTTCTTTTTCTTTCTTTCTTTCTTTTTTCTTTTTAAGACTTATTTTATGAGTGCTCTATCTGCATGTACACCTGCATGCCAGAAGAGGGCATCAGATGCCATTACAGATGGTTGTGAGCCACCATATGGTTTCAGGGCATTGAACTCAGGACCTCTGAAAGAGCAGTCAGTGCTCTGAAGCCCTGAGCTATCTCTCCAGCTCCTGGTTAATCTTAAGCTATGTATTCCTCCATGCCACTAATTCCACGTAAAATGTGTGTGTGTTTGTATGTTTGTGTTGTGGTAACAATTTGCTGGGAATATCCAACAGGCCTTAAGATAGCTTAAAACAAATCATAACTGTTAGAAGCAACATAGATCTTGCTTGATAATGTCTGCTCGAAGTACTGAGCACTTTTGGGTCAGTTGCAGTTAGTATAGTGAACTCTTCCCTTGTAAAATTCTGTTAAATATTTCTGTAAATTATTCCTCATTCATTTCCTATGCCATGTTTTCTGTGCTGCAGTAAAGACAGAGTAAAGCCTTTTGCTAGTGATAGTCAGATACGAGGCAGATGTGGGGACAGAGATAAAGATTCAGAAAGAGACTGATCTGATGAGCACATAAGAGACAGATCTGACATACACAACAAATAGACTACAGACAGACCGGTTACTAACCAAGAAGTACAGACAGATGGAAGGCACAGGGAGAGAAGTGGAGAATTCAAATTTGGGCTCACTCTTGGTAATCACCACACAAAGTGAGGATATATAAAAGTGTACACTATACAAAGTCAGGATTATCAATGAAGGGATAAATGAAAATAATCAGTGTCAAGGAAAACAGATTACCGATTAATGAAAGAGGAAGTGCTTTGTTTTCCTTCTTAAGTGGAACATCGACACATCTGAACGTTCTCTTTAAGGTTATCTTTAATGCATTAACTGGCACACTTTGAAAATGAACTTTCCAGTGATTGCAAACTACAGAAACTTGGAAGCAATTTTATTGTAAGAAGATTCTTATATGTAATTTCATCTGTTTCTTAGGATACTAGTCTAACGATGCAAACTGTTTTTACATTGAAGAAAGAAAAACTAAATCAACAAAGTGCCGTCACTTGCCCGAAGTCAGAAATTACATCCAAGTCTGCTTGACTCTCTTTAAAACAGTATACACACTGCATACATGCCTTTATATTTCTGGAGGCCCAAGGGGGGCGGGGGGGGGATGACAGAAAGTAAATGACAATGTTCTCTTTGTAAAAGGTAGTCTTGCTTTTCCATGAATGAGATTTTCCATGTGTATATGATTAAAAACTGTAAGCAAGAGGCAGACAGTTCCACAAAATACCAACTACAGGCACAAGGGCCTCTGCTAATGATTTCCTGAAACTTGCCTGGGGCCTGCAGCTGGGAAGAAGAAAATGATTGCATCCCAAGGCACAGGGTGACTCACTGCAGATAGTCTTGGTTATTTCCTAGGCTGAAAAACTCCGGGAAAAATAAAATATTAAGGTGAGCATTGAAGGAGGGCATTAAAAAAGTACTTGCTAGCCTTAGGCAAACCAAGGCCACTTGCTTCCATACTTCTGACTTGTAGGCAACTGTTCCTTTTTGCTGTTTTTCTTTTTACTGCTTCAGATGATTGTTTATGACTTGTCTTTGTTCCTACATTGTTGCTGCCTTCTGAAATAAAATCTTCAATGCAGAGATCAGAGAATCTGTGAAGCAGTTAGACCCATCTCTCAGTCATTTTTGTTTTTTATCACATTCCCAGAAGTGTTTCCCAAGTAGTGTTATTACCATCTCATCTTTCTTTCTGAAACTTCTAAAACATATTTCCCTATACGTTTTTCTATTCTCAAAAAAATATGGATAACCCCTATATCCCTTTCTTTTGTACCATTTTTAAAGGTCACCATATTTCATGTATTTTCATCTGTGTTTGTTCCATTGCTCTCTTCTACAGCTTGGATTTTAAATGTCCCAGAATTCAGTAAACTGAGGGCTTGGTCCTGAGGCACTATTAGTAGGTGGCTAAATCTTTAGGAGGTGGGGACTGATGGAAGGAAATTATATCATTAGATATATGATCTTAAAGAAGACATTGGACTTTGATCCTCCCTCCCCCCCATTTCTCTGATAGCTAACCTTAGCAGTGCCATGGCTGCATAATCCTGCCGTGGTATACTATGCCAACGTAGGCCCAAAGCAACAAGACAAGGGGCCGTGGATTGAGGCAATGAGCTAAAATAAGCCTTTCCTCTCTATAAGCTCATTATTTCTGGTATTTTCAAAACAATGGAGAGCTGATGAACTCACTCCTCCTCGCACCATTCTTCCACATTAATGAATACATTTTTCAAGTTCATCAAAATCACTAAATATCTGAATGTTCACATTGAAGGAAAATAGTACTCCCAGAAGAAAGTGAGATTAATTTGTTGACTCAGATACTTAAAATGGAACAAAATTTTATTCATTTTTCCTACTTTCACCGTTTGCCTAGGAAATTATAGAACACTGTTTACTTTATTAAGCACAGTACATTAACCTGGTAAATATGCTAATGAACGAAGAACTGCATCTTCAGCAATCTCCTTGAATATAAAAATTACCTCTGTTCATCAAATAGATTTTAATTATATACTATTATTTCCTAAAAGTGCCTCCTGTTCCAAATGGGAGCAATCTTCAGAATTCGAGTACTCATCTATGTGAATCAGGGAGCGATACCTGGGACTGATGTGGCCGTGGGCGGGGGTCAGGTTCAACTTCACATTTCTATCTGTTGACCTCTTCAGCTCACTGATCTTCCAGGTCAGCGGTCACCGACTCGCAGCAGAGGACAACAGTATTTTATTACTTGAGTGCCACCGAGACCCTGGGTCTAGAGGTGGATTCTTAAATGGGGAGATTACTAGCTCATATCTCGGGTAAGATCATGTTATTCCCAGTAATGCAAAGGTTACAGATTATTCTTTCTGGCCACAGCAGAAAAATATCTGAGTGCAATCAAGTGCTCAAAGATTTCTCCCGAAGCTGAGAAATAAATGATGTTATCTGGTATGATATTAAAGGTTTTCAGTAAAAACAAATCCAGATTCAATCATTCAAGCAAGACCATGAAATCATGATAACTTCTTAGATTAGCCTGTTAAGTTTTGAAGGGAAAAGAGCATTTTTATGTTCACTCTGGCTGAGATTCCTGCCTGCTACACTTTCCATTGGCACATGAGTGATGGGAGGTGCAAAGACCAGCCTCACAGCTAGCTCAATTACTCTGGTTCTGACTGTGGCTTTGGCAGAGTGATGATGAATTGCTGCTCTCAGTGACTGCTTTGCTCAGAGTAAATCCCTACATAGCTTCATGTTTAAATTAGGTTCAAGGTGCTTAAAGACAGTGTTGTCCTTACTTCTGTAGTACTTGTAGCTCAAATATTATGCCTCCTAAATACCTCTATAAGACCATGGAATGAGTCAAATAGGTCAGAGTAGATCTCAGCTCCCATTTATGTAGTCATTTCTACATTCAGGATTGTGTTCTGCTCCTTACAACACACTGAGTCATTTAATCTTAAACAGCTTAATAGTTAAAAGCTAAATGATTGTCTGAGGCTGTACGTTGATGGAGAGAAAACTGAGTTCTAATGAACTCGCTCCTCCAATCTCAGCACTCTCAAAAGTGTTTGTGGGGACACAGGGAGAGGTGAATGCTCTTCAGGAGAAGAGCTGCTCTTCCACTTCCTGCAGGATAGAACACACTAGACTTGAAGAATTATCCCCTTCCCTTTGTCCTACTGGATGGTGGCTTGTCAATAGGACATTCTAAATTTAGCTTCCTGAATTTAGAAATTAAATGCCAACACAATCCACTTGGTGTCTATGCACTTGGGCATGTTTAGCCTCAAGGGGAAAGTTGCAGTACTGCTACATTTATAAGCACACAGTCTGTGGTTCAGGCATCTCAACTACACCAGCTGAGAGAGGAAGGAGCATGTAACTTCTTTACAACATGCTCAGAGCACTGGGGTCAATGTGTTGTATCTCACTGTGATTTTACCAGGCTAGTGGAAGTGGTGTGTGCTTGTATGAATATATTCCAGTTATTTGTGAATGGGAGTGAATAGGTGTTTGAGAGGCAAATAGTCTTGGTTTGCTTATTTACTTGTTGTTGTATCTGGAAGTGACACAAAAAGAATTCGTTGTGTTTCTCCTATCTTGTTTCCTACAGAAACTTGGTTTTACAAAATGGTTGGCTCTGAAATGGACAAAAAGTTGGTATAGTCTCTTGAGAAATCAAGTCTGAGATTAAAACTTGAGTGTAATATAATCATTTATTTCTAAATGGAATGTATTTAATGGATTATCTATCTATCTATCATCTATCTATCATGTATCTATGTATCTATCTATCTCTGTATACCATGCCTCTATGTGTCCACAAATTTATGTATACACACACACACACACACACACACACACACACACACACACACACACATGCACATTCACAAATACTTGCATTTGCTTCGATCTAAAGCAGGATGCAACCAATTTAATAAGGTATTTTCATGATTTTCTGCTTATCTTTTTAAAGTCATCCTAAAAAAGAATATCAAGTGATCTAAAGTAATGGCTCTGGAGACTAACTGGATTTGTATCCCAGTTTCAACATTCCCTCTTTCTGAAACCATGTGAAATACAATCTTAACCTCAGTACATTTATTTGCAAAATTATAGATAGTGTAAGTTCTTCCTAGCATTATGATGCTGATGACAATGATGTTGACCACACTGAGGTTAAAAACCGTGATATCACCCTCTTACCAAACTTCAGTTCATAAACGCCATTTTAACCACAAACTTGTTGCATGGCACAAGTCCTGTCTAGCAAGAATCTTCCTTGCATGACTGAAAATCTATACCTGTTGAACGCTACTCAGAGTACTTATTTACACAGTGCTTAACAATATAAATTATATGTTTTATTTTCTATATATCAGACTACTTTAGATACTTCATGTAAGTAGAATAACACAACATTCGTCATTCTGTGGTTAGTTTATTTCATGTAGCAGAATGTCTTCAAGGCCTAACCATTTTTTAATCATAAGAGAATTTCCTCCTTCTTCTGTGATCTAATAGTGTAGGCTATATTTTCTTTATTCATTCATCTATCAGGGAGAATATTACAACAAACATGGCAGAATAATTTTTTAATTGGACCTGATTTCAACTCTTCAAATAAATATCCACAAGTATGATTACTAGACTGTATCACAGTTTTACTTAAAAAATATAAAGAAACTTCATACTATTTTCCATATTTATCCACCAAAAGCATATGAGTTTCTATTTATCCATATTCTTTCTAATATTGTTTTCTCTTCTTTTAAAATATGAAGATCATTTGTGTTTTTCTGCTGATTAATGATATTGTACATTTTTTCCTCATATACTTGTTGACTGTTGATATCCGTTCCTTAGAGAAATAGCTGTTCCAGTCCCTTGCTCATTTTCTAGAAAGCCATTTTCATTTTTTAATTATGCTAAGACTAGCTTTGTGATCAAACATGTGACCTATTCTGAATAATGATCCATATGCTCTTCAAGAGAACAGGTAATACTTTCTCTGCTACTGCTGGTTGAAGTATAAGGTTGCTTAGGTCTTCAATCTGGGTCTTCTTTCCCAGTTATAATTAGGGTGTAGATGCCCTTACTATTACTCTGCTGTGGATCTCTGCCCCAGCTGTGGTAATCTCTAATTAGTGCATTGAGGTGCTGTGATACTTGGTGCCTGTATAATTGTAACTGGTATGCGTTGCTTTTATAGGACACATTTATCATTACACGGTATCCTCTGTATTTCTTATTTTAAGATGTCACATAGAATATCTCTTTTAATCCTATCACAGTTTCAGCTCTGTGTCTCCATAAACATTTATCTACGTGAATCTCTTGCAGATAGCGTATACTTGTGTCTTATTGAGATTTGTGTTCATTGGAGTAAGCACATGAGGAATGAGTTTTATCCAGTAACGTTTACAGAAATTACTGACAGTAAAAGACCTGTCAACTGTTTTGTGCTGTAGCTGTTTGTCCCTTTTCTTTGTCTCTTCTTTTCTTCCTTTGTATTTTGTCAAATTTTTTATAGTATATTGGTTGTTTTCTCATTTTATTTTCAAACCTTTTAGAAATATTTTCTTTGCAGCTACTATGGATCTTACATAAGCTTTCTTATAATTATAACTATTAGTTTATGATCATAACAAGTTAACTTCAATTACTTATGAAACCTTATACACACTTACTTCTTTTACACAATTTATGTTATTGACACCACAAGTTATCTTATCTTGTGTATCAATTAACGTATTTTAAAATTATTTATACCTTTCCTTTTAACTTCTATAGTAGAATATAAGAAGTGATTTATGTACCAAGATTACAGTGTTACACTATTTTGTATTTCCCATATTTGTTATTTACTGGTGAGATTTTTATATTCTGGCTCTTATCTAGTACTTCATTTCAACTTGAACTGTTCTCTTTAGCATCTCTTATACGAAGACAGTGATAAACACCCTGGTTTAAGTTAATAAATGGAGACAATTATTTCCCTCCATTTTTTGAGGGGTAGCTTTACTGGATACATATTTTTAGAATGTATTTCTACCTGGAATGGCTCTTCCTTTCTTTCCTACCCAATGAATGAATTTCTTAGCTTTCTAAATCAATTCTGAATGTCACTATCATTGTTAGTAATCATAGAGGGGAAAACCCCCTTTTAAAATAGTCATAGTCCCTGTTTTCCTTTTTACAATAGAATTGGTAAAAGTTACATTGCAACAGTTAAGCACTATTGACTCCAAACTTATCCAGGAGGGTAATTCTGTCTCCATCAGTCTGTTTCTATTCATGATTCTTGGGTTATCTTATTCTTGTTCAGCACCCATCAAGGTGATGGGCTTGAGGTGCTCGATACATGTTTATAAATTAAATTACAGTGCACAGCCCTTCTGCTTAGTCTGAATCTGAATTTCTAGGAACTAGATCTAAGAAGGTGTGCTGAATTTTGCTGTAGTTGTGTATTCTTAATCTTCTCTGGTCTTGACTGGAGATTTTATCCAGAACGAAGTGGTAAATTTCTTGGCTTTATCATAATCATCTGGGTAGTCTCATTTTAATGATCTTGGACTCTTGAATTATTTCCATCTCATCTTTATTTGGTCCAAACTTTACGCGCACACACACACACACACACACACACACACACACACACACAGAGACACCTTTTCTACTTTCCCCCTGGTTCTCCTATATTCTTTTTACATGTGTCTTTCATTAAATTTGACAATTGCTCTAGGGCATGTCTCCTCGGCCTGTAGGAGAGCAGGGACTACATAGCATGTCAGGGAGAATGCTGGATTGGAAGAGACCTTACAGATTGCTAAAATGCTGCCTTCATGCTTACCAAGGGAGTAAAGCATCTTATTACAGGTGTTTGGTCATTTAGAGATAGAGAAGTCTTTTCCTTGTAAGTGTGTGTGGAAGGAAGTTTTGAGGTTCTCCCAATTTAGGCTGGACAAGTAGGAAAAAAAATTATCCTGCAGAAGTTTTTGTATTTTTTTGTTTCAGTGGACAAATAAACATACTTTAAAAACACATTAGAAAGTATACTTAAATAATTGCTAGGCAAATTGATGTTAACCAGAAATGATTTTATTTTAGTCCTAGCAATTAAAATACATATAAAATTATAGCATCCTACTTATACCTTCGTGATACATTGTGCTTAGATACAGACTTTGAAAATGGAACATCAGCAGGCTTTGTTCTGACTGTTTTTTCTTCATGTATCTTCATCTGAGAAAAAGAGCCTATGGGACCATTGGAGCAACCCTTCCTATAGTTTATTTACCCTATTGCCTGCTAGTTCACACTTACACTAGAGGAAATCCCCAAAGTCCCTGGCCAAATCATTCTTAATCAGCTCTCAACTCCTGCTCTGTGCTCTTTTCTAGTCCATCTTCTAGAAGGAGAGTCATGGCTTGGGTCTGTGTGTTCAATACTCCTGAGAATATGAAAATGACAGTTATTCATGGAGAGTATGTTCAGTGTTTCCATATCTGACTTGGGTTACCCAGTGTATAAAGAGGAGAGTGACTGACATGAATGAAAGTCAGAATTCAGCTAGCAATTACTGGTAGCAAGTTTGGATGCATCTGATAATTCTAAATTAAAACTTGGCTTCTATGCCCTTCTGATGATAGATTTTGTAAGTTAGAAGACAGGATATTTTTGGCTTTGATCTATAATATGTATATGCATACATACATGAATCTCATTTTCACTTTTGCACAAAGACTTAAAAATGTTAGAAAAAGGCCCTACTTGCCATGGTAGGTTGTAAGTATTAAAAAAAAAATAGAGTAGGTTTGCTTCAATAAGTGCAACATAAAAGTATTTGGAAATGATGGATCAGATTCATTCCAAGAAATTTTGGAGTGTAACTAATGTGAACTAACCCTGAAACACAGTGGAAGTTCTTTTTAATTAAATACTCAGTTACTGTTTCATTTATCTAAATTTTCCATTTTATTATAAAAGTTGAACTGCACTGAATTAGTGTTCAAGTTTCAAGTTAATTGGGTCAAACAACATTTTTCTGAGTAATTTTTTTTTATGAATAGATAGAAGATATTGACATGCCTAGTACAGAAAAATAGGATGGAGATTGGCAAAATTAAAAAGAATGTGTTTTGTAAGACAAATCACTTGTACTATATCATTCTATCTGGGGAGAACTTTGGGTCCAAGAGGCATAGAAAATTGAACAACATAAATGAATTTATATAACATTTGCACAGGTAATGGCAGAAAAGAATCACAGCATATAAGAAAGCTCATTAGAAAGACACAATTGCTGTGGGTCTGTGCATTAATTACTATCATTTTTTGAAAGAGTGATAGAGGAAGAGAGAAAGAAAGAGAGATTATGAAGGGTTGGGTGGGTATGGAGGATTTGGGAGGATCTGGACATGGGAAAAGATGGTGATCAAATATATTCTATGGAATTTTTAAATAAAAAGTAAAAATGTAGGAAAATACTCTGAATTACCATGTGAAATGCATCTGAGAGAGTATGAAAAATAGGTGTTTAGAAATGAGAAGATGCTGTCTCTAGTGTTGCAAATGGGAATTTTTTTGTGCTACTTTCAGAGGAAGTGTAGCACTTGGAGCACATGTGGATAAGAATGAATGGGGTAAATAAAGTTCTGATATTACAGAAGGACTGAGGGAATTTATTAGACTAAGCACTATTCTCAAATACCCATAAGATTAAGTGGGGTTGAATTCAGAAATCCATTTGAAAATAGTTTTGGATCAACATATAGTTAAACAAGTTTATAGCATTGAATGCATGTTTACAAAGCTTCACAAGGACAGTGAACACGGTTCAGAGACAGAAAGCTATCTGTTCATAAGTAGATCACTACTCCAGTGGTTCTCAAACCTCAATAAATGCCTCATGAAGCTTTTAAGCAAACCAACCCTATTGGCCTGTATTACCCAGGGATAGAGAGTCTTGAGGTCTTTTGAGGGTCTGATACCTTGGCTCTTGGCATACATACCATGACTCTTGGCATGTTATGTAAGGATGCTGATACAAATCAGGAATTGAAAGTCCCATCACTACTGTGAATAAAATTTTAGTACATGCTGAAGGCATTTTAGTTTTTTGATTAAGGACCATTAAAGCTTCTTGAACATGTCTCTACACACTTTTGAAAGTTTTTCTCCCTATGTTAACTCGTATCTTAAATAAGTCTATTTCCTGTCTCTTCTCCTTGTCTTACCTCCTTTTTCTTTTCTCTTATCCCTTATCAGAAATTCTGTGTCTGCATTTGTCTGTTGGTCTCTTGGGATCTAAAAATAGCTTTCACAAAAGACATTTTCTATTATTCCCAACTACATATCCAACTTCGAATGAAGTCTGGGAGCTCATGAATGATCAGCACATATTTGTTACATTAACTAACAGATAAATGTGTGAATGAAAGCTTGTTGGCTATTTTGATTGAATGACAGATTGGTTAGTTAAACTGCTCTACTTCCCCCTTTATGGGAGAGATGCTCAAACTCAGATATGGTGACTATTTTTTTTTTTTTAGGAGAAATCACATAGCATATAGAGGATTGATTTTAAATGTTTCTGTCCAGCCCAAAAGATTAGATAGGGAATGGTAGGAAGAAAGTGAGGGGAGGTTTGACATAAAAGAGATCAATTCAAAAGGAGCTAGAAAGCACTGGAGTGAAACAGCCTGCTGAGAAGCTAGCTATGGCAGTTGATGTCTTGAAATATTCACCATGCTCTGAAATAACAGATGTGCGTTTGGGTGATCTGTGTGAGCATTTGTAATCTGCTATCTTCCATCTCTTCCTCCTCCTACCTGCCTCCCACACAGGGCAGCATGCCACTACGCAGCCCTTCTTTTCTTCCGAAGACAGGACCAGACCCATCCCTACCTGACCATAGTCATATATTTGTTTTTGTCTGGTAGAGAGAATTTGCATTCCTCCTCCTCTTAATTCTTTGGTTTCACCTGTCTCTTCCCTGTCTCTACTATTCTTGCTTACTCTGCTTTAGCCACACTGAGTTTGCTGGTCCTCTATAAGCATAGCAGACACATGCCTTTCTTGGGACATGAAAGAAATGAGTAAGACTGCTGGGAAAATATTCTTCCAGAAGGGAACTCACTTCTTTCCTGTTCTGCTTCAATGCTTTGCTCAAATCTCACCGTCTCAGAGACTCTGACTTTGATGAAAGGAGAAAGCAAAAAGATGCTCGGGCTAACAGAGGATAATGGCAAATATGACAGCAATATATTCTACTCATGTGTAAGGTTATAAAAAGTAAAAGAAAATAAAGCCCAGGAATTGTGTTCATTGTATATACTCCCAAGACTACAATATTATTTATGCTTTCCAATTTCTAATGCAGTTGTTATTTGATTATATTCTTTTGTATTGCCTTTATTATATTAATTGATTGTTATCTGTTTTCCCAAAATACTTCTTCCAAGAATAATGATTATCGGCACCCTGAAGATCTGTTTTTGTTTGAAATTGCATTCTAGTGTCCAGAAAAGTACCTACTATTTATAGTACATGCTCATTCAATATTCACTACACGACAACATGAATGAACAGAAAAATGAAATAAAGCCAGGGAAAATTCACTAAATATCTTTGATTCCAATAAAAGATCTTGGGGTCCTTTTGCTTCATTCACTTTCTCTCCCATTGATGTTTACTTCTCTTTTTGAAAAATCAATCCAGTAAGTGCTTAGTTAACGTTCAGATGCTCAGGGCACATAGAACACTTCACTTGAGCTCTTGAAGGTAGATAAAGCAACATTAGACTTCCAAGTAGCTTATGATGGAGCAATGAATGGAAGACATTGATGAAATGTCTTCTACAAGATGGTGACTTGTGGAAAAGGCTTTCACTGAGCAAAATATACATGTGAGAAACTGAAGAGCCACAGCTGCTGAATAGAAATCAGGGACTGACAGAACGATGGAGAGATGCCTCAAAAATGTTTTGAGATTGACAGGATTTGCTTAAATTATGTAAAAATTGGAAAAGCTTGGTGGGAAGTGCTGAAGCCTTGTAAAGAGAACAGGTGGAAAGGAAGGAGATGTCAAGGAAAGAGGGGAGAAAAAGTTCAAAATACAAAATACACAGGGCACTTGACTCAAGGGTTAAGGCTACACTTGGTAGCCATGGATCTTAGATCAGAGGACAATGAAGAGAAATGGAGAGAATATGGTGTTCTGGAAGAATGCTTAGGGACTTTAACTTAAGATATTAATGGCAAAAAGAGGAACCAAGAATAAGGATTTACAAGCCAGAGGACCAGTGTCATGAATGGTAGAGTGGTAATATGTATTTTGTTTTACATTTAGCATATTGACTTATGAGTTTGAAGGATTTTTTTTTTCCTTATTTAATTTTATTTTTACGTCTTGTGCTTAAAAATATGTATTGAGTTTTGCTTGTGTGTGAACCTACCTGAGTTTATTTGCACCGTATGTGGTTCAGGTGCCTACAGAGGCCAGAAGAGGGCATCAAATTTCCTGGAAATGAAGTTCCAGGCAGTTGTGAGGCTAGTTGTAATTTGTAAGTGTGGGTGCTGGAGATCACACCCAGTTCTCTATAAGAGCATACCACTTACTTATCTCTTCAAATCCTGTGTGTGAGTGTATGTGTGTGTGTGTGTGTGTGTGTGTGTGTGTGTGGTGTGTGTCTTTGTGCACTATAGGAAGTTGAACATGGATAAATCTTAGATATAATAATATTTCATGGGAGTTGAGGATGTTTCTTTTCTTTCTTTTTTAAAGGCAGACTCTCACTGTCTTGGAATTCCCTGTGATTTATCTGAATATTGACTATAAATAGATGAAGGGTATCCTAGAGCCTACTAGGGAAATATCTTAATCTTCTAGTGGAGCAAATAGAGAAATAAATATGATCACTTAACTTAGGAATGAGGATTAGAAGCAGCACAGAGTAGACAAAAGCAAAATAAAATTAAGTAGATAAGCAAACACAGATCATTAATTTCATAGACCCAGCACATGGACCTCAGGAGGCACATATGGTCTGTAAGGGTGGTGTGTGTGTGTGTGTGCGTGTGTGTGTGTGTGTGTGCAAGAAAAGCTAATGAGGTCGCACAGGACTCCTCTTGTGACATTGTCCCAATCCTCAATTCCTCGACCCTCACATTGGTGCTGTTGGGACAAGCTGTATATTCTTCATAGAGTAACGTGAGTGGAAAAAATGAAGAATTCCCTCCCTTAGTTTCATGACTGTTCCTAAGAGAATAAAGCTCTATATTTACCAGGCAAGTAGATAAAAATACACACAGAGCAGAGGCCAGGGGAGAGTTTATATAAAATCATACAGAGTCAAATAGTTGGTTGTTCTGCAGAAGCCCACCCATTAATCCTATGTGTCACATTAGACCAGTGTATTTTACCTGGTGAGTAGATTGTGAGACTCTTCTTCCTTAAGCATGATGTAAAATTCCTAAGTACTTATAAAATAAAAAGCAATATAATGAAGGTAGAGAAAAGCTCCTTCTGAAATACATAGAGATTGTTCTAATTAGATAACCATAACCTTAAGGTAATGTGAAAGGACATAAGTACATTGGTTCTGCCTTTCAGTCTTTATCCTGTAAAGTTCTAGTCTCTGTTTAAGTCTTGTATGATTAAGTATAGTCCTGTTCCCATGGCCCACTAACAACACCAGTATTCCAGGAAGGAACAGTGTCTAGTGTCTACTTTGAAAATTATAATCATAATTGCTTGTATTATTGCTTGCTCCAATTGCTTGGAGCTATTGGTTTACTATATTTTTTTCTGAATATCTCATAAGTTAGATTTTGTTAAATCTAGAGACATCTGTGCACTTATAACAGAGAAGGGCTAACCATGGTTTAAGGTTCATGGTTTAAGAAGGAAATCTAATTAGTGTCAACTGCTTTACAACTTGATCTGTTGTTGTGTGTGTGGGGGGGAGGGTTAACTGTGATCCCTTCTCAGCATGTTGAAATAAGGAAAGAACCTCATTTTGTTCAAACTATAGATCTAGAGCACTGAGGAAATGATTCCACGGGTAAGAGCACTTCTGGCTCCTGTTGAGAACCTGGGTTTAGTTCTCAGCATTCTCATGGCACCTACAATGTCTGTAACTCCAGTTCCAGGGGACCCAATAGCCTCTCTGGCTTCTGATTATCCCTGGGTGCACATGGTACACAGGAACTACCAGGAACTACAGAACTACACACAAATACATATACAAACAAATAAATTTTCCAAAGTACAGATCTCCTGCTAAGAATCAGAATGCAGCTTTTATAGTGTCATGTGAGTCTATAGCTAAGACACACACAGAAAAACTAGGTGAAGCTTGAGCATGTGTTGTGAGTTGGGCACAATGTCAGGTGTTTGTAACTTTATTATTTGAGCACTTTAGTTACTAGAGATATTGGAGAATCAACAATAATAGTGTTGCCATAATGTAGCTATTTTTCTACTAGGGGAAGACCTTTACATAGCAATGACTGTATCTAGGGTAAGTAAGTATATGGCTAAGTGAGATCTGATTGGTAAACAATAAGTAAAAATGAGAAAATCATGTGAAGGAAAATCTCAGTCCAAATGGGACTAGTGCTCACCATCCTTCCTTCTCAACTTTGGTTCACCTTAGTTTATAATCCAAGTAGACCATGAGGATGTGTGAATCTTTAGGTCTGAACAGCTTTGAAGTGAGGCCAAGGATTTCCTCAGTGACCTACATGCTTGCTAACTCTTGCATTTTCTACTTTGAGAGATGAGAGGGGATTAATGCAGACTTCTATCCTTGGAAGTTTCTCTCCCTAACTGGGGTGATATAGGGCTTTGCCTTTAGCTTGTTTCATGAAGGTCACCCAGGGCCCCTCTCTCTGTATACATAGGATAAGCAGCCAACCTTAATACTTTTAATAGCACATCCTGTCAGGATTTGTGTGTGTTGCCATAGTTTATAAAAATAAGACAAATTCATAGGAATTAGATCCAGAGAAATAGTCTTAAATGGAAGACAGTCCCAGAATCTTTAATGGATACTTTTGTTCTTGGAGGAAATGTGTTAAGGTCATTGTTGACTGCAGGTGATGAGCAACCCAGTTGGGTGTTCATTCTAAATATATCACTGCCAGAATCACCCTTGGCAGCACCCTGCTTCTTACTTCCACTTGGGATTCCCCACCAGATGGGGAGAGAGCTCATTATTACCCAGAAAGGGAGAATTGATGCTAACACCACAGCAGCATTCAGTCAACCCTTCATTACTCTCCCTTCTGCCCAAACTCCCAGTAGCCTCTGGTGAAAACCTCCACCATGGCACACTGCAAATCCCAAGGCCCCTCACTAATGCTTCACTCTTCAGAGAGGTCATGACTGAGCCGGGCAAGGCTTTCTTTGGCTGCCCCCAGCTGAGTGACCTGCTTTCTCAGCAGCAGGATTTCTCTAATGAGATTGTTTCACAAAGAGAAGAATGAAATCAAGAGTCAGGGGGTTGGATGAAAGTAGTTCTGATGCTCTGAGGCACAAGGTCAGACTGCAGGTAAAAATGAGTCCTTCGACCACAAACGGTCCTGCCGAGAGCCCATGCCACCTTTGCCATATCTTTTTGTAACAATCCATCTCTAAAAGTGTAGAGAGGATGTCTTATGCAAATAATAGGATTGATTTAAAGAAAGCTGGATCGAATATCTAGCATATTTGTATTTTTGAACACTTTAATCATTTTATGCACGGATGTTCCTGTATCAGTTATTTTGGACATATTACCTAACATGACCACAATATCACGGTGTAAATTCCCGGTTCTCCACGTTTATTAAAGAACTGAAGCTCAGAAATACTGAGCAATTTGTCCTGAAACGGAGTGAAAGTAAATGGCACAATGGAGACTTTTCCTCAGTTTTGTCTCTACAATACTGAAGCTCAGATAGAGATACATCAAGAAAGAGACACCTACTCCAGAGATCAGCATTTCAGGGTATATGAAAGCAAACAGAATAGACTGTGGCTTTAAGCAATCTACAATATAGTAGTTGAGACAGGCATGAATTTATATTACAGTAAGACAATATGGAGAAGAATGTGAAAAATTGTTACTCTTAAAACAGGACAATACGGGAAATTATTTGATGATACTCTTGGTGGTATCAGATTAATAATAAATAACTATACTTTATTCTGTTATTTTAGACATAATAACAGCATTTGAGAGAAATATGGTTATTCCTATTTTATATATAGTGAAATTTTATCTCAAAATTGCTGAAAAATATGGGAAAAAGGAAACTGTTTGAGCTTAGGGCTTCAGACCACAATGCAAATACTCTTAGCTTTTACATTATACTAATTGAGTAGCAAGGGAAAACTTGACAGAGAAAATGTGATTCAATTGGGCACGTGAATATATTTTTTTCTAAGAAAAAGTTTTGTCAGGAAAGGGGTGAAGGTCAAGACAAGCAGTAGAAGAAACTTATTCATCAAAAAAGATGAAGGTTAGGGTAACAAGATGGATTCTAGAATCACTAAGTATTCACTTTAGAACAGAGTAGAGAAAGCTCATTGCTAAAGCTAAGACCTAAGCAATGATCACATAGATCGTGTTTTGCATGTATAGCATAACTTATACATTAAAAATAAGAAAGTCAATGTAGAAGAAAGACTGTAAACACAGGGTAGGGCAGACTGTACACCATTGCTGGATCTTTGAGTTTTACTAGGTCTTAGTCTTTTCCAGATCTGTTTCATGACTTCACATAATAGTAAGACACATTCAAGTAGAAATATTTTCCAGGTTACCAGAAGAAAAGAGACCTTGGAGTTGGGAAGGGAGCAATAAAGAAGGGACTAGCAGGGTACAAGTGATTTGAAGAGGAAATCAGAAAAAAATATGGGGGAGATGTTAATTAAGGAGGGGGTTCAAGACAGAAAGCATGGAGAAAGGTAAAATAACAGTAAGGATGTCTGAAAAAGTCATAAGGAATCATATTATTATCTATTTACTTAAAATTTCATACCATGCATATGTCTGCAGAGGAACACTTAATCTGTTAATCCAGAGGCATGGCTCTAGCAAAGGATCACATTGAAAGGCCTGTGTGATAGGTAGGAAGGGATCACATCCAAAGGCCTTTATGAAGGGATCACATTCAGAGGTCTGTGTGATCCAGATGGAATGCAAAAAGAATGTTAGTCAGTCTAATCCTGTCTTCTGTTTGTGCAAATGTTAGGTGAAATGGATTTCTGTGGTTAAGGGAATATAGTACATACCTTTAATCCCAATTCAGAAGGAAGAGTTCAGAGCTCAGAGAGGTGAAGCAGAGACAAGAAGCAGAGCTCAGAAGCAGAAGCAAGGTAGAAGAAGAGGTAGAAGCAGACAAGAGGCAGAGCTCACAGAGAAGCAGAGAGCTAGTTCAAGCAGGCAGTTTGAGTGCAGTCAGCTCACAGATCATTCAGTTCAGGAGAGGCTGAGAAGAGCAGAGCCAGTACAGAATAAGCAGAGAAAAAGCAGAGAATCAGAAGCACACAGGTTACCATTTACAGTTTGGAGTTCACAGAACAGCTCAGAGTGAAAAGAGGTAGTTCAGAAGACAGGTAGTCAGAGTGGGCCCAGTCAATTGTAAGTCTTGGAAGCTGAAATGTTCTAGGTTTATGCTTGCAGATAAGACGTCCCATTTTGAATTATTAGTCTAGGTAGTCCAAGAGACTCTGTAGTAGGTTGTTACTGTGCTTTTTACCCTCTGGCTTAGGGGGGAAATGAAAGATAGGAAGAAATAAAGAAATCTTCATCATCTTTCTTGATTGTCAGGAAAGATAGATGATAGATAGATAGATAGATAGATAGATAGATAGATAGATAGATAGATAGATAGATAGATAGATAGATAGATAGATAGATAGATAGATAGATAGATGATAGATAGATAGAGAAAGAAAGGAGAGAAGGACCTCATTGATGGTCCAAAGCTCCATGTAATAGTCCCAAATCTAATTTCTCTAACCAAAGTCCCTCTGCAGCCATTTGGGTTTCAACCAATATATACTCTGAGCAAAGTTCCTGGAAGTCTAAATGGCATGCAATTATAAGGACAAGCTGCACATGGCAAAATTATGCTTTTCACAGCGGCAGGTAAACAAACCATAGCCAACAGTAATGAATAATCTAAATCAAACTTGCTATCATCCACTATACCTGAGATGGAGACAAAACCATATTCCAAGAACTATTCTCTATTTTTAGAGAAACCAAAATCATAAAACTCCTTCAAAATGTCTTGCTAGAAATCTCCTCAAAAATAGCAGGCTATTGCTATTATTTTTGGTTGCCTCCCAGAAGTTGAAGATAAGTCCCTATTGCTGAAGACATTGTGTGCTTCAGACACAGAACTCAGAATATCTGAGCTGGATATGACATGCAAAACTTTTTGTTGAGGACTAGCTTTCATGGTACCAATAGAATGCAAGCCTTCATGAGAGGGAAGCAATGAATAGTACTATCCAGCCATGAAACCTATGATCAGCATGGCTCTATAAACCTAAGGGTGCAATAGTACACATTGCACATAGATTGACAGTAGCCAACAGCTCTCCTAATTGGACTTAAGGCTCACTCAACAAGAGGGAAATCATGCCTGGGACTGGTTACCTAGCCAACAACTTAGAGACAATGATGTCATGGATTTGATGGAAAATCTATTAGACAAGCATAATTCGCAATCACATTCTAAATATTTGTCCTTATACCCACAGATAAGCGTAGCTCTCATTCCTTATCAAAGGAGCTTCTCTTTATAACAGATTAACCATCACACCATTAAGCCATTACAGAAAACCACAAACAATCATAATGCAGAGAATAAGTGACCTTCTGGTTCGCAGCCCCTAACCAATATACCTAAAACACAACTCCTGCATCTAAAGTCAAGGAGCACTGTGAATGAGGGCTAGGAGGATTGTAAGAGTCTGAGAAACGGAGTCTGGTGTGAGACTGAGTTTGCCAGAACTGTCAGGGAAGCTACAGCATAAAGTCCAAACGATACAATGCCTAAACAAGACCTGAAGGAGAAAAACACCAACATGTTAATGCACGAAGAGGAATCTTATGGAGCCCTAATTCAAGATAAAGTAGTATAGGCAGTTAAGAACTGCTGGGAGTGGGAAAACAGTTTCTCACAGAGAAGAGCCCTAAATTGGTCATCCAATACAGAATGGTCATTCATGAAATAATACACATGCAAGTAAATTTATGGATGGAAAATGTTATATTTATGTATTTAGGAGCATACTTTGAGACACGTATATAACAACAATTAAAGACATAGAGGACATGAAATTGAGTGAGAGAGCAAGTGGGCTATATGGGAGGGGCTGGAGGGAGGAGGGGGAGGAAATGATGCAATTATACTTGATTTGAAAAATAATGTTTTCTTGTGAGACTGGATAGTTAACTTGCAAAGTCTTGGAAGATGCTATGCAGACTTCCCTCTCTCTCTCTCTGTGTGTGTGTGTGTGTGCCCGTGCCTGTGATATGTTTACACAACATGGTAGACTACTAATGACTGTCTCACATGGAGAAGCCCAGAATCTTGCATTTCCTTAGCTCATAAGGCTGAGGCTCCCAGAAGCCTCAATCTGGCTCTGAAAGCCTGAAGGGTTCCCGGAGAGTGGCTGGTCCTTAGTCTGTGCTGGAAGCCTGAAGAAGCTGGTTCTGATATCAAGGAAGGAATGCTGTAGCAACAAAATACGTGAACTTGTCAGCAAGAGTGCCCAGGAATGCCCAGAGGTTTGTATTTTACTTGGTTTCAGGTCCAGTAAGGTTGACAACTAAGTGTAAGCATAACAGGTATTGACACTCTTACCCAGCTGTGAGCTCCACTAACAACAAGACCAACCCCCTAAGCATGCTGTGTGTTCAGTTGTGTAATGGTGGCATTACTGTTATAAGGAAAACTAACTGCACTCTGAGTGGCTTTGAGGCTTCCTCCACATGAGGGAATTTGTACCTGTTTATGAACAGGATCAAAAGCACATGTTAGGGGACATCATGGGCCTTAGGAAGTTAATAATGTTGTTTAGATAAATCGACATAGCATGAACCTGCCTTCTAAATATTTATGTTTACACCCACAAACAAATACTATTCTCTCAACCTTAATTAGAGATCTTTTTTTTTTTCCTTTCCAGGGAACAGTGGTGGATGTGGAGAATTACGGCTGAGCAAGGTGCTGAGAGTAAGTAATGGCTGAGTGCTTGGACCTAAACAAGATATCTTACATCATATCTCTGAAGGTTTGGGGAACATTTTATAAGAGGGAGGAGCAGGAAAAAGAATGAAAAGAATCTCAGTATGTATCTTAAATAGTCTCAACTATCTGACTTCAAAATAACGATGTAAACAAATTAAAGCAATATTTTCCAGATGAGTGTGGCATTTTAATGCCTGTAATCCCAGCACATGAAAGGCTAGGGCACAAGGATCTGTATATAGTCTGAGGCTGTCCTTGATGATATGTTATTTCTCCGACACCAGTAACAACAACGCTGAGGGTGATGGTGATGGTCCCAATTATTAATGTTCATGTCAGAGAGGCAAATGGAATGCAATTCAAATGAAGAGGTAAAGCACCAGCATGGGCAGACATCCTCTGAAGAGCATGCACATGATGGCAATAGGTGACCTATCTACTGAAGGAGAGAGGTAAAACACAGTGAACCCTTTAACCTTGGCTGATAATAATGTGTTTAGTCTTTTAAATGTGTTCTTCAAAGTTTATGAATTGGAAGCTTAATATTCAAGATAATATTATTGAGAGGGAATATTGAGAGGTAACTAAGTCATGAGGACTGTGGCATTGCGAATGATAAATGTCACTAAATGTAGGATAGGCTCTTTATCACTCACACAATGAGTTTCATTCTGGCCTGTGTTTGTTTACACTGTTACCCTTTGACTTCTTTTAAGCTATGATGCAATATAAAAGTCCCTCCAAAATCTCAGCCCTTGACTGTGGGCTTAGCCTCCAGATCTGTAATAAACAAAATTCTTTTGATTATAGTCATTCTGTTATATACTATTATAGCAACATAAAATGAATATTGTAATTTGAGTGTGAAGTATCCTCTATAGGCTCAAGTGTTGGTCCCTAGCTGATAGCACTGTTTGGGAAGGTCATGAGACCTTTAGGGGGTAGAGCCTTTCCAGAGAAAAATGGATCTTTGGAGGGAGGTCTTTGAGACTGCTAATTTGACACAACTTTCTATTCATGCTCTAGTATGGACATCTTGGGACCAGTCAATCTCTTACCCTTACCACAAGGCTCTCAGGCTCTTACTTGCCTACTTCCAAGTCTTTTCCACTATCAAATCCTGTATCCCTCTGGTACTATATGCCAAAATAAACCCCATTTCCCTCAAATTGCTTTTGTTAAGAAATCATATCTCATTCATGGGAAGGTAAATCAAGCAATAGGGAAGAAAGAGAGATAAAATTGAATGATAGACTGAGCAAAGTAAGAGATAACAGATAAGGAAAAATGGAGTGCAGAACTCACAAATGGGAGAGGGTTAAGTGAGGATCATGGTGCAAAGGTTCTTAGTGGTCAAGCTAAGTTTGGACTCTGCTAGGAAGGCAAATGGAAACTACTGAAGGTTGTTCATTGAGCAGCAACAGCAGCAAAGGAAAGAACCATTAGAATCAGACTCTAGAAACAAAAGGTTCAGAAGACTAGCTGGAACTCTACACCCCTTGCTTGGGTAAGTGATAATCACAGTATTTATGCAAATCATAATGATGATGATGAAATGGTACAGAAAATGATCAATAGGCTTTTTGAATGATAAAATCCAGGGAACAAAGAAGAAAAAGTAATCAGGATAAGGCTGGGTAAGTAACTTTATTAAGAGTAACTAGTTCTTATGAGGAAAGAAGAGCTGCCAGTCATGATGACACCGAGGTGCCTGAAAAATATTCATATAATGTGTTCAGTAAGTACAAAAAGTCACTCTTGATTCCACAGCAGCCCAGTTAATGCTAAGGTATATAGTGAGATCCCTGGCACAAGCATAAAGTACATGGCCATTCTAGGTACAGAGAGAAAAGCAACTATACAGCTGCAGTGGGGACAAGGAGAAAAGTTGTGTCAAGCTGCAGCAGTCAGGCCCACTGGGTGCTGGTAATCATCTAGGGAGGAAATAGTAAGGACCTTTGGGAAAGAAATCAGCATGTAGAAGTAATGTGGGCCAGGGAAGCAGAGGCAATGAACGTAATTGATTGATTTCACAAAGTTGGCTTAGAAAGCAAAGGAGAAAGATGAAAATACATTGAAGAATTTAGCATTGTTGAAGGGAAGTATTTTATTACAGAAAACACAGTTCTGTCAATGTCTTTGGATATGACTTTTCAACTCAAAAGCATATATTTATTTACTTTAACACATATTTCTCCGAAATGTTTTCCTTGAATGTATGGCTTATACTGTGTTTTAAAAGTCATATTGTACTCAATGAAGGTCATGTGCAAAATACAGCTATACCATACTTTATTTGAGCTCTTGGAGCTTGAGAAATTGGTTACTGTATTGTGAAAGACAGAGGCACTAGATGAGCTAATGGTTGGAGCAAACATACTACGTGTTTTTATATTAAGTTGGGAAATTTTGTTTTCTTTTCTGCCCATATTGCCTATATCTGGTTCTGTTTCATAGGTAGACATGTAAGTAATAGTTCTTGGTTTGTTACTAATTATTTTTGAAGCACAGGACAAAGTATTTGATTTCTAGAGGACTCAGTGATACATTTTAAACACAAAGATTTCAGACTTGAGAATCTCTTGGTCATATTATAGTTAGAGAATGCTATGTGTTTCAGTTCTTGGCTTTAGATCTATTTAGGGGAAGGTTTTTGAAATAGTATGAGGATATGACTGTCAGTATTAGGATATTAGTAAAGATTTAAGAAAAAAATTCCAGGAATTATTTATTATGGGATCAGGGAAAGTCATGGATGAGATCCAATACATAATGTCTATTCATTTAGAACAAAGAGAGAATGATAATCTCTTAAACTTTTATATAAAATTTGGGAAAGGTAATTTGATGAACAATATCTAAAAATATAGATAAGCAATATTTTATGCGGCTATATTGTGCTCCCAGACATGAGCTTTCTTTTAGTTTACTGTGGGAGGCATGGAGGTTCTTGTGCTCACATGTAAGCATTAGGAGAACTAGGAATGTTAAACACACAGGGTTGTCTTTTAAAGGAGAAAGATATATAATCTGGTTTTCTGCCCAGAAGGGTGGGGGCAGATGTAGTTAATAGCCTGATAACTATTTTGTGCTATCTCTGTGGTCACACTAGATCCTCCCCCAGACCCTTATCCTGAACTTGTTTTTCTCAATCAAACTATAGAACCTACCTTTATAGAAGATGCCACCAAGTATTCCAGTAGTAGGCATACTTATTTTGACAGGTGTTTGACTGTTTCTACCTGTATGTTGCTTACGGAGTGGGAAGAGAAGAGGAAGGGAGCAAAAATTAAGCTTATTTGATACAAGTTGTTTTGCACTATTTTTCTTTCAGAAGTGAACTAGAGTGCAGAGGGCCTGTGGGATGCCTTCTTTGTTGGATAATGAACCACTTGAAAAGTTGGTAGAAAGAACCCCAAAGATGGGAAACTATCATCCTGCCATGTGGTCCTCAAGAACAGTAGACCATGCATATGTGCATACATCCCACCTTACTGGTTAAAGCAGAATCAGAATCCATTGTGCCTGTATGGCTCTGCTATTTTCTAATGAGTTTTTCCTTTTCTCCACTGTCCCTAGAAAATGGCACTAGAAGTCCTAGTTTGAAGGAGTTGGTTGGGTTGTTGTCATGTAATTTCTGATTTCCAACTCTATATGCAACTCTATATCTGTTGCATTTTTTATATGAGAAGACACTCCCAACTCAGCATGGTAGGATGCAGGTGTATCTTTAGGGGAATAGGAAAGGAAGATACAAAGATTTTTCAAATCACGACAATTTCAAGAAATAGCAAAATGCGTTAGTATCTGTAAAAGCTAGCAAGGTGTCATGACACTTCTTGGCTGTAAATAGCACTCTTTCAGAACTGGGAACTTAATTTGAGGTGTCCTACCAGTCTCCCTCTCTTATTTCCCACCACACATGCTATAATACCTGTCCCAGGCAATCCCATCATCTGTGACTCTGTGCTCTGACCAGACTTTCACTACTTTGGTATTAAATTGGATTTGAACTTGGGTCTCAATGCAATTCAGTTCAATTAACATTTGTTGAACACCCACAAGGCAAGGTCTATAACCTTCACTGTAAGTCACATCCAAAACGTTCTCAACAAGCAAATTCAGCTGGAAGTCTGTGAGAACTCTACTTTCCTCTAACACTTTTGGGGCTTTTCAGAGTTTTGCTGCTTAAAACACCTCAGAATTGTGCTAGTGATTCAGTATTATTTGGTAGCTGAGATGTCTAAGAGACTGGGTTTCACTTGGACTTTTATTTGATTTGGCAGGATGGGTCTTGCCAAAGATTTGATAGGTCATGTTGAAACTGTGAGGTCATAACTAGTGTAGACAAAAACTTTAGTTTGTTGTTACTGGCACTTCAGAGATTTAAAATAAGATGTATACTCAGCATCTCTCATGCATTCATTAATTTGGTTTACTTGTTCCAATTACTATTTGTCAATCCATTCTGAAAGGATTGAGTGTTGTAAGAAGAACTTAAATGGGCCTCATGGTAGTCAAAAGACTGTAACTTAAGTAGCTGATTCTAAGTAAACTCCTTAGTCATATACTTTGCAGGCTTACTGATCAATAATACACTGGTCATTAAAAAATGATCTTTATAAGCAATGAGACTATTAGAGATTTAAAATGACTTTGCTTTAACTCTTCAAATGTGTTTAAAACAGTTTGATGGCTGGGATGGTGACTTTAGTAATATTTTCACTATAATAATATTGTTGGGAAAATGATATTTTCCAGATTATTTCCATTGGTCATGGAGACAAGAGACAGTGCTTGAGAAACTTCTTGACAGAGACTGGGATGTGACGCTGGAAGATGATCTTTGATCTATTTTCTCAGGGAGTTGACACAATCATTGCTTTTTCTAACAGTTAAGGAGGAAAGAAGAGACTTGCATGCTAAAGGAAAGCAGCAATCAAAGCCCTGGGATCCAGAGGGGATATGTGGACCAGGGAAGAGGTCATGCCCCAAATTATGTTTTTTCAAACTTCTCATTAAAATATATATTTGAGTCCTTAACACATTCTGAGCATAGTCCTTGACGTTGGAAACACATATCACTGAGCATGAGCACAGCTGCCACACTAAGGTCAGGTAAATTACGGAAATGCAGACTCCATGAAGGGGCATTTGGGGGAAATGCCCAAAGTATGTCTGGGTCACCTGAGACCTTCAAGCTGAAGTTAATAGTAATCATCATTTGGTTAAGTGCATAGACTACATCCAATATTTCACTTAATTTGATTATTCTCACTTTTATACAAGAATGAGTTATCACTACATTAAAGATGCCAGTAAAATGTGATTTGGCTTTTCTTGAGCTTTTAGATCACTGAATTTTATTTAACTTGAAAAATGTATACTTTCTCCATCTATCATATATTTACTTCTCCTTCTATTCATCTATCACCTGTCTACAAATTTACCAATTACATTTCATGCTTTTTATATAAAAACTTTTCAAGGAAAATCTACCATTTTATTTACTAAATCACTATCAGAGGTATGCAGTCTCATCTTTTAAAATTTCACACACAATGATTCAAAACATCAAATTTTACATAAATTATTTTTTTAAAATTGAAATACAGCAGCATAAAAGTATAACGTGGTATGCTTTTATAGCTTTAAAATATAGTGTCTTACCCCTTAAGTAGCCTTATTTTGGACATTCTGGTTTATCAAACACCCTCCCTCTGTTAAGAGGCATATTCACAATATTCTGAATGCTATTGGCCAGTATTGCCCTGTTGCCTACTTATTCTATGGCGAAATTGTTTGCCAACCATGAAAAGGATTACTCACAGTGGTGCTATTATTTATAATTGTCATAAACTATACTATTCAGACTACTGAAATAAGTGTGTAAAAATGGTTTCCATAGAGATGACACTCATTCTTTGTGTAAGTTCATCAAGTGAAACATATCTTTGAAAGAAGTCATATTAAATATTGACAGTGGTAAAAGACTAAAAGTAACTAAAAATAAAGAACATATTGCATTTTGATTATGCTACAAAGGTCTTTAGGTTTTCATTGTACTTAAAAGACTCCCCCTAAAAAAATAATTTATATGAAAATAGTTTATGGGAGAAATGTGGAACAGAGCTCCAACAAGGAAAGCCGGACTCACAAAAATTACTTCATTTCTAAATCAAGAAGTGAGCATAAGAGTACACAGTTATTTGTATACATTGAAAGACTGAAATGCTTTTGGAATACTTTAAAAAATAATTTTTGCTGGGTGGTGGTAGCATATGCTTTTAATCCCAGCACTCAGGAAGCAGAGGCAGACAGATCTCTGTGAGTTTGAGGCCAGCTTGTTCTACAGATTGAGTTCCAGGACAGTCAGAGTTACAATAGAGAAAACCTGTCTTGAAAAACCAAAAATAAATAAGTAAATGAATAAATAGATAAATATTTTCCATGATTGTATTAACTTTTAAATAATTAAGCATTTGGATATTCTATTGCCTTCCTTCTAGGAGTGTTTTCTTTCTTTGTAGTGAGTAGCTACCAAATGATTTAACAAACTGTTAAGATCAATAATTACAAACAGTGTTTAGGGTCACATAACATGAGGATACATTGGTATATTTGAACTATTCCTGAATAACATGAGTTGTAATTGTACAAAGTTTTAATAAAGAGTTCCCTTACATTCAAGAACAAAGATAAACCACATATAAAAATGTAACTGTCCAGATATATCTTATTAAGCATAGATATGTCAGTATAAAACCATTAGTGCTAAGTTTCTTTAGATTAATAATTGCACTCATACGATTTCCACAATAAGTTAAATGGTAAGTCACTAAGTTGGAACACACCTACCATCTATAAATGCACCTTCCTTAGGAGACACTGAATACATTTACTCCAACATCAGCACATTGGCTAATTTTTCTTGGATACTCAGTACCAAAAGAACAAGTAGTCAGTAAACACCAGTATATTGTAAGAACATAGGTCTAAATAGTTTTCATTCTGTCCATCGCATTGGTTTTAAGAAGCCAGGTCTATGACTTGGGACATTTAGGAGTTGAATTACAAAGGGAAGGTCATTGAATATAGGTCACAGATGAACTGGTATTTGTTACAAGATTAATTTTTGTAAAGTACTAGAGATCTTCCACAAATGATGAAGGTTCTCACAAATAATGAAGATTCAGCATTCATAGGTTTTCCATGAAGCTCAATATTGGTTTCCTCATCTTAAGAGTTACAGAAATTTAAAAGAAAGAAAGAAATAAGACATATAAAGTAGAGAAGAACAGGTGAGCCTTCAAAGATCCAGGGACCTGGGTCTGTGAGCCTTTTATTGCATCAAATGGCTTCCTTCCATTCTGAAAACAATTATTGACTGTCACAGTCCCACTAACTTATTTCACTAATTTTGCCTATGCAAAAAAATAAAGATCAATAACAAAGGACTACTATTTCTTGTTTTCTTCTAAAAAAATTGTAGTTTGGGATGTTATGCATAACTCATTTTCATGTTTATTTTTATATGGTAAAAATAAGAGTTCAGTTCATTATTGAATATACAGCAGATTAATTGACAATTTCCTTGTTGTATATTTTTGTTATTCTTGTCAAAATTTGTTGAACCATGTAAGTGAGGTTTGTTTCTGGCTTCTTTATTATGTTTCTTTGCTTTATATATTTGTTTTTTTATGTTAAAATTGTGTTGTTCTGAGTACTTTAGCTTTATAATATAGGATGAAGCCATACAGTGTAATGTCTTCAGTTTTGTTCTTATTTTGAAACTATTTTGGCCAACTTTGGTTCAACACAGGTACCATATGAAAAACTATAATTAATTTTTGTCTGACACATAAAAGCATAAATATTTTACATGTTAGTGAGACAATAAAATGTTTGTGTACATACATATATACATACATATATAGGTATACTTATATATGTATATGTATATGCATATATATGTATGCATATACACATTATGTTTAAGAGAGATCAAACATATCTATTTCGTCAGATGTTTACCATTTCTTTCATTAACCATTTTCTGTTTCTGTACATGAAAGGAAGTAGACAAACAACAAAATGAATGGCCACTTAGGAAAAAGATGGAAAATGTACATTGTAATGTGTATACAATGTATATATGTACATTTTGCATTATAATGAATTAAATGTTCAAATCATATGATAAACTCATTGCAATTACCGGCAAGAGCTAGCAAATAACTGTGTTAGAGAGTGAGAAATGGACTCAGCCATTTTTTTCTGAAGATGATATTAAATAGCCAACAGGTGTAGGAAATCATGATCAATATCACTGGCCATCAGGGAAATGTAAATTAAGACTGCAATGGACTATCATCATTAAATAGAAAATGAGACAACTGCCTTCGAAATGACATGAGATGAATGTTGCAAAGCACCTGGGGAAATGAAAACCTTGTACATTGCTGTGGGAATATAAGGTGGCAGAGCCATTATAGGAAAATTAAGTGATCCTCAGAACAGATTAATTAAACACAGGATTGCCATGCGATGCAAAGACTCTACTTTTCAGTACATTTCCAGAGGAAATACGAAAGTCTTATCACAAAAAGATGGTTATACCTTTGTTTATTGCATTCTGATTTGTACTAATCAAGATGATGGAAACAACCATAAGGCTCATCGGCAGATGCATTGACAATGAGCATGTAGCATACATACACAATGGACTGTTTAGCCATGATGAAGAAAGCCATCCTAGCATTTGAGATGACATGAATGAAAACGGAGGATGCTACAGTAAGTTACCACAAGAAAAATGCCAGATAGTCTAATGAACAGAATTGAGATGACTATGAAGAGATTCTACGAATCTAATGAATTGTTTGGGTGGGGAAGAATGTACTAGGTAATTGAACTGTGATAATTATTGCACACTGTATACATATGCCAAATTACCACACAGCAACCTTGAGTATAGACAAATGCTGTTGCTTAAATATTTTAAAATATATTATTGTATTCTGTTGTTTCTAGTTTGTCATAACTTGATATGTTTCAATAAATGCTACTAAGATGAAAATAAGGAAAAACCAGCTGTTTGTCTACACAATTCAGAAAAAAAACTGAAGGTGTATACTCTGAAAAGACAGAACCAGAAGGAGGGGTTAAAAAATAGATGAAATGCTTTGCAAACAAATTTAGCATCTCTTTTAAGGTCCATCATAAATGATATCTAGCTTCTATATATCTTCATTACTTTCTCCTTTATATGATAACCTGAATCTCATCACCAAGGGTTAGAATTCTATCAGTATTCAAAGACAAAAGTTATCTACCCATAAAAACTTTGTCATCAAAGACAGATGGTAAATATCGAGTCAGAATCTCCTCTGTAAGCTGATAATTGCCTCACACTGCTAAAAAAAGCAGTTGTGGGGTGGAGAATACGGACGTTAATACGCTAGAACAATAGACCAAGATTTTATTCATTCTCTTATACACAAAATTGAACTTCTGCTCATCCCCAAAAGGGATATCTGTGCTACTTTCCTAAATTCAAGGCTTAGGGACTATGATGGAAGAGGGGGTGGAAGACTGTAAGAGCCAGAGGTATGGAAGGTCTGGTATAAAACAGTGTCTTCTGGACATAACAGGACTGATGCACTCGTGAACTCACAGCAACTGTAGCTGTTTGTAGAAGGCCTGTACAAGATTATCCAGTCAACCTCTTGGCCTGGATGAGGAGGGCTTCATGAGAGCATACCCCTAACTGAGGAGCTATGAACATTCAAGTCTGCTGAGGCAGGGAGAGTGAGTTTTCTTTAAGGGTAGCTCAGTATATCAACCTATCCTATAGATTGATAGATCAACCAATCCCAGTAGATCAACCCTGCTTCACTGGGGCAGCTCTACATCCATAAATATAAAAGCCAGTGTTTAGAAAAAAAAAGGACTGGAAGTTAGGAGGTGGGGAGGTGGGATATGTTACAGGAAGGTGTGGGGGATGAAAGAGAGTTAATGTTATCAAAACTCATTGTATTAAACCATCAAAGAATAAATAGCAACATTTTAACTAAACAAATAAATTAAATAAAGATATTTGAACTGTCATTTTTTTTCATTCACATCTGTACCTTTTCCATCACTTAATAAAAATGAGAATTATTCTTCTGTCACTAAGCTTTTAAGGTTTATTTTTATTTTAAATGGATGATGTATTGCCTACATATATAGCTGAACATCAGTGTGTGCAGTGCCTACAGAGGTCAGAAGAGGGAGCAAGATCCCCTGGTACTGGAGTTATAGATGGTTGTGAGTTGCCATGTGGGTGCTGGGAACTGAAGCTGGAATCTCATAAAGAGAAGTCAGTGCACTTAACCACTGAGCCATCTTGCTAGCCCAGTCTTCTCAAGCTTTCTTGTGAATGAAAAACCCTAACAGTTTTAACTCTGTGAAAATGTCTACTTCTACTCTCTACTTCTAGAACTGCCACTTCTGTAGGTCTGTGGTAAAGCCCATAGATATTTTCATAGCTATAGGAAATTTTTCATGTGAGGGCACTTCCTGATCATATTTTTAGATCAAATTTGGGAAACTGGGTAAAGACCTTTATTAAATGTTCAGGTCTATGTTGATGGTCAAAATAGTGCCAGACCTGTTGGGACACACCTGCACTTGAGAGGTTGAGACAGGAAGATCATGAATTTAAGGCCAATCTGGGCTGCAGACACTCTATCTAAATATAAACAAAAATTGGGATTTGAATCACCGTATCATCCATAGTTTTGACATACTGCCCCATACTGTTCCAACATAGCTGCTTTACTAGTACTTTATGAGGTAGCTTTCAGAGTTCATGGGAAGGAACGGAGCACAGACTGAGAATGATAGACATAGTTTTGTTTTGTTTTGTTTTTTCAAACCTGTTCAGCAAACTGAGCATAAACACAAATTAAGCAGAGCTGAAAGCAAGAAAAGATCATGTGAAACTAAGGTTCAAGGGATGAACGCATTTGAAATGAGGACTTAAAGGTGACCATTTATGGGGTGGGGAATCCTAACAGAAGAAGGTCAAAAAGAACATGGGAAATAAGGTTCCACCTGAGGTAATCAAGTTAGGTCAAAGACCCTGACCCTTATCAAAATTGTTTGGAAGAGTTTGAGGATCTTACAAGAGTCAGCTTACAGGTCTTTACCCATTCTTTCCTGATCTAGTTATTATATCTCTTCAGAATTCTTTTTCTTTTTTGACATGAATCTTCCTAGACACCCATGATATGGACCTCTCCTGGGAACTGGGAAATAGCAGTTCCTCTCACTTTCATGGGGTGTCATCCTCTCTCCCCTCAACTTCAGATTCTATTCTTCACTTAGAGAAGAAATTGGATGCCGATTTCAGAACTGTTCTGGGTTCAAGTGACTTTTTTCTAGAACGAATGAAAGGTACCCAGCTGAGAACTGCCAAATTATTTGATTTTAAAGCCCTTCAATGTTAATTTCCTTCAGCCCTACACCAAACATATTCCTTATCTGATAGACATGTGTGTTTTAAATAAACTGTTCTCACTCTAGTGGCCATCTTACCTAATACTGGAACCAAAAGGCACAGATGAAGAACAAAATTCCCTGCTCCTTGCCTTTCCTTCTCTTCCCGCCTCTGGAGAGCATCTGGTGGGATCTGGGGCTGTAGGTAGCTCTTAGAAGATATCATTCTGCCAAGACTGACTATATCAGTCCTTAAACAAATCCTCAGGGAAACTCCCAACTGCCTTCTGTTTCTCTTCCTCCCTAAGGGAAAATGGGTTTCCTAGTAACTGTCTTATTTCAGAGCAGATTGCCAGAAGCTGTCCAAATGGCTTATGTTCTAGGGGCTCCTTAAGAAAACGGTTCATAATCAAACCCACGGTGTGCAGCATTAAAACTATCGACACAGTTTTCCCACAGTAGTTAATGAGGGTGATGGCCGAGGTTAGCAGTAAATTTCTGATGCTATACTGTCATGGGGCCCCTCTGGGGTAGAAGTCACAGCTAGCAGAAGCCTTTTGGGTTCTTGCTACTCCCTTCTCAGTAGGAATGTCCTTGCTTGATCTGTGTGGAGAAGGGCTGAAGGTGAAGTATAAGCTCTCACTGAAAGTGAAAACTTCCCAACCCCAGGCAGTTAAAGACACTCTCTTTGGATGCCTGCATTATTATCATTGCCATCAATAACTTGATAGTTTGTCTCTTTGAAATTCAACCTCACGTTTCAAGTTGAATCACCGGAAATTGTCAGTTCAAAACTTAAAAGGGGACTCCATCGGCTAAGTATTGAACTACCTTAGACCCCGCCCTCCCTTAGACCCCACCCTCTTGATAGTGTCCTTGTTCCTGGTGGTAACAAAAAAAAAATGAGTTTGAAAGCCTGTCATTTCCAAAATGTTCTCAACTACCTTGTCTGGTGTTCTTAAAACTAAAGCAATGAATGGTTTTGTGTGTGAGTATGTGTGTTAGCTATCTTTATCTTCATTTTAAAAAAGTATAAAACTTGAGACCCAGAGAGTTAAGGTACTGTTCAAGATCACATATCTTGTAAGGTACAGTGAGAATTGGAATCTAGGACCTATTCTACAACCTGAGCTCAATCATTTGCTATAGCTTTTCTCTGGTTTACTGAAGCATATTTCATTCCTTTGTACTGTGGGCTTCCTTGGACTAGTTGTGCTATCTCAGTAGATTCCTGTGGGCAACCCTACCTTCCCCAAATCTGCCAAGCAGAAGTCATTAGTGTTTCCAGACTGATCTTAAATGTTATTTCTTCTGATTTTCCTCTTGTCTGTATTTCTCTAGTCAGAAATGGATTCCATATTTTTCTTGATTTTGCACATTTTTTATCTCATATAAAAGTATATTAGTCTACACGTAAGCTATTTTGCACATTGTTATTAGCACACATGGAGTCAATGTGCCTTCCCATGTGCCTTCACCTATTTGTAAATACTCTCTGAATCCCCCCTGCAACACATGTGATTCTTACTATTTTGCATTCTCTACTTGATTACTCAGTATAAATTCTCAACTTGTGGTTTATGCAAATCCCTAAAAGACTTTATCAATATTTGCCATATGGTGGGCTTTTAGCAAGTATCTATGAAATGCAATTTGCTGAAAACATTTTTGGATTAATCTGGGTCAGAGCTTAAAGTAAGAACTTCTCCAAATTAGGTATCCACATATGGGGATGTCAGCTCCTGGGTCTCTGTCTCCCATGTGGATGACTTGGGTTGTGATATGAATTTATGGGTTCTACAAAGCTTCAGCTATTTTAAACAGGGGGTGGATGACAGGCAGGAGAAAGTAAATTGCCAAAGGTCGTACAATGTTGAAGTCACAGAGCTACTGAACTGTGAATCAGATCACCTTCACACTGGTGCAATATTCTTTTTACTACATCATGCTGACACAAACAGAGTAACTGGTGACATTTAAAATATCTTGCCATCAATTTTTCTTGTCCTGGAGTCCAACAAATTTTCTCAAGTAATATAACTGGAAACTTTAGAACAAATCAGACCCCAACTTTAAGAAATACAGTTATTTTCGTCGAGTTTTAGAAGCAGTTTCCAGGCTTTAATGTCCATCAACTAATGAATCAATAATAAAAACACATATCTACACAATGGGCTATTACTGAGCTGTTAAGAAAATTATGATATTTACAGGTAAATGGATGGAAATGGAATCAATAATCCTAAGTGAGATAACCCAGACTCAGAATGACAAACTTCTCATATTTTCATTCATTTGTTAAAGTTATCTTTGAATCTTCGATATGCATGTTTCATTTGGAATATCCATAAAGGGCATGGAATTAGTAAAGAACCGTGGAGGGCATTCAAGTGAAGGGACAGGATAAAGTGTTGTGAAGAGTTAAAGAGAGACTAATAAAGCAGGAAGGGTTAAATTGGGGTGAGAGATAGGATAGCAGGGGTAGAGGAAAGAATATTGGGAGAGATAAATAGCACTGAAATCTTTATTAAAAGGTCATGTGGAAATGTACTACTGCAAAAATTTCCTAAAATTATATACATATATGAATATAAAGAGTTTAAGCAGAGATACCCTATAACAAGGGAACAATATTTCTACTAACCACAGGATAACAAATAGTCTAGTTCCAGGGGTGAGTTACTTATTTGCAGTTGTTGATCAGTGGTGTCCAACAGACTCCCTCAATCAAAAGCTATTGCCTTTGCCTTTGTTTATCCTCCAGAATGTGACGCTGAAAGACTACTTCGGAAGATACCACATACTTGAGTCATAAAACATGAGGAAATCAAACTATTACTGACCTGGAACCTCCATTTCTACCAGCTAGCTTTCATAGGCTGGAAGGTGTTAGGCATACTACTGGAGGAGGAAAATAATCGTCAGTTGTTTCAGCTGTGAATCTGGTGAACTACAATAATGACTCACCTGGCAAGGACTCAACTACTGATGCAATAGTGACACGAACATCATAAGAATAACCAACCACATTCTGATTTGATTTAAGTCTCACTTCAAAAGGTGAAGTCCATACCTGGCACCATTATTGGGCCAAGAACATGTAGCTAGATGGGTTGCAGGCCCCAGGGGAGAACCTACTACTATTATTTTGCTAACACAGTCATAATAGCTTAACTTTGTACACATATATTAAAGAAGGTCTTGATTCTCATCAGAGAATCTTTTTTTTTTCCAGTGGATGGTACTTAACACAGAGACATACAGCCAGTCATGAAGCAGAAAATCAGAGAACAGGGAATGCTCAGCTCTAAACAGGATATTTATATCATATTCCCTCCTCCCAAGGCTCACCGATCATTGTGGAAGATGGGGGGAAGATACTGTAAGAGCCATAGAGAGTGAATGACATTGTTTTTTAGACACAACAAGGAAGCTGAACATATGAACTCACAGCAGTTGAGAGATGCACAAAAACTCTATAGGCTCAGATCAGACAAAAGTCTCAGAATGGAGGTAAGGATGGCAAAAGCCCCACTTCTACCTAAGGAGTTATTGAGAGCCAATAGGCTCTAGGAGAGGCAGGTCAGTTCTCTTTAAAGGTGTGGTACCTGGTGGGTTGACTCCCCTCCACTGAATGCCACAAGTTCAGAGAGTATATGGGCACTACAACTGTGCTTGATGGGTTTGAAGCAAAAGAGGACATAAATTGAGGAGGCAGAGAAAACGCCTGGTTCTAAAGGGAAGTTGGTAAAAGGGAAGGATGTGAGCGAAATACATTGTATGAAATTATAAAAGAATGGGAAAAACGAGAGGAAAAATTAAAAACAATTTGCATTTAATGGAGTCTTCACTATCACAATAATTCTGCTCAAGTGGATGACTCTCAGTTATTCACAGGTGGGTCACCAAAAGAAAATCCTATTTTTGAGTTCTTATTGATATTATTGCCTACTCAATTCAGTAAATCTTTGTTAAGGCAGCTTTATTCTACTTTTCTTCTGAATTTTAAGTTATAATATTTAAGGAAAAATTGTTTTATTGTCAAACTCTTAAGCACAACTTCATTTTTGAGTGTCAATTATAGATATTCTTACCTCAAAATAGGTATAGGAGATATTAATTAGCATAATTTGCCTACCACAATGTACAAACATAAAAATATCATATTGTATAGCCCAACTAAACGCAACTATCTTTTTTATTTGTAAAGAAAGCCTACTAAACATTTTTGTATAGAAAATAGGCAGAAAACGGCCAAGATCGCAAAAGGTCAGCAACTGTTGATTCAGAGTATGTGGCCAAGACCGAGAGAAAGCAGCCGTTCCGGCATCAGGACCATGAGGGGTCATGATCCTGGAAGCTGAACAAACTTTCCCTGAAGACTTTATGTCCATTTCCAAGATGCCAAGAAATATAGCAGCAAACAGCTGCTAAAAGATGGAGAACGCTCAGCAGAGAGTATACTAGCCTCATGCTAGCAAATGAAAATGAGAATGAATCCTGTTAAAGAGCTTGGCTATGTAGCACCTGAAACAAAGGTGAGTTAAAAAAAAAAAAAAACCTAACTGAGAATAGAAGCACATATAGGATAAATAAAAAAGATAGTGATGCGATCATACAAACATCTATACTCATGTTGTATAAAAATACAGGAAACAATGCAATGTTTACCTGGATGGTTAGACGGGTTACCAAAATATCAAATCATGCATTGTTTCAAAGAGACACCCTTTAAACACCAGGACACAAACACAGCAAATGTGAAAAGTAATAAATAAAAGATGCATCATACAAACACGAAGCTAAAAAAAATGCTCCCATAGCTAAAATGGAATTAAAGCCAAAATAAGGCAGAGGTTATCAGAGGTAAAGAAGTGTATCCATAATAATAGAAAAAACAATAACCAGAAGACATACAGCTCTGAAGCGAGGTGTACATAGCTGCACAGCCTCAAAATGTATAAAGCAGATATTGTCTCATCCAAAGGGAAAAATAGGAAAGTTAGCAACCATAGTAGAATAATATTTTATAACATGAGATATAATAAGGATACAGAGGATATAAAAATTGAATTGAATAGTGACCCATTTAATTCACATAAAGCACTATGCACAGCCATAGGATAAATCACAGTTTTTCCCAGTGTGTCTGGGAGATTCACAGAAATTTACCATATCTTGGGAAAGACTCAAAAGATTTGAAAGGATTGAGACACTTCACAGAGCGTGTTTTAGGATCACAGTAAAATTAATCTAGGAATAAACCATGAAAAGGTAGCTAGAGAAGCTGCAAATAATTTACATGAAGCAACACTTATAAATAAATTTGGGTCAAAAAGAAGAGAAAAAAAAAAACCAGTGGAAATTGGAACTCTTTTAGATAACAATAAAACACACACCAAAACTTGAAAAGAAAATTGAAATTCTTTCCAGGAGTCCATTTCTATGGGGTTTCAAGTATTTATCCCTTAATTTATTTATCTCTGCGTGCCTACATCAGTTTATGTGTACCATGTACATGTAGGTGCTGAGGGAGGCTGGAAGAGTGCCTGGAACTGGATATCCAGGTACTTGTGAGCGAGAACTGAAGCAGGGTCCTAGCTGAAAGCAACAAGTGCTCTTAACTGCTGAGCCATATCTCCAAGATCCCAATTTAAGTTTTTAAATATATATACTTAAAAATACAGAATTTAATGGTATGATTTCTATTTCAAGCAATTATAAAACAATATTGAGTATTAAAATAAAAGTAATAAGAGGTAGAAATAATATAACCTAAATTGTATATATACTATGAAGAATATAAGCACTAATATCATTTCTATGAACAGATTGGACACTAATAAAATGAAATACAGTGAAAAAGTCCATGTAATATAGTTAGCAAAGAGACACCCATCATAAATTCCTTATATCAAGAATAAATGGTTATAAAATATTACAGAATTCAGTGGCACTAACAATGCGGTAACTGTTTTACTTTTGTAAAATTTTGTAAAAATAAATTGTAAATTTTTAGCAAATTAATATAAATCCCAGATGAAAATAAGCTGTATTTTGGAAAAAAATATCAAAACTATATATAGTGTCAAAAAGTTTAGATAAAATTAACCTAATATAGTTTTAAGAAACTTAAAGTATAATTAAAATCTTCTTATGAAGTTTTAAGTATCTATTTATAAAGAGAATGGCTATCATTTATAATAATATTTTACTGAAATTCTCAGATAATGTGTTAAGGAAGAAAAATCTAAAGCAACCATTAGTAGAAGATTGTAAAAAGCTTTAAATGGAACACATACATAACACCCAGTGAAAAGTATAGATACTAAAGCATATGTATTATTGAACACATTTCTAGTAAAATAGTAAAAAGTAAAGCCTGGATAAATTCATAGACACCTATAATCCCAGCACTCATTAAGCAATGTGATTGCTGTGATCTTAAAGGCAGCTCAGTATACATAAAAAGTTACAGGACAACATGGGAAATCATCTGAAAAGCAAATAAGAAACAAAAGATTGATCTAGTTCCCAACTAGAAGCTTTACTCTTACTAACTTGCATTCATGGTGCTGAAAGAAACTTGGTGTGCTACTAGAGGAGAAAAGTGATCATTAATACTATCCATCTACAAATTCTGCAACCTACAACAGTAACTGGACTTCAAGATACTGGCATTAGTGGCACACATGTTATGGGAGTAACCAACCACCTTTTAAAATTGTATATAATGCTCTCTCATGGGGTCATGAGAGGGAAACTATACTTGACACTGCTAATGTTTCTAAGAGACTGAGACTTAGGTCATTGGACCTGGTTGGAAAACTACTACTATTATTCTGCTTAAGAAGCATTGCAATAAAATAACATGTAATGACATGTTGTTATACCCATTGATCCGTGCATCAGCCAGACCTCATCAGAGAGTCTTTTTGCAGTAGATGATAAGTAACACAGAAATCTGCAACTGGACAATGTACAGTGTGCAAGTCTTTCAAGCACTGAGCCAAAGGGATGCCTTTAACAAACCCCTTCTCTCAACATTCAGGAGTCTATGCAGAAGAGGGGGCAGAAAGATTTTAAGAGCCAAAGGTGGTAGATAACACCAAGGAAACAGCATCTTCAGACACAACAGAGCAGATGTATATATGAGCTCATATAGACTCTGAAAGGGTGAACAAGACCTGTACAAGTCAACCTAACTTTGTATTCAGTTCCCCTTCTCTGTGCTAGGATTTTGCAGCAAGATATATAAATGCCCCAAATAGAAATATCAGCTTCAGAAATAACAGAATTTACTGTAATAATTAAAATTATCACTGTATTTTATTGTATACTAATATTGGTGCAACGTGCTTTGTTATTTAATGTAACATCACTAAGAACAATATGCAAAAGGCCATTAGCCCTATGTTACAGATAATGAAACTCTGCTTTACAAGAATGAAATAATTTGACTGAAATCTCAGAAATAGTAGATAATTGGTAGGCTATTTTTTTTCTCACTCATTAAAATATCTGAGAAAATCGATTTGTAAGGAGGAAAGACTTATTGCAGTTCTTGGATTCAAGTTTCAGCTCAGAGTCACATGACTCTGTTGCTTCTGGGTCTATGCTGAAACAAAACACCACAATAAGGAGTGCATGCTAAAGGAACGTACTCACCTGCAAGTGACCAGGAAGTAAAGAGAGAACAGGGCTGAGGATTCAATACTCCCTTCTAGGCTGTGCCCTGTGTGCTAACTTTCTTCCTTTCTGTCTTACCACTTAAAGATTATATCATCTCTCAATAGTTCCCAGACTTACAACCATGCCTTCAGACATACAAAACTGGAAGGCATTTAAGCTCTGAACCATAACAGTAGAGCTTGGAACTGAATTTCCTTCAGGCTGCCTCAGAGGCTCTTCTCAGTTAGGACATTTCACCCATTTTCCAGCAAGACTGCTAACAGAGATTGTTGGCTGTATTTGCATTCAGGACAACTCCACCAATTGTTGCCCATTTATAAATCATGCACAACCATTTGTTTTGTGTAATTTTTGAAGAAATTATGCAGCCAGTTTAATGGGTGGGTTTATTTTCCATTACAAATTTTTGTTCTGAGCTGTTTGTACATCCCAGCCACGGATAGAATGAAATTAGACCAACAATGAGTATCAAAAGCCATTAGTGAAACAGCATTAATGAGATGAAAGATGAACTATTCCTCTCTTTCTACACACACATACACACACACACACACACACACACACACACACCCACACACACCAACTATGATGAGCCAAATAGAAATTTGTTTGGAAAATTGTCTTCAGATTTTCTCCCATACTGCCTTCTCCCGTTTCCCTCATCTTCTTTCTCATCAGGATAACTTGGTCCATGATCTACTGAAAAAAATGCTGATATAAGTCATTTCCATAAATATGATGTAAGAAGCTTAACTGGATAAAGTTTATAGAGTCTTAGAACACAGGGGCCTCGAAACACTCAAATACTTCACCCTGTTCTACAAGTCACCACAGAATCTCCCACACATCTAGTGACAGGGTTCTTCTACACATTGCTTTAAGCACACTGTCCTGTTTTCTACGTCTTTAGTCCTTTCCTTCATTGTGACCTTTGGTCCTTCTAACCCCTCTGCCCTGACTGTCATTGCTCAGTGCTTGGAAGGGTTGGTTGTTCTTACCTTCTAGGTATCCTGCCATATGTCTCCTTTTGTGAGAGGCTAGCCCTGACCTCCTGAGATAAAGCAAACAGTTTTGCTCCCATCTCACATTACTTTAATAATTGCACTTGTTACAGTCAAATGTAACAGTCTAACAACATCGTGTTCATTTCTCTTGCTGCCTGTTTATGTTTGCTTTATTTCCTCAAGTTTCTTTCCAATTCTCCATTAGCATGTTCTATTCATAAGTATTTGGTGAATATTTGTTGAAGGTTTATTTAAAATTAATTTACTTTATTTCTAAGCCGGCCTACTTAAAACATCTTTCCCCCAACCATCTCTGGCATCTAGGCTGTGAAGGGCAGCTTGCCTAAGACCACAGATCTACCAAGAAGAAACACATTGGTTCTGCCGTTTGATGAGCCACAGAGTATACTGCCTCACTCTCAGGCAATTTTCCACTTGGCTCTATGAGATCCTGCTGATGGGGTGATATGGAACTTCCTGCTTATTTTGTAGACAGGCATCAAGGTAGTGCCACAGGAAGCATGAACCATCTGTTCTCAATGTGAAAGGACATTTTTTTTTTTTTTGCTTTTTAGCAAGAGGCTAGTGAAATTAAAACAGACAGTAAATGGAGAGAGAAGGAGTAGAGGTAAAGCACAGATCTCTCAAGCATTCCTGCACAGAGCTAGAACTCATACTTGCTAACAGCAAGCCCTTTCAATGTTGTGGCCAAATATAGATGAGAATAAAAGGACAATATATTTGAAACCAATCATATACTTTTAAGATGTTTGGCAAATAAAACAACTTCTTGTCAGGAACCTTTCCTTAATTAGATGGCACCTTTACCATAGTCTTTGATCAATGATTAAGACACTGGTCTAGCCTTTTAAAATAGCCTCATAATTATTTCCTCTTACTACATCACTTCTTGTTGCCAGACTGGCTTCTGTTGATTCCGGACCCCATGGGCTGACTTAGTGTGAGTCGTTTGTGCCAGGCTTTTTGTATATGCCTGGCATTGTTCTTCTACTTCTTCATGTCCTGATGTTTCATCTTGTAACCTGGTGGCAAACCTTGACCTCGTTATAAATCTATATAGGATTTTTCTTTAAAAATAATCTTTAAAATATATTATATGTTTACTCATGTTCTTGGCTTAGTCCTGATAATCTTTTTACTGAAATATATCTTAATATTCTATGTTTTTGTCTCACAAAATTATACTGACATCAAACTTTATTAATTCCTTTACTAAAAAGTATTAACCATCTACTGTACGGAAACATTGTATGAAGTCCAATGGATACCACCACAAACAAATTTAGCATAGTACCTGCTCTCCAGGGATTTAGAGGTGTGTATGAGACACAGATATTAATTTTTTTATTTGATTATTTTTTACCTTATTATTGAAGATTTATGATTTAATAAATTTCACAAATACACATACAATATTTCTTGACAAGTTTAGTTACTTGCAGTCTAAAGTGTAGACTCTATCAGTTTAGAAAATCGACTTAATGGTCCTTACATTTATTTTACTTATTTATGTATTTGTCTTCTCTCATATAATACATCCTGGAACTCCTCCTCCCCTCCCTCCACTCCTCTCAGATTCCCTATTTCCCCTCCCTTCCAAATCTACCGCTACCATCTCACCCACCCTTACCCCTGTCTCTCTCCAGAAGAGCAGTCCTCCCAGGGTTACTGCTCAAACAGTATATGACAAGATGGAACAAGGCTGGGCACTAATCCCTACATCAAGGGTGGACTAGGCAACCCAGCAGAAGAATAGGGTCCCAAAGGCAGTCAAAAGGATCAGAGGCACCCTCTACCCCTACACACTGCAGTCTATAGGAGCTCCACAAAACCTTCAAAGTAGACAACAACAAGACATATCTAGGGGACCCTCCAGGTTCTATTTCTGCAGCTTTAGGGTCCATGGGTCCCCAAAAATTCCAGTCAGTGAACTCTGTTGACTCGTTCTTGGAGACACAGATATTTAAACAAGGCACTGTATTAATTACTAATGAGAAGAAAAGAGGGATACTAGTCAGCAGATATTTATGTGTGTGTGTGTGTGTGTGTGTGTGTGTGTGTGCATTCACTTATTTCAAACTCTTGGATAAAATGATATGAAAGCTGATATATGAATCATAAGAAGGAATGTGCCAGGTTCTGGCTCTGAGCAACATCTCTTCAGTAGTTCAGTAGTGTTTGGCACTACACTGTACTTGTGTGGCTGGTCAGGGACTCATGAGCCTTTGAAGTAACCATAACCCTAATCTCTAATATGAATGGTACTGGTCCTGTGATGGTCTGAGGTTTAACCTCAGGTATTAGGCAGGCAAATGAGTGCAGTCTCTGACAACACTCATTAGGCCAGCATTGGCTATTCTTTTCACAACTTTTATAGCATGCTGGGAATATAGTTTACAGTTGACAATGTACTTATCTAATATATACGACAAGGCCATGGGTTTTAATACCCAGATTTGCCTTTAAGCACAGAAAAAAAAAAAAAGTAGAGTTTTCATAGAAAATGCAAGTTTCCATCAAAGATAAGCAATCAAACTGAGGCATATCACAGGCCCACAAAAGTGCCCCTGTTCAACCTCAGGCTAGGCACACCTACTGCCTTGTATGATTAGAACTTTTAAGAAGCGCTTTTAAGCTCTGCCATGATCAGTTTTCATATAGCCCACATAGCCCTGGTAAGATGTTTACAACGAGATCAGGGGAAAGACCCGACAAGACACTGGGCTGTCTGAGGTCTGTGCATTGGGGCCCACACTGCACATCCCGAACCCTGCCACTGTGCTCTTGTGGTTAAGATCTTCATTCTTTTAGCCCTAATCTCCCTACAGACTTCTTGAGAGAACACACATCTTCCTATTTCTCTGCTGCTAGGGGCTTTCGACACTTAAAGCTTACTTTTTTGTTTGTTTGTTTTGCAACAGGGTCTTACTGCATAGTTCTGGCTGGCCTGGAACTTTCTATGTAGCTTAGGCTTGCCTCAAACTCATAGGGAACCCTCTGCCTCTCCTACATAGTGTGTGGATTAAAGGCAGGTGCCACCACACCCAGCTACAAAGTCTAACTTTTTGGAAGATCCTCTTTAAATATACCCATTACAAGTAGTTACCCTAAAACCTCGGAACCATCTTTGAAGTTTCAGTTTGTACAAAATGATACCATTTTCTGAAAGATACATGTCCCATTCAGGTTTGTTTATTTTTGTTGTATTTTATTATTATTATTATTTAGACACCTGTTTTCTCACAAGAGACAAAAAGGCTTTGGATTCAGGATGGGAGGGGAGCTAGGATCATGGAGAAGTCAGAGGAGGGAAAACTGTAATCAGGGTACACTGTATAAGAAAGATCTATTTTTCTAAAAAAAGAAAAAAAAATAGAAAGAATGAAACTAAAAACAATCTCTAAAACGACAAAAAGATGTGATGTCCATTTTTGTAGAATAGCTTTCAAAAATAATATAGTCCCATTTGTAGCTACATCATCTTCTGATAGAAGATATCTACTACTTCATGTCACCTCTGTTTTGTCCAGCACTTTCAGCTGTCCTCGGAATGGGTAACAGAAGAAGGGAGCTCCTTTGGCCCCTGAATAGGAGAGGGTAGGGCAAAGGTTTTAGAGGCATCTGTGCAATTCCACACTGATGGTATCTATGATTCTCTTCATTTAGCTCAGACATTGTAAACCCTGGAGGAGAAGTGAGGGGTAATGGAGGGCAGGCTGAAGCTGATGTCACTTCCCTGAAGGTCAGCCCAGCAAGCCAGGGAAAGGGGGGGAATTAGAACTCACACCCCTCAATTTTCCAGGCTGTTGCTTAGCCCACTGAACCCCACTGCCTCTGACTCAGTATATTAATAGAGGCTGGGGAACACAGATTGCTTGAACATATGGCAGAGAGGATGAGAAGATAATAGTCTGTGGCAGATGCGTTTCTGCAAACGGGTGACCGCGAAGGCTCGTTTTCCTGCACAGGATTCAGCGGGTGACTGTGAAGGCTCGTTTTCCTGCACAGGATTCAGCAAGTGAAGCGTTAAGTGCATTTTCTTATTTTTGTCTCCAAATGATACAGCTTTTCCCCTTGAGTGAGATCAACTTCTGGATGTTCTTGTTGTCAGGAGAAGCTGGTGGAAGTGAGGCCAGAGGTGCAGGCCTCCCCAGAGGCTGCTGAGAGGAATAAATAAGGCCCATGCACAGCGCCCTGCAGAGCACCTGGTGGGGGCGTCTAATGACTGGCCAGTTCCACTCCTTTAGCACACAACACCTGCAGTTGGAACAGGATTCAAAAATTGGCTCTTGAGCTAGACTGTCCGTGGCTCCTAACAATAATGTATACTATGGTACACATTTAATGTGCCCTAGTTATTTCTTTCATCACGTTCATTAGATGCCACTAAGAATCAAGTCCAAGGGCGTCATACAACACTCTGTGGAAAGCATCTGAAGTTTACTCTTAGCTTTTTATCTTGTAAGAAAGACAGCATGCTGGGCTTATTGGGAGTGTGTGGGGGGTGGGATCAGAACACAGGAGACAGTGGTCAGTGTACCCCAGGCGTAGTCGCTGAAGTGCAAAGGCTGTGGGTATGATGTAGGACTTTCCAAACAAGGCTCAGGGTCCCCTTTTTCTACCTCGTGTTGTATGTTCGTGTTTGGAAAATAGGAAGATTTGTAAATAAAAGATCGCTTTAAAATCCTGGTTGAAGAATGGCTGATTTGTACAACAAAATGAAGTAGTGCAGAACTGAGTATTGGCTGTGGAGAGTAGAAAGCTTACATCTCAATCACCCAGAACCAAGTGCTCGATTGGCCTTAGTTTAAGCATCTATGGTAGAAAGTTAGTAATTGTGTCTATCCTCACAGGCCTGTGGTGAGGCCTGGTCAGCTAATGCAGAGAACTGCTTTCCATGTACACTGGTAGAGGATAGGTACTCACTAAAAGGATCTGTTCTTATAAAGCTGTTAGTACAATTGTTGGCTACTATTATTGCATCTATTCTAAAAATTTGTGTTGGGATTTCACTGGTAAGCCCTCTGCACAAGAAAAGAGAGAGCATACAATGTTCTGATGGCAAAGGAGGAGGTAGGCAGGCCTGGTGGTCTTTCAGGGTATCGGTCATGCTGATAGGTTGAACATGTCCTATACCAATCTTGGGTCTGTGTCCATTTTACTATGAGATAAATTGAATCCATCCCTCAAGTTCATAATTTAAAGACCTAACCCTAAAATGTGAATATATTTTGGAATCTGTTATTTCCAGAGTGATGAAGTTAAAATAAAGTCAGAGTAGACCCTCATCCAACATAACTGCTATTCTCAAACGAGGGGATATGGATTCCATGACTACCAAAGGGAAGCAAGGTAGAGCTTCTGGGAAGCGAAAGGAACTTAGGAGCAAGTAGGAAAGGTCCAGAGACAGCTTAGCATCAAATCGGTGGTGAAAACGTTCTGTTCTTTAAACAACCCAGTCTGTGGTACTTTGCTACAACAGTTCTAGTAAAGCCTAGAGAATTCACAATTTAGCTTAACAGCTTTTATTTACCCGCTGGAGCTGAAGCCTGGCATTGCCCAGGAATTCAAGTCCCATCTCCCCCTCCTCTTGCCATGCTTTGGCATCTGTTGAGATCTCTCAGGCAGGCCCCCAAATCGGTGCTTTTATTATCTCAGCTGACATATTTCAGGCAGCTCTTCCTGGGTGCTGTCCCTGCTCCCCCTCTTCTTGGAGGGACTGTCATGGCATCTCTAGCATGCTGCTGGCATTGTCGCTCAGCTGCCCCTGCAGTCTGTTACAGTCTGCACATCCAGAAAAAAATATTTAGAAGCTTATCAATCAGCTTCTTATGAGGCAAAATATTACCTGCCAAAATAGTATCCCTGGAGCATTCTGAAATCAGCTGTTAAGGAATAGCAAATACAAACAACATGGAGTCTGTTTTCTCTCTTTTAATCCCTTGCACCCAAAATGAAGAAGCTGTGAAAGAAAGCTCCTCTATTAGCTGTCAGGTCAGTGACTTTGATCAGCTGGTGTCAATTACCTGAGCTGGGCAATATATCCCCAGCTGTGGCCCTCCTGCCGCCAAACTTGACTGGTCTGTGCAAGCCACATTAAGCCTGTCTGCCATCCATCCCTTCGTCTCCTTTGCTGCTGCTGCCGCTTAACAAGATGAGGGAGTTAGCATCACCAAGAGACAAATACTATTTTCCAGGGACCAGGACACTGAGAGGTGAGTGGGGTGGAGAAAAGCAAGATATAGATCATTAAGCAACAGGGTTCTCTCTCTCATAAGATCGTCTCTTATTATCATTTCTAGGCAGATGTGTTTTCCAGCCTCCTAAAGACAGAAGAAGAAGCCTCAGAAGATAAAGGGTGAAGCATCAAATCACAGCCAGCTGGCTACTCTCCAAACTGCACAAATTGGAGGGCATGGTCAATTCTTAGTTTTTGCTTCACAACTTCTTAGGGTGGGCGACAGCTCTGTGCTTAAATCTTCCTTTAAGAAATCATGAAGAAAACACAATGAAAAGCTTCATGCTGCTGATAGGATTGGGCCTTAGTCCTGGAAACAGGACCAGAAGAAACTCAGTAAGTGAACTTCCCAAAAAAATATCCTGCACTAGAGAGGAGACCTGGGCAGCTGTGGGTCTGGTTAGGCTTCTGGGAATAGATGCTGAACTTCCATTTGAAATGACCTCCTCCTGCTGTTCTTAAGTAGCACTGACAACAATAATAGGTATTTATACCAAAAGAGTCCTTCAGAACCTTTATTAAATCCTTTCAAATATACTCTCCTGCTTCCATCCAGCAAAGATAATATGCTTTGTGACAAGCACCTTAGAGACAACCGCATAGTTTTTGGCTGCTGGAACCACCTGTTGTCTGAAATAACAGCCCCTTTTCATGTCTAGACTCTGACAAGTGCCCAGAAAAGACACTAGCCTACAAAGTTCTTTGGCCCATCAAAGTGGTGACCATGTTTTTAAGAAGTCATCTAAACTGCCCAAAGAGACCTTAATGACTGACTTGCTCAGCCACAGAATTGACATTTGTGTTAGAACTGCAATCAAATAGCCACTTCCTTAGTGTGAGATCCTGAGATGCAGAATTAGCTCTACACTACCTCCTGTATACTGGCTCTCATTTAATACCACGTTTTCCCTTCATATGCTAAATAAAGCTTTTTTCTCCCTAGTTCCATTTAGCCTTTCTTCCCCCAACCCCCTAAAGCAGTGAGAATAACTAGTTTCTACAGAACATGGCAGTGTTAGAAGTGTAACATTTTCCTCCTGTTTTATTATAACATTTGGGATAATTGTCAGCTCTGACCTTGGCATAAGAACATCCAACCTGGAATCCCAGCTTGGTCAATTACTACCTTGTAAACTGGGAGACCTATCAATCTCAAGATTCACTAGTAAGATGGGAATAGAATTGTACTTCCCCAAGAGGCTTATGAGAGAGTTAAAGAAGATACTATATTCTAAAGGAATTTGTAAATGGTAAATTGCTACACACACATAAACTGTTTATTCACTTTTTAACTTTGGGGTTACTCCTTGGAAAATTGTCTCAAAGTGGGTAGAAAAGAGAAAGGGGCACGAGCCTGGTAATTTAATTAGATCCACAGGACTTTGCCTTTGCACTGTAAGTGGGGCCCCCAGCCCTTCGGATTTCAGCACACTGATATGTGGTAACTTAATATGCAAATGACAGGCCTCAAAGGGCACCCAGACTCCACATGTGCCAATTAATCAAAGAAAACAGTCTCATCCTCTAATTCCACTAATTAGAGGATCATCCATAAGCTACTAGGTTTCTAAGCTACTGAGGTCTAATAAATTTGCAATAAATTATGAGTAATACAGTAGTCAGGGACTGAATTACTACTGAGCAATAGGATGGAAGGATGGCTTTGTTTATCTACTAGCATTATTTTTCTTTAATTTTATTTTCATTCCCAGATGAAACATTTACCATTCTTATAAGAAGACATGATGCATACAAATACCAGTTTTCATATTATTCAATTGACTTGATGTGACTGTCTCCTGTGCTACTGAACTTGACAAATCAGTTTTCAAATTTATTTGTAAGACCAAATGGCCTAGAGTAAGTAAAATAAAGGGGACCAGAGAGATGACTGAGCCACTTGAATTCAGTTCCCATCACTCATACTGAGTAACTTACAACTGCCTCTAATTCCAGATTCAAGGGATCTAGCACCATCTTCTGGACTTTGAGGGCACCTGCACTCACAAAAGGCATACACACACACACACACACACACACACACACACACACACACACACACACAACTAGAAATAGGATAAATCTAAAAAAGAAAATAAGGTGGAGAATGACAGAGAACAGCCAAAACTGAACTCTGGTCTCCAGATATTCAAACATGTGAATACGTGGTGGTATACATGTGTGTGCAACATACACACATATACTGATCTGAATACTTTAAATATTCACATTATAAGTATTCTGAGATATAAAGTTTCATTTTTATTAGGTTGGCATGCAAGTCATCACTACTACTGTGGGAGAAATCACTAATTGACAATATTTTTCTGTTTCTCAGTAATATTGTTCTGTGTTAGCTGAGTTCATGGCCAACCATAATAAAGATTACTTTCCCCAGATTCCTGTGTAGCTAGAAATAGACATAAAAAGGCCAAAGGATGGGTGCTAGTTTTCTGTCAACTTGACATAAGCCTGTGTTATCTGGGAAGGATGGAACTCAGTTGAGAGAATGGCTCCATCAGATTGGCCGGGTAGGAGAGTCTTGGGGATATTTTCTTGAGTAATGATTGATTTGGGAAGGTCCAGCCCACTGTGGGTGGTGCCAACCCTGTGCAGGTGGTCCTGGATTGTATAAAAAGCATGATGAGCAAATCCTGGAGAATAAGTAAGTTTCTCCTTGAACTCTACTTCAGTTCATGTCTCTTGGTTCGTGCCTTGACTTTCTTCAGTGATGAGCTATGACATGTAAATATAAGCCAAGTAAACTCTTTCTTCTCCATGTTGCTTTTGGCCTGAATATTTTATCACAGATAATAGACAGATAAATAGATAAACAGATAAATAGAAACTTAACTAAGACATAATTTAATAAAAGTGCTATGTTCATCTTTGTGGAAGTATCTATGTGGCCAGATGAAAGGTGGCTATACTAGCCACAGGTCAATAGACAATTTGGGACCTTGATGACAAAAGTTGTACATATTCAGTGATTTCGATAATAGAAAGAGTGTGACTCTCTGACAGTGTGGATGGGTGGCCATCTATAGATTGTGTCATTGTAGACTTCTTGAACTTGAAATAGTCATATATAGTCATCCTATATAATATGAAAACTGTTGTGACTCAGGCTTTCATGCTTACAGAGACCTGCACTAATTCTACCTAATACATTCTCATTACGAAAAATTTTCAAAAGATTAGAGATATTTTCTCCAATCTGTCCATTTCCTCATCTACTATGAAACATATGTATGTACTAAAATGTTCATAATGACGCAGTTCTAATACCAAGTACTTAAAATATACCAGAAGTTCATAGATGGTATAAAGCATCCTTGCAATGCTCTCATTTCATGAAATATTAATCTTGAACTCAATCTTAAAAGAAGCCGTAAGCATGATATAATCCACAAATGTGTTCAGTGAATTGCCAAATGGAAATTCAAATGGAAATTCCAAATGGAAATAAACAATGTGTGATTTGAAGTTATATGCACATATGAAATTTATAAGTAATATTATACTAAGTATAATAAGTATATACAATAAATATAAAATAGTAGTATAATACTAATATAATATAATATTGTAATAATAATAGTATAACAATAAGTATACCCAGTACTATCCTCACATTTGTGGATAATTATCTATAATGTAGAAATGGGGAGGAACTATAATCAGGAAGGGCACAGTGTAAACTTCAAAGAGATCAGTAAGACTCTGTTTTTCTAATATAAATGCTATGGATAGGGCTAGTCATTTTCTTAATTTCATGCTTAGCTCTCATGGATGCTTTTGATATTATTTTGAGTGTATGAAAAATTTTACAATTATTACAGGATAAAGACTAGACAGGGTAAAGCCTGAAATTGCTCTCTGTACGGTAAGTGTATCTCTGGGACATACAGGAGTTTAAATCTGACATTTATACTTAAGCATAATTTATATAGCAGAGTACTTCTTTCTCTGATTTAAAATATGTGAGTGTTTTTTAAGAACTTGCAAACACAAATGGGCTAAGTGTCACCTTACTACAGAGAAAGAGGTCCCTGCAAAGCCTCTGCTTGTAATCAGCAGCATTAGATCTGCATACATTGCTACTTGTACTTCATTACCAAATTCTCTCTATGGGTGTACCAGGCACCCTCCATCCTGTCATCTAACTAGATGTTTTCTATCATGCTCTGGTTTTCACACAAAATGTCTACAAAAGCTCTTGTCTTGTAGACGTATGCCCTCAACTGGTGGATCTATTTTGGATAGCTCTATCAATATTAAAAGACAGCCAGATGATAGAGGTCAAGAACTTGGTCCGAGAAAGCATAGACAGAACCTTTGGTAGCTGTAAGCCAAACAAACAACAGCAAAACCTTGCATTTATTTAAGCTGTTCTATAACAGTCAGAGAAAGCTAATAAATATATATCCTTATCTTAATCCAAAGACACTCAGTGAGATGGACAGTATGTTAGTTTTATTTAGGATCTATCAGAACCAGAGCTTGCTACTGTGAATGAACCACACTTGTTACAGTTAGGAAATAGAGTGTCGTTGCCTAGGTTCAAATGAAAGCCTATTTCCAAACTTCTCAACCTGTATATCCTACTTGCTTTCCTGTTGGCATCATTTCACATATGACTATTTATGACTGCCAACCATTCAGTTGCAGAATGGGTACCATAGCTTCTCTGAAGCAACATTTACAGGGATATTTTAGAGGAATAACAGAAAAAGACGAATAGAGTGAATATATTTGACTGATGACTGACAGTTCTTCTGAGAGTGTGGAAAGGGGAGGCACAAAGAAAAGATGAGTCACATCCCAAAAAATTGTCGGTGAAATGATCGAAAAGGTAAGACAAAATTAAAACCAGGGAACTAGGCAGAATGGAGAAAAAAAAGAAAATGACCAGGAGAATGAACAGAAAATAATAAGACCATCCTAAAAAATTCCTTTTTTTCTTTTCCCTAGAAGTCTCCTTCCGCATCTTGGAATAGGTGTTTCATCTTTTGAAATAAGTTGGATAAATAAGAAAAGGTTGAAAAGTAATTTTAAGTCCACAGAGCAGACGCTAGGGCAGATTGTTTTCCCCTTGTAAGCCTTTCATCCAGAAAGCTTTAAGGTCTCATGGTTTGAGCATTTATTGTAGCAGCGATGGTAATACTGCCTACCTGGTGTTTACCTGTTGCTGGAGTGTCTGCACTCATAAGTTTGCCATGATAATATCGTCATCAGGATCACACATTAATTTGAATGAATCCATTTGTTAGTCTCCAAAGTAAAGGCTTTCATCCTGCCCTTGGACCTTAGTGTTTTGGGGGCTGCCTGTTTGGAAATACTTTTAGGCCAGTTCTTGATTTGAGTTCTGTATATCTGAATATTTTAGCTGTGCATTTGAATGTATATATAAGAGATATATGTAGACATTTCCATGGGGTGTGAAAACACACATCCTTAGGGTGGTAACATGACACTTTGTGTTCACAAAATTTCTTTAAAAATAGAGTATTTACCTGCTTATTAAGGGGAATAATTTTGATACTGTTGGTTAGCAAGGAGTGGAGGTGGCAGAATTCTTTCTCTGAATTCAGTGATGTAGGTGTGGTCACAAGACCTATTATCTATGTGCATTATGTATTTTTATGGTAATCTTTGTGAATTATAATTCATTTAATCCTTTTTATTTTAATGACATACGATGAGTATTGAGGATGTGAGAGAGGCAGGAGACAGAGAGTACAGTGAACATTCCATTTAGTTTGCTAAGGCACACCAGGCCCAGAAAATCCAAGTGCCTATGCAGATCAGTGGGAGTCAGGAGAATTAATCCTTTGTGGGGATAGACAATGTGTATGAGGGTAAAGGGAAAGCTGGAGAACACTGAAGCTGAAGTTACTTTCCTTACTCTTCTTTTGAAAAGTTCAATGTTGTCTTGGTATAAGCAATGAGGAATAGATTATGATAAGAAATCGCTGTGAATGTTTTTGTTTGTTTTCTCAAAAATGGCACAAGGAAAAGAGAGGTCAAAAAAAAAAAGATGGCATGTTTATACATTAATGGTTTGAGTCACTATTGTTAGAACTCCCTAATAAAGCTCTTTATCTTGGCTCCACATTATCTTCAAAAGTCCTCAAAGGGAATACTTTCATTTTTGTTTTCAAGATACTCAAAGTGTTCTGGCTTTTATATGAAAGCTAGTCCTCTTATTCCGGATGCACTGATTGACCTGGAACTGCTGAAGCTTCGAAGCCACTCTTGGCTTCATTCTCATTCTCCTAATTACTGTTATTTCTTTGTTGCTCAACTTCCATGTCATGCTAGATAGTATCTTGTTAGTTCTCCTCTGTTCTTTTGACGATTCAAAGACTTCATTAACTTGGCCACTAACTTTTTCTTATGTTAATATACTATGGACATTGCCATTACTCATTGTATTTATAGTTAATCAATTTGATTGTTAGCTATTTAAGAGGAAGTTTCATAATGTATCCTATGCTAAGTACCCAGTAAATATTCAAATGACAATAAATGCTGGGATAATGTGGGAAAAGAGGAACTCATACATTACTATGGGAATTAAAACTGGTATTGCCATTATGGAGATCAGTGTAAAGTTTTCTCAAACAACAAGAACAAAATGGAACTACCATATAACCTAACTTTACCATTCCTGTGTGCATACCAGGACAGCACAGCACAGAGATACTTGTTCATCTAAACTTACTGTTGCACTATTCACAATAGCTGAGAGTTGCAGAAGAATGGATAAAGAAAATGTGGTACATGTATACAATGGAATTTTACTTAGTTATAAAGAATAAGAAAGTCATGACATTTGTAGGAAAATGAATTTAACTTGTAATCATTTTATTAAGTAAATTAACTGAGACTCAAAAGATGGATGCTGAATTTTTTGCTCATATGTGACTTCAGCTTTTTGAGTGTGTGTGTGTGTTCCTGTGTGTGCATGTGTATGTGTGGGTGTTTGTATAGGTCATAAAATGGGCTTCATGAAACTGGGAAACAAGAATTTTAGGTAAGGGGAAGGGAGGAATAAATGACAGGAAAATAGAATACATGTGACATGAAAATAAATGGGGGCCTAGGTCAGGAAAAGGAAGGTAACTGGCAAGAAGGAGTTTGGAGATAGGAGAGGACAGTAGGGGAGAGAATAAGAACAAAGTAAAATTCTACATATGTATAAAACCCCATAACAAAAGCTATTATTTTGTATTATTTTGTTAATTGCAATATATAAATAAATTAACATAGTTCAATAAAAAAGTGAGGAAATCAAATATTAGCATTTGTTTAGCAGGAATTCTATGTATTCTGTATTCTATGACTACATTTGTGAAGGCATATTTTCTGAGATATTCATGGCTATAAAAACAATTTATGACATAAACTCTAGGCATCCAGTAGAGAAAAATAAAGTAAATAATTTTTTAAAATATACATTTAGTGGTGGAAATCTATGAATTATGACTCTAATTAATGACTTTGCTTCTCATTATTTGGACAAACTTCCAAATGTTCATATCATGATCAAAATTAAGCTCATAAAAAAGACTCGGAGAATTAGCAAAAAATTATATATTAACATCATATAGCACTCTTAAGGAAATTGTAGACTGAGAAAATTTTTTAAAAAGTTGATAAAATTAAGTCAGACTACTTAAGAGAACATGGGAAAGTAAATAATCTGACTGAAAGAGGACAATCCTGGAAATAAAGCTATAGCTGCCACTCAAAGGAGAGTGCAGGAAGCACAAAGCTTGAGCTGTCACTCAGAAGAGAGTGAATGGAACAGAAAGCTAGAACTGTCACTCAAAGGAGAGTGCAGGGAAGCACAAAGCTAGAGCTGCCACTTAAAGAAGGTCAGGGAGCACAAAGCTAGAGCTATCACTCAAAGGAGAGTGCAGGGAGCACAGATCTAGAGCTGTCACTCAAAGGAGAGTGCAGGGAGCACAGATCTAGAGCTGTCACTCAGAGGAGAGTGCAGGGAGCACAGATCTAGAGCTGTCACTCAGAGGAGAGTGCAGGGAGCACACAGATCTAGAGCTGTCACTCAGAGGAGAGTGCAGGGAGCACAGATCTAGAGCTGTCACTCAGAGAAGAGTTCAGGGAGCACAAAGCTAGAACTGCTAGGCTAAAAGAGCAGTCCACCAAAAGCATGGAATTTTTCTGCATGTAAGTTGTACATGAATGAATGAAATAAAGCAGGGTAATTTTTATTAGTGTCTAATATTTCATTATTAATTTTTTCCTGCTATTATGCTTTCAGCGAATCCAAGTGTCAAGCTGTTTACCTGAGGGAACAATATCATTTAAATTATTTGGATTGGAATGGAAAGATGGCTTGGTTGTTTATACCATATACTCAGGCACATATTCACAGACATATACATGACTAACAATAAAATCAATCTTTAAAAATAGCATAAGGTTTGAAACAATGAATGGCTTTGATATTAAATAAATAAAGAAAGCGATGCTATTTGTAGTAATTAACAAAACCATACATACATCAGCATATTTACTTGTAAAAGTTTGGAAACAGTGGGTATGTAATAGGATAATTGTGAGGATTCATCATAGTTATGAGGAATGCTTACTTTATTTTGAATTATGTTATTGTTTGCTGGAGTTCTCAACTAATGATCATAGAGAACATTGAGAAGAGAGAACATTACTGTTAAAGAGGATAAAATGAATCAATGAATTGAGACAGGCAGAAGGACATGTTGTAGTCTGAATACAGCATTAGATCTTTGAAAGAGAGAGAAGGGAGCTATGTCTGGAAATGTGGGACATCACCAGATGGTGGAGGGTGTTAAATGTTATTTTAAGGAGTTTGGATCTTATTCAATGGATAATAAAAAGCAATTAAACATTTTGGAGTGGTAGAATGACATGATTTAAATTGTACTTTAGCAAGATTAATTTGGCAGCGCTCTATAAGGACAGATTAGGGATGAGCAGGGGTAGACATGGGAAGTCCTTCCAGGAGAATAGTGCTACATGTAAAGAAACAATGACTCTTGAATTAGAGTGGTAGTGAAGAGAAAAAGAATACTGAAAAATTCAGGTTTGACATATGTTTTGTAGATAGATATGGTAAGATTTGCTAATGAAGGATATTAAAGGACCAGAAAGAAAGAAATAAAAGTTGCTTTGAGTCTTTACAACCCAGGCATCTTGAAGTGATCCTGAGCCGTAAGAGAGTTTATCAGTGGATTATGAGATCTGTTTAGGATATTTTGTGTCTGAGATACAGTCATGAGAGACATCAATGGACTTGTATGGCAAGACATTGTAATACAAATCTGGAACTAGTGAGAGAGGTTGGTGTTAGCACTTTCTAATTTATACTGAGGACTAAAACAGAACTCTTCTGAAATCTTATAGTTTGGAAGTAAAGGGCAAAATGAAATCAGCCAGAGGGTTAAGTCTTCTGACCAATCAGCTTCAGTGAATCTGAAGGGCCTGATGAATAGGAAGAATTTCAAAGACATGGCAGAAGGAGACAGTGGTGTATAGACAATGTTTGAGTGCGGGGGTCTGAGTCCAGCTCTAGTCTCCGCGATGGGTTCCTCAGCTTCCACGAAGGAGGATAAACAACGCAAACTGAAGTGAGCGCAGTACCTCACTCTTCTATGAGACCCTTAGTTGGCAAGCTTAAAGCTCTTTTAAAAAGACACATAGAATACGTCTTATGGTGATTATGACACGCAAGAGTGCTTCTTTAATAGTAAAATAAAGATAAAGAAAAGCAAAGAATAAAATCAAAGAAAATAACAATGTGCACATTAAGGGAATAAAACAAAGTTTCCCTAGGCTAGCAATCTAATTCTTTAGGCCTTACAATCTATCTTCCTCAGTTAGTTCATTCACCTTGTCTCTCCTGAGCTGTCTGTCTCTGTCTCTAGGTCTGTTGTCCTCGTTCTTGTCTCTTGTGGTTCGTTGTTTCGTGGTTCATTCTCCAAGACTTTTCTGTCCCTTAAGTAGCATTGCAGGGATGCTTATCAAAGGGTTGCAGGTGTCAGGCATATCTCAAACAGGAACCAATGCGAAAGGAGTCTCTCCTCTTTACAGCTGCAGGCTTCAAAGTTAGTTATCACCAAAGAGTAAATGATATAATGATTAATTAGTAGATGGTAGGGCTGTCACTGCTGATTGCCATTTGCCTTGCACAGATAGTTCAGGGTGCCATGAAGGCGCCAAAGGAGGATATTATGGTTTTTTAGTTCCTTGATATGTATTTATTCTTCTGGGTCAAAAACTCTAAATTTCTAGTCTTATCTGGTGGCCTGGCTAGGTTGAAGGCTATTTCTCTCTTTAAGTCCTGGGAATGTTTACTTTTAAGTTGGTGCAGGCTTGCTATATTCTTCGTTAGTGAAGGGCTAATTGTCTGCTTGTCTTTCCAGGTGCACTAACTTTCTAACTAAGCTCTCTGGCTTCTATCTATTAAGGCTTATCTCTTCCTGGGAAGATCAGCATTTACTCCAGGAATAGCTTTATGATGCACTTGCAATAAACCTGGGTTGCTCTCACGGTCCAGGACTTGGAAGTCCGGATGTGATTACAATTTACTTCTGATATAGCATGGCTGTGTTTCATTCCAGCCCACAGTGGCCAGCTCAGGGATTAATTTTGATATTACTATTAGGCTATGCAGACCTTATTATTGATGAGAAACGTATGTCACTGTACAGTAAAGATAAGAAAGGGGCAAGGCAGTTAAGGAATTCCAGTTCCCGACAGCAGATGCCCAGGAACCTTGTCAAGCTGAAGCTTCCATAGTCTGGGTAACCTAGATCCCAGCAATTGAGATGGCTCATTCAAGAATAAACATCTTTGAGGTCAGCAAATTATCCTACTTCCCTCAACACAGATATTTCTAAGCCACCAAACCATCTGTGGTATTCTCTCCAATATTCTCATACTGTCTTCTCAAAAAAACCTCCAACAAAAAGTTCTTCTCGTCTCATTTCTCCTCCTTTCTTCCCTTCTAAGATTATATTTCAAAAGTTGATTGGAACACATTCCAGTGAATTCAGTTATGAAGTAAGTAAAGAGGCCAACTTATTTGCATTAGAAAGGTAGTCTTTTTAAGAATAAATTCATCCTAGATTATTTAAGAAATTGGTAGATCCCATGACAGACCCTATGGGTATTATTTCTGAGTCATCTTTGAAATGAAATATCCAAAGACCCAGTTCTGATAATTGAAGAATTGGACATTTGTTCTTAAGACAAGGAGATTATAGTTTTGTCCTTCTCATAGCTATGTCCTTCAGGACAACTTTGGTAACTCATGGGTCTGTTAAATACTGGGTTTTGGAAGAAATTACGATGGATGGAAATAGTGCTTTAAACTTTACAAGTCACATTCATATATCAGATTATCATTTGATAATCACAACAACTGTAGAAGGAAAACACAATCCCCATTTAAGATAAGAAAACTACGGGTCAGAAAAGGTGTGTGACTTGTTGACTTTGACCAAGCTCTTTCACATTATGGATCCCTTTTCACATTATGACTCTACAACACTGGTAAATTTACTACAAATTTTGAAAATCAAAACATGTCTGGGGAAGATGTTTCATTTCTTTTATAATGGGGAAGAGAAATATAAAAGGAAAACAAACCTGAATAGCAATATTATTAACTGTATACCTTACTGCATAAATGCTCCAATCTCTTTACTGCATAAATGCTCCATATCTCTTTACTGCATAAATGCTCCATATCTTTTAGAGATAGCTTCAAGATAGTAAATACCTTCCCAGTTCACGGGTTAAAAGAAGCTAGTGAAGACCATAGGAAATGATTAGCCCTAAAAGAAAAAAGAATGAAGAAGAAAAAGAAGATGATGATGAAAAAGAAGAAAAAAAGATGAGGAAGAAGAGGTGGAAGATGAAGAGGAGGAGAAGAAAAATGAGAGAAAGAGAGAGAGAGAGAGAGAGAGAGGTGGAGGATGGAGGGAAGAGAAGCACGAGGTGGAGAAAGAACCATGACAGAGAAGAATTAGGCAGGCCTCACCTATGCCCTTGCTTTTGTTTGTTTGATGGCAGCTCAGGCTGTTAAGAAGTTGGGTACCTCTACAATACAAGGAGATGTGAACAAGCCCATTCTGAGTTTTCTGGTTAGGAAGGAACTGATGGTAGCCAAATTTAACCAAAATGAGAGGAGGTAGTGTAAGTTGTTGAATGGTATCAATTTAAGAAATTTAGCATAAAAGACATTAGAAATTCATGTATTGATAGAGGATGCAGTATTTTCAAATAGGAAAAAAATTAATACAATTGAGTTTTGTGCATTGAATCCAGAGAACTAAGCATGAATAGATGGATGCTGGAAAGACGAAATGAGATGATCATCTGATAGCAGAATCGGGATACATAATAGGCATATAGATAACACAGAGATGGAGTGATGAGCATGGCAGAGAAAGACGCACACAGGAGAGAAGGGTAAATGGGAAAAGCAAGCTGCTGGTACTACAAGGTCCTCTCCATGAGTTCTAGGCAAAGCTTAGCTTGGCCTCATATGTGTTTTGGAAAGGAAAGCTTGAAAAGGTCATTGGTTAGATTAAATGTTGATGTCTCAAAGTTCTTGCTTGTATGGCAGAAGGGCATGAGAAGAAGCCAAGATATATAGGATATTTATAACTTTGGAGGAAAAAACTATGCCAGTCCTGCCATAATCAATAAGAAACATCTACCAGATAATTAGAAAGTGTTAGATACAAATATCTCTTAGCAGAAGTGGGCATTTGTTTGGTATTAGAAAATATGGCGTTGAAGACTCTCTGGCTTCCTTTAAAAGCACCCTTGGACTTAAGAATATAAATAGAAATTTAGACAGTGCCTACTATCCAGAGTGAGGGCTTAGAATATGCTTTCTTTATATATTCGTGGAACATGCTTCCAAGAGAGACAGATAAATCTGTGTTCCCTAAGTCTCCAGAATAAAATGGACAGTGGAGTCACTTTGAATGGGACAGTTTCATGAATAACTATTCTGATCACTGTACATCTGGTCTCCCTAGATAGGAGACAACTATGACCCTTCAAACTGTGGTATATCTTTTGTCAATACAAATAGCTCTTCATACAGCAGGTGTTTAATAAATGTAAACGTGTATTAGAAAGATTGAAGTCCTCGATGAGGTTTATGGCTGTTCTGCTTCAAAGTGCCCTTTAATAATAACATATTTGTTTACTACTTTCCTTATGTAGTCTGTTAAGTTAAATTCATGTACTCTTAGCTCTATTATCTTCTCTTTAATCCTTCAGTAAGATTTAGGACCTACACTGTATTGATCAAAGTATATATCAGAAGCCCCATCAGATTTTTAAAAGTTTATCCAAGGTTTGAGAGAGAATGGGACATATGGGAAAATATTTTTGCTTGAACCTTTGACATTCCTCCCCACACCCATTAAAAATGATCTCTCCATTTAAACCATACCATTTAGTTTCATGAAAATGCAAAAAAAAGCAAATTATGATTTTCTCTATTAAAGTTAGCTTTTGAAATCTTTTTTGATAGCTCAAAATTTTTTCACAGTTCTAAAAAGCTACAATTTTGTGATACTGTTATATTTTTCTTCTGTATAAAGAAAAATAAGCCTGTAGTGATTTGTAGCTTGGAGTTTCCTTTTTTCATTAGTCTAGAAAGAAAATACTCTTAAATTCTAAGGACTCTGGGTCCATAGATAGTAGGACACATTTATATGTTTGTTTTCACAGAGTTCCTTCAATTCTGTTTTTATAGAACCATAATGGAACACTTTGAAAATAGCAGGTTGGCTTTTAGAGCATTTGTCACCTTGCATAATTATTGGGATCTTTGGGTTATTATCTGTGCGAGGTCTCTTGATATTCAACCACCTCTATTTTCCATTTAAAGGAGACCTTAGGCCCATGACTTCAGAAAGGACAAACCCAAGGTCCCAGCTGCCTCCCCTTTTAGCCCCTAATCTAACTCATCTCACTCACCTCCTAAGGCCACATAGCTTTTGCTGTTCTCTGTTGCATGCAGTGGCCTTTATGCTTCAGAAAATTTAAAGGTCATTTTCCTTTCTTAAAATCTCACTACATTTTGTTACTTACAGTGTCAGTTCCGGTAAAAGCAAATGGAGAGGTGAATTGTTATTTCACTAGTGATAACCAGAGCTTTGAGAGTATGTCTAAGAGGTTTTCTTTCAACTCAAGGTTATAGTTCCTTGGTCCCAGACTGAGCTCTCTCCTCATTTCAACTCCATAAATGATAGCCCCACCACAGCCTGGCTTCCTGGTGTGAAATGAGTGTTGTGTCATAAGAAATTATTGTTAGATTATGGAAAATGGAACTTAAAAAGACTCACACTCAAGGACCAAATAGTATGCAAAGTACATAGGAGTTTTAGGGTGTCCTGCCTTCCAAAACTGATTTTCAGAAAGATGGCAGGAAGCTAAATCCCACTAAGGATTCACAGTCAAATTCCTTCTCAAAAAATTCATTAGATATTTAAACAAAGTCGGGCCTTTTTCAATAAAAAGAAGGCAGTAGATATTATTATAAATTCATTTTTTGTTTGATTTTGCTTTTTACCCATCATTGACAGTGAGATCTTATAAAGAACTGTAAATCTTCTAAAGCCACAAAATACATTTACAACCCTATTAACCCTTCAATTTTTTTTGAGGAACTGCAATCTATCCATTATTTTACGATCTTATTATATATCTCATTGCTATTTTCCACCCATTCTCTAACACTAGAAGGTTACGAGGCATATGGAATGAATACTTATTGGACAATATCTACCTGCTATGCATTCTTATTGGCTAGCTGTGCAGAAGTGGGATGGTCACTTGAATTGTGTTGCATCAGCCTCATTTACTTTTCCTGTTGCTGAATATGCTGAACAAAGCAGCTGAAGGCATGAAGGATTTAGTTTGGTTTGTAGTTGGTGGGTAGAGAGTGTCACTGCAGAGATGTCATGGTGGCAGGAATTTGACGCAGATGGTCACATTACATTCACAGTTAGGCTTTCACCTTTATATGAAGTCCAGGACCCAATCCAAGGGAATGGTGTTGCCCAATTTTATGGTAGATCTTTCTACCATAATTTCTAATCAAGATAATCCTCAGAGGCATATGAAGAGGCTGACATAATCTAAATAATCCCTCTTCAGTTTGTCTAGGGTTTTGTTTCCATGATTCTAGATCATATATGGTTGACAATATTAACAACCACAGTGTCATAGTCAATATTGCTCCATGTTCTCTTACTTCTCTACCATGAGAGAATGCACCCCCCCAATTAGTTATTTCTGTGAGCCTTACTAAACAGTGGTACCAACAGCCAAGCAAAGACAAATCTGCACGTTTGAAACACCCTCTCCCTTTATGCCTTCTAATGGCCAAGGCAGAACTTCATCTATGTAAATCACCTTATTCTTTCTGTGGTATCTTTCTCAGCATGGCCTCATAGGAAAACCTTAACATATACAAAGAATCTCAACTTCTGTGTGACTAGGTAAGTACCAGTGTTGCTGACAGAGCCTTTGGCATTGAGGAAGTATGAACTGCAGGTCCAGAGCGCATATCTCTGTAGGTGTTAGACAGAGAAGCAAACCACACAAAGAGAAAAGAATGAAAATCTGGTTCAAATTGGCTTCATCAACCTGGATCAGACTTTGTGGAGTCTAATAACCAGCCTGTTTATTCTCAATATAAATAATTCTCAATACTGAACATTTTAGCTGAGTACAATTTGGAAAAAAAAATAATTCCTAGTGTAATACAATACACAAGGTTCCTTGGTTCACAAGGAAGAATAATTACATTGAAAGTCAACTCCGAGTAGATGTCATTTCCTCCAAGAAGATGGGTTCTAGGAACAGGCTACCTGTACTAGCTTAAGGGCCTAAGGAGCGGTCTGGTTGGTCTTGGTCATACCGGTAGTTTAGAGGTCATTTGGACTATTAACTACCTCTGGTCCTAGTTGTGGGAGCTTGAGGTAACCTCTGGCTATATGGGGTCATTTATACACTTACGTATCTCTGGTCCTAGTTGTGGAAGCTGAGGGAGCCCCTGACTATAAGGGTCATTTAGATTACTAACCGCCTCCAGTCCTGGTCCTAGGAACTTGATATGTGACCTCGCCCAATGGATAATGTGGAACACCAGGATAGTTATCACTTCCAACTCTCAGCTTTCCAGATGGAAGAATAAGCTTTTCATCTTTCCCACTGGAGAAACAATTCCGTGAGATTAACATTCCTGATCTTTCTGGAGGTCTGTGGGCTCAAGGACCTTTTTGTTATGCTCCCAACACACTTTAATCATTAGAAAAGTTTACCTGGAGAATCAATGTCTTCATATTTTATTCTTGAAGGAAGGAGAGGCAATAAAGAAACATTTACAGACAGGAAGACAGGGAGGCAAGTGCAGGGAATATGGATGATATGACTGTAGTTCAGGAGCTGTTTGCCGCCTTCTCACTTCCTAGTCTAGATGCTAAGCTCCCAAGCCATCTGGATAGCTACTATTAGCCCACATTGATTTGACACTTCATCTCATATGACAGGGATTATTTACTTGAATACATTTTCACTCATTTTAAATACAAAGTGATGAAAATTCTCCAAAGTGCTCACAATTTTTCTTGTAGCAAAGCGGAGGCCACAGTCCACAGTAAGATCCCGGGTGTCCTCAGTGTCCACTCCACCCTCACTCTGTCTGGGTTCGCAGGTAAAGGCCTTTCCCATGGTCCCATGCTTCTTGTCCTTTCTTGGGATTCTCTCTACAGTTCATCTCTCTCCTGCCCCTGTCTGATCATGTACCGCTTGCTCCAGACTCTTCAATTACCACCAGTAGTGATTGCAGTTCTCATTGTTCTCTTTTTATCTCCCATGCTGTCATAGCCAGGGTTTTATTTGATTTCTAGGTACCCAGAATTTTTAGCATTTAACTGCTTACTCTCTTTCTGTTTATCTGCCTGCCACTGTCTGTGCCTGCTTAAGCCTCCCCTCCCCTCCACAGGCAAACTGTTATCTCTTTCCTCTGTCTTACCCAATCATTGCCTATGGAGACATTTTCGTTTTGAAATCCAGTCAGAAGGCAAAGTATGAATAGCTTGCCAAAGAGGTCAATTGAGATTTTATATAAAAGTAATGCCACCCAAATTCAAACTTTTCTATATTCCACTCCTTCCTTGATGCCTCTACAATACAAAAATACAATTTCAAAAAGACCAAATTAAAAGCTGCCTTTTTGGGAACCAAAAGGAAAATGTAGTGTCTCACTATAGAAAAAATTTCAACAACCATGTGACATTTTACAGCATTTATGATGAAATGAATGACTAAGTTATGAAGTGCATTCTGATTTTAGGTTTTCTGTTGTGCAGTAATAAGATTTCTGATAATCATGAGTGCAGTCAATAACTAGTCACAAAGAGCACTGGACATGAAGAATGTTTTCTAGGAGAAAAAAAGAATTAGTATCCTACATCCACAGCACGACACATAGGGAGAAAGAGGAACACACATTAAAAAAGCATAACTTGGCAAGACCAGCCAATTATTAAATAATGACTGGCTCCTCAAATTTTGGGTTTTCAGAGATAAGTACTAGAAAGGCAAAAATGTCTGACTCTGGATGTGTCCAAGGGCAAAGCCAGAACATGCTGTGTGTCTGCACTAAGTCAACGATGTTAAATGCAGGCAGTGGGAAACTGCGGATGGTGTTGAAATGGAAATGACATATGGCAGGGCTGTGTTATAGAACAACCACTTGACAGCAGCGTGAAAAACAGACTGGAGGAATGTCAGACAGGAGGTAGGAAGCCCAGCTAGGAGGCTCTTGCAACAAGATAGACAAAACAAGATAGAAAACCACAGTTTAAGGGATATTTACAGCACATGCTTAGAGACATTTGGGCAAGGGGAGCAAGCAAATGGGAAGAGTCTGGGATGGACAGTGGCAACTTTAGCTTACAGGTAAAAGGGTGCTTGCCATTTACAAACACAGGAAATTCAGGAGTAAAACTGTGTATGAATGAGAAATAGTTGTGTAACTTTTGGTAGATTAAATGGAATTATATTTGGAGAATTATAAATAGAGATATTTTTCCTCTTCCTCCATCCCTCCCTCTCCCTCTTTTTCTCTTTCTCTCTCCCTCTCATTCCCCCTCTCTTTCTTTCTTTCTCTCTTTCTTCTGGTACTTTGGGTGTCAAACCCAGGATATAGGTATGAGCCAGATGTTTGGTTAAATGAGACCATCCAAGAAGAATATCTACACTATGAAAAATCCTTCACTTTTGTTATCTAATAATAGCTAAATATTAATTAATGATGAACACCAGAGTAGGGGGTATATGAGGAGAGTAGGGGGAATATGTGGGCACAGTGGAAAGGAAGAAGGAGCTTTCTCCAAGCACTGTGCGTTCACTTCCACATTTAATAGTTTTATATGGGTACTGCTAAGAATTTAGTAAATTATGGAGACTGGTGTAAGACCTATGGTAATGGAAAGTAATTTCTAGTGTGGCTCCTCTACAGGGTAAACACTGTTGGGGGGATGCATGGCAATATGATTGTCAAAGTGATGCATGTGTTGCTGTGGCATGGTGAGTGTATGAGTCTTATGCCCAGGTTTGGAGGGAAGGCATGCAACGTCAGTAAAATGAGCAGCATGAATAAAGCACAAGGAGAGCAGAGGGCTTCCCAGAAAATAAACAAACAAACAAAAAAAATTGATGCAATTGCAGCTTTGAGTACATACAGAAAGTAGTGAGAAAGCTAATGTAGACTGAAATTAGAACATACAGGCCATCACCCTTCTCCCTCAGATCTACTCCCACACCCCTGTCCATCAATTAATTCCCTTTGCATTTCCCAAGAAAAGAACAGTCCTCCCAGGGTTACCACTCAAACAGTACATCATAAGCAGCATTAAGGGAATAACCTCATGTCATGAAGTCACAGTTGTCAAAGAGTTTTCATTCATAAATGATTCCTGTCACTTGGGAGAAGGGTTGGTTATAGTGATATTAAAAATATGAAATGTCTAGCAAAATTTAGGGCTTATTGTGACAGCTACTGTTGAGTATCCCAAATAACAAAGTGTTAGTGCCAGGAACAGAATGAGGATGCAATAACACTGTCCACAATGGTATTGATTTTGTTGTCAGCTAATGTGCTACTGAAAGGTTAGTGGCCATTTCATAACTAGATGTATTTCCATGATAGGAAGCAGCAAAATACAGCTGGAGATTACTTAATGGCGAGACTCGTTGTGAGCCCTGTGTTGTTATGTGCACAGACATGGTGAGACATCGGAAAGTATGTTCCATGACTGCGACAGGTGTCATGACACTAGAAGGTACAATCTAGGGGAACACCATTCTAAATCTTGTACATGAAAATGGCCTTCTTGTGTGTGATTCTATTTAGTTAGCACTTCACCAATGCATGCCAAACCTTTTCTTTGCTGCTATGGGGTATCTTTGTAACCAGTTTCAAAGATGGCCCCAGTACCCTGTGTGCTGGTACTCATACATTACAGTCATGTTGAACTAGGGCTGGTGTCATGACCAGATAGTTTGTGGTAGAAATGATGGCATGTTACTTTCAGGGCATGCTAGTTTGAGGCTTTCTATAGCATCTGGCTTTACATGGTCTTTGGGATTGTGCAGCAAGAGATTAACACAGTGACCTGTCTCCTAAGACCTCCCTTTCATTTCTTTTGGAGAAAGACCCCCGAGGAAGCCTTGCTATGTGTAGCTCCATAGAAAGGCTCCTTTGAAGGAATGTCAGAGATTCTGGCCATGCTTCTCCACCTATTGTAACTACTGGGTAAAACTGGAAGTAGACTCTCCAGATCCGAGCAGCTCTTCTGAGAGAGTAGCCTCAGCTGTTCTGGTGTAATTTTATGAAGGTTCTGCAAAGCGTAACCCAAGTGCCCTCCTCCTGGATTCTCAGTCCACAGACACTTGGAGGTAATATATTCTCCTGGTTATGCTGCTAATTTCTGGATCAGTCTGTTGCTTAGAAATATGTAGCTAACTAATAGATAAACAAGAGTGATGATTGACAAGTTTGGAATTAAACACCAAAGTAAATAATGTTTAGAAATTTGGGGCTTTGAAGGATATAAAAGCCAATTGCTTCTTGATTCCAAATGGTAAGAGATGGGACTTTAAAAGACTAAGAGTGACAAAGAATCAATAAAACTTGTTCATTAATTAAAGAACTCAGGGAAAAGATCATGTTATTGGTAGGAGCGTGTGTAGCAAGCATTAAGCTGGTTGGAAAGGAGATATAGGCTTCAGAAAGTAAAGGCTGTAAAACACTTTTTAGAACAATTCCCCAAAGGAATACTGAGCAGAGTTAATGGTACCTGTCACTGAATACAAGCAAATCCATCAGTCTACAGGAAAGTTGAGGGAAACAGATCACCACATATTGAGACCTCAATCTAAAACCAAGAATGGTTGAAGAGGAATATAAGTTTTGAATTTTACATAATTGAGAAATTATATATAAAATTTTTAATTTAAATATTTTATATTTTGGAGAATTTTGTACGAGTTCCAAATTTAGATCATTTCCACCTTGTCTCTCTGCCTGTTAACTCCTCTCATGTTACCCTCAAATTCCTGACCTTATCATTATTACTGTACACACACACACACATACCCCACACACATACACATACACACACACATACACATACACACACACACCACACACACACATACACATATACACACACACACATCACACACACACACGCACACACACACACACACACACACACACTATTGTGTCCATCTTGCTCATATGTGCATGTGTTTATGGCTAACTACTCGGGATAGGATGATATCAGGGTGCTCATCCCTAGGGAAAACTGATTCTCACACTCAGCCACCATTGATTGCCTGTAGCTCTATATCTAGAGGTAAAAGCCTTGTGAAATTCACCCCATACATGTTGGCCTATTGACTGGTAGTGTCATTATGCAGGTTTTGTTGCAGCTACCATACTTCAGAGAGTTCATTGGTGCAGCTCCTCTGGAATGACTAAAAGGTACTATCTTGCAACAGGTCCTTTGGCTTTTCCATCTTTTTACCCTTCTCTCCCAAATTTTCCCTAAATCTTAGGTGAAGGATTGTGTGATAGATGTGCCAGTTGGGGGTAGACATCTCACAGTAACTTATTTTCTCTGCACTTTACCAATTATAAATCTCTGTAATGACTTCCATCTGCTGTAAAACGAAGCCTCTTTGATGAAGGGTGTGATAAACTACACATACCTGTGGATATAAGGATGGGTATTTCGAATACAGTTAGAAATTATTTTATCTTAGGAAAATGGCAGTACTATATTTTCCTTTAGGTTCTCTAAATTAGATGGAATTCATCATTCATGCCTGGTTCTGTAAACCTTATTGCGCAGGAATTATTTTTAATTAGATAAGATAGCTGTTGGGTATCTTCAAGATAAAAGCAATGATATTGAAGCATTGGAGATATCTTTCCTTCCAGGGTTCTTTTATACATATAAATATAAATATCAAAAATATAAATATATATATATACATGATTGTATAAAAATGTACATATAAATATATATTTATTAAATTATAAAGAAATAATATTAAATTAAAATCATATAAAATTTATATAATCTTTGTAATCATACAATATATTTATTATACACTATAGATTATGTTATATATTATATGACATACAATGTACATATTAATGATACATAATATAATACAATATATAAATATACAATGAAGTAATATGATTATATAAATATATAAGATTGTAAAAATAAATAATAAATTAAATTATAAATGAATAATAATTACAATATTATTTATTAGAATATTTGTTTATGTTAGATTTATTTTTATTTATGTGTATATGTGCATGTCCGTGTGGAGATAAGCCAGATGTGTGAATTTGCTCATGGAGGCCAGAAAGGGCATCCAATTCCTTGGAGCCAGAGTTACAGACAACTGTGAGCTGCCTAATATGGGTCCTGGGTACCAAACTCAGGACATTTTGAAGATGAGAAAGTGTTCTTACTTGTTGAGCCATCTCTAATTCCCACTGATACAGACATATCAAATATGCATATGTGGGACATCATGAGGAAACAATGAATCAAAGAAGTGCAGCCTCTGAGAAGAGTATGTTATTTGCATGTTCCTACTTCAGACGTGATTAAGAAATAGTAGACAGGTGATAAGCCCCACTCCCCACAGGGAAGATTGGAGATCAACATAGAGAAGGAAGTTGTGTAAGAACATTAAATCAAAGGCTAACACCAATCATATCTTACTATTAGGTTAATGGGGGATCTTTTATAATGATCAGTGCAATCTTGGAATTGCTTGAACTAAGCACCAATATGTACCTCTCATTCATCCTATTGGCCAGTGAAATAGTCTATTTAATAATCTCATTTATATTCTAAAACTGGTTCTCAACTTTCCTAATGCTTCTGTTCTTTAATACAGTCTCACATGTTATGGTGACCCCAAACCACAAAATTATTTTTTGTTGCTACTTAATAACTGTAATTTTGCTACTGTTATGAATCCTAATGTAAATATCTGCTATTCAGATGGTCTTAGGTGTCCCTTTTGAAAGGGTCATTCAACTTCCAAAGGAATCATAAACCACAGGTTGAGAACTGCTGTTCTAAAACTATTGTTAGGTGTGCATGAGATGGAAGATGGACAACTTATTCTCTTGCCTCTTTATTTTATTGAACTGGGGAGGAGTTACTAATATTTGGCCTACCTGGGTAAAGGCTGTGCATTTTGGAGATGGCTGGGGAATCTGAAATGTACCCAGTTATTATGATTCTTTCTTTGGGGAGAAAGTGATAATATTCCATCTGAAAAAAGTATGTGGTTCTCTGGAGGCTGTATGGATGACTACAGCAGAGAAAGTGTTTTGCTTTTCCAGTATATCAGTTCATGTTCTTCCTGCTCAGGAGCAAGATCACATTTCTGAGCTTTCTCTGTCATGAAATCAGATCATAGCAATAAGTTCTTTCTAATATATTGTGAATATAAATGGTTTTTTTCTTCCAGCTGAGGTAATTATAATTAATGCCATCACTACCTTTCTTTCTTTCTCAGCTTAGTTTTTTTTTTTAGAACTTGAAGCACAAGGCAGAGAAGAGCGATACGTTTGAGACTACAGCATTGCGAGAGGTGTGCTCTCTTTCCTTGTAAGCAATAGCTGCTGACCATTGTATTAAGTGATGTTTATGGGAATTTCAAGGACTAAGGATGAATAGTTTCTAGTAAAGGAGCAGTAGAAGTATTCACTAAGTGAATAACACTGCTTGGGCCAATATCCAAAAGTTTAACAATTTACCTCAGAAGTTGAGAGCTTGCTCACCGGGACCTCCTCAAACTCTTAGCAAACATTTAAGAGTATCATTCATATATATATATATATATATATATATATCAATTTTTGGTGTATTTCCATATCAATACATCTGCTATTCCATGGCTGAGTCAGAGAATGCATTGTACCTGTGTATGAGCTCTGGACCACCTCTCAAATAAAATCTTTGTGTGGGGGTTTTAGAAATACTGTGCAACAGAAAAATTTTAAGGGCAGAATTTTTCTACACAAATGGTATAGGATTTTTTTTCATATTATTACACCCACAGATCTACTGTACTCCAGATATAATATTTTTGTTTAACCTCCACTTCAGAGAAGCAATCCAATTTCCCCTTGGTAATCTGGATCAGTCACCTTCTACCCCCTACACTGCCATTTCTTTCTTCCCTGTAGGATTAAGTGTATCAGAAGCTCAAAGTGATCAGAAGGAAGTCTGAGCTTCCAATTCAATGGGATGTTTGTTCTGGCTCCTGGCGGGAGTACTCCCTTTGGAACCAAAACTTCTAGGCCAGCAGAACTTAAAGTGGCCAGAAAAGGAAGCAAAAATTTCCTAGTTGGTGCTTAGGGGTGATAGTGAGTGGAACTATTCCTTTTTCCACCTCTTGATTCCTGGAGCCATGGATCATGACCATGGGATACACTGTACCATATACTGAACACTAATATAAACCACATACTGACTCCTGGAGAACCCTGGCCCAGCCTTCCATGCTGCTGCCACCTAATTGACACTGAAACTGTGTCTTTCTGGCAGGCCAGCTGCTCCATCATAGTGGGAAACATGGTAAGGAGAAGACATTGTCCATTTCACAGAGGAAGTGGTCCAATGTAGTCAACCTGCCCCAGGTTGCTGGCTGGTCACCCCAGGGAATAGTGCCATATCTGAGGCTCAGTTTTGCTCTCTGCTGTTGGTGGATCTGTCACTTAGCATCAGCTAAAGCTAGGTCATTCCCGGGGAGTGGCAGTCCGTGTTGTCAAGCATATGTATAACCTCTCTATCTCTGCCATCATGACTGATTTTTTCGTGGGCCAATTGCACAAGGAAATGGATGGCTGGTAAAGAGGCTGACTGTCCACAGAATGGGTCATCCTACCTACTTGTTATTGAACTCCTCCTCTGCTGACATTACCTTTTGATAAGCATTTACATGGGACACAAGTATCTTCACATCCTTTGCCCATTTGGAGAGATCTATCCACACACTTCTTCCCCAGATGATTTTTCTCACCAATTTTCCAAACATAATCTTTCCAAGTCCCTGACCATCCATTCAATCTATTAGCTACAGCCCATAAATAGGTGAACAACAACACATCTGGCTACTTCTCCTTCCAAACAAAATGTATCCAGAAAGGAATTGTGATACTGCAATTGTCCACTTATGGGTGGTGTGCCTACATAATGTGCAGAATCATCAGTAAATTAGGCCCTACTCTTCTCTTCTTCAGTCATCTGATCATAAAGCATACCCCACGAGGCTATATGTGCATGTTTGGCAGCAGACAGCATTTGAGTAGTAGAAACCATAAATATTTTTGGGCAACTTTTCCATGTAACTTGTTTGTGCCTACAGAAACTGCTCAGAACCAATCATGTATATACAGCTTCCAATAGAGAATAGATTGCCACTGTACATGTCCTATTTTATGGCTTGGTGGGTTAGGTAACACCCAGCTCAGGTCACATGGTAACATAGTGGCCCATTGTCAAACGTTCAGTTTCCACTGAGCCCCAGTTGCAGGCCAAGAGTTGTCTCTCAAAGGGAGAATAGTTGTCTGCAGCTGATGGTAGAGCCTAGCTCTAAAATTCCAAAGGTCTCTTCTGTGATTAACCTATAGGCAGAGGCAATTCTAGAGTCTTCCATTTAGCCTTTCCAACCATAGTAGCCCTCACTCCACTAGTCAAGGAACCAATGTGAGAATTCTTCCAACTTCTCTGGCTACAAACACACACATACACACACACACACACACACATGTATGTATGTATATATATATATATATATATATATATATATATATATATATATATATTCCCAATTATATATTCTGGGACTGGGGAAATAACCCCAGGATAAGTTCCAGGACCCACTCAACCTACTGTGAGTCAGGCTTCAGCAAAAACTCCATTAATCATCTGATTTCCATAAGTCCCTAATTTAATGGGAAGGCTACAATATTTTTCAAAGTCTCCTGGAATCAATATCAATCAAGAATCCATGTTAAACAGAACCCAGAAAATCTGACTGTTTTCTTTTTCCCAATGTACAGTTACCCTTGTAAACAGTCATAGGTCCCTGTGGGGAAGGACTAGTGAAAAACTAACAGTAAAACACTCCGGTATTTTATCATGGTCCTTCATCAGGGAAACCTGGCCATCCCTTCACTCAAGGCATTCTAGGTCTGCAAATGGCTCAAGTCTGGAAATTGGTTCACAGGCAATAGTCCCATTTTTCATGATCCAGTGCAGCCTTTCCTTCATTTCTGTAAGAATTTTTCTGTTCATATAGACCAGATGAAAACACAGTAGGCTTCTTATCTATTTCATGCCTGGAAACACCATGGTTGATTAGTCGGTACCGAAGTTCCCAGCCTCAGTAGGGTCCTCCCACACATCTCCATCCCAAGTTACAATTAATGACTTTAACCACTGACACCTTTCAAGGATGGGATTTGAATTTTCTTTGTAATTCAGCCAATCTTATAATGAGGGCTTTGGTTTAATTTTCCACAACTTGAGCTCTTTGGCTGCTGGAGAGAAGATTCTCTCCCAGGGCACATGTAGAAACCTTTAGACTATTTATCTGCATCTGGAGCAGATCAATTTTATTACTGAGTTCATTGTTGTCTTTCACTATCTTCTCAGATGCTTGAAGATGGCTAATTTTATAACAGAGAACTTCCTTCCCCTTTGTCAATTCATCCAGAATTGCTAGCAGCAACCAAACAGCATCATTATTTTCCTTATTTTTCCACAAATTGTCAGAAGTTTCATATACAGGGTCACCAAACATGTTTCCTCTAATCAAATGCATTTGTCTCCTTAGTTTGTAAAATAGTTCACTCCATGGGCATTCAGAAATCTCCAATCTTCCAAGAGAGGCTTCAGTAACTGTAGGTGTTAAGAAATTGGAGAGCTTATCCAAGGTACTTAAAAAATCTATTCTTACACTTCTATTGCTCTAGAACCACTTATGGTGTGAAAATCTGTATTAGACCAGGTTCTCCAGAGGAACAGAATTTATAGGATAAATATGTGTGTGTGTGTATATATATATATATATATATATCAGATTTATTAGAATGCCTTAAAAGTTGTGGTCCAGCTAGTCCAACAATGACTCTCAACCAATGGAAGGTGAAAGAACCATTAGTTGCTCAGTCCACAAGACTGGATGTCTCAGTTAGTCTTCAGTATATACCAGAATCCCAAAGAAGTAGGCTTTAAGGCTAGTGAAGGAGTAGATCTGACAGTGAAAGTAGAAAGTAAAAGCAAGCGTGCAGAGAACATGCTTCCTTCTTCCATGTCCTTATATAGGCTGCCAACAGAATTAGAAGCTGTGGCATAGGTTAAAAGTGGATCATCCCAACTCAAAAGATCTGGATTAAAGGTGGTCTTTAAAGGGTCTTCCTACTTCAGATGATTAAAGTAAGGAAGAATCCCTTCACTGCTGTACCCAGCTACTTGGGTTTTAGTTAATTCCAGATGTAGCCAAGTAAACAACTAATAATAGCCATTACACCCTCAGACAGGGCATAATCCTAAACCCTAGAAAGCTACAACACTAAACATATAAAGATTTCTTAGTATGTTTTTCTAATTGTTACCATTTTTTCTTAGTTAAACAATATTTTATTGATTAACCTGGCTCATATATTCTTTGAAAATATTTTGTTGTAGTTTTAAATATGTGTATATATCTAAGTGTAGGGAAGGTATGTGCACTTGAGTGTGGATGCCTATAGAGTCAAGATGTCTGATCCTTTGGAGCTGGAGGCTCAGGTGATTGCGACTCACCCAACATGGGTCTCAGCAGCCAAACTCAGGTTATCGGCAAGTATGTATCTGCAGTATACACTCCTAATCACCGAGCCATCTCTTCCACCATTGGCTAAGCCACGTATTGGCACCTGTTTTGTAGTTGTTTTAGAAATGTTCTTCATTATTTTCATCCACATCATCAGTGTTTTCTCTTTGCTATGTTGTCATGATAGTGTAAAAAAAAAAAAAAAACTGTGCTTGGAATCAATTAAAACTCATTCTTCAGAAAGTTTTGACTTTCTTTGCTTTGCTGTTTTCCTTTCTCTCTGACACAATGGAAATGGTAGCCCTTCTCTAAATGAGGAGCACAGCAATATCAAATATTGATACTTCATTTCTTAAAGAGCATTTACTTTTTACACTAAATGAGTTGTCGAGGGACGAGAGTACAGTTCAATTGATGTGGCAAACAGAACTGAAGAAAGTGAAACCCATCAGGAGAGAAGAAAAAAAAAAAGAGGCCAGTTTGGGTTTCTTGTGCAAAGCAGAGAAAATAGATACTATGATTCTCGTATATTTTCTCTTTCTTTCAGTTAAACGTCAGCCACATGGCTATTTTTTGTATTCTCTAAGGGCACAGTCCAGAAGTCACTTCTCTTCTAGAAGACGTAGGTAATCGGACAGACATTAGAATTAAGTAGCACTTCGGCTTGTATTAATGACAAAGCTTTCTACTACAGATGAAGTTTGGCTGTGGATGACACATTAGTATAGTGGACTGTTAACTTCCAAAAGAATAAGTAAGGCTTCACTGAATGTTTTGTCAATCTGCAACAGTAGAAAAATATTCTATCAAGTAATTGGGTGCATATGATCTGTCTCCTTTGTCTTGCTGAAGGATAAAAGAAGTGTGACTGTTATCTGGAGTTCCTTGCTGCAGCCTGGAACATCTTTATTGTTGGTTATCCACGCATATTTTATAAGGTCTTTCAGTGTGTGTATTTCAAGGAGGGAATCGTTGTCCTTTTGGCAAAGAGCTTCATCTCCAAAGTTATTTTCTTCAGTCTTTAAACGACAAATAGATTGGACAGAAACAGCACACTTTATAGTCCTTTTAAATCATTACTTCTAGCCATGATAGGTAAACCAAAAGACCACATTGATGTTGGTGACTTGATAGGGAGCAAATTAGAGTGACTTAGAATGAACCCACGGTCCTCTCAGAGCAACCTGGTATTGCTAATGATCAAATGGAACATCTCTTATAAAGGGAGGGCTGCAGTGTAAATGGAAAGAACATGTGGAGCAATCTGACATTTAGAGTTAAGAGGCAGAGAGACTCCTGAACTGAGAATGTTCAGATGTTTCACATGAGAGACTCAGGTGATGATCAAGAGAATATCGGTCTTCGATAGCATGCACTTCACTACAGTAGGTTGAGAAACATTCCCTCATTGATGCCCCCTTGAAATGTAATCCAGTCACTAAGACAGAAATCTCCATGTACTTGAGTCTTATTTGTAATGATTATGCATCTTTAGGGTTTCATAACGACCAATTTAATCACTTTGCTGTTTAGAGGGCTTTAACAGCCAATCACGATAATAGGTTTGGTATTTGGTGGGAACCATTTAGGGCCCAAGAGCTCTTACTTTGAGCCTCTTGATGCTACTTCAATTTGACAGGCAGCTTCTGATTAGCACTCCTTGCTAAACCTTTGATAAAAGCCTCCTTTCTTTTCAATAAATCTGTGACCTAGTAGGTAGGCATCTTAGTTCACATACAAGGTCAATGTGTAAGAGAACTTTTCTTTAAAATGTGTGTTCTCTCTTTAGTCATTCCCTTAACACTCTCAATACACCAATCAGCTCCCATTTCCTCAGGAATTCAAAATGTAGGTGGGTTCTAATTGATAGCTGCTGATGCACCAGCATGTCCAAAACAAGCTCTGCTATTTTCATTGAGTAATTCTGGGAAACATTCCAGCTATGTCTACCTAAGACACCATTTTTCTATCATCAAATGTATTGCCAATAATTTGTCACACTGACATTATGAGGAACAATGAAAAACCCAGAGCATTAGTTTTCAAACTTTACTGGACAGAAGGATCACAGGAAGTGAATACTTTTAAATGGAGATCCCTGAAGCTTACCCCCAATGGCTCTTATTTATTATGTCATGGGAGAGGCATAGGAAATGGCATTTAACAAACACCCCAGTGATTTTGACACAAGTAGCTCTTTATCACATTTTGAAAATACTGTGTAGGTGCAATTACTGGTAGTTTAGGGACTTAAATAAAGATATCCTGGTAGTCTATCTAAATGCATTGATAAAACAAATTTCTTATTATTTCCTTTTTCTGCCTATGCTTCCATTTCCTCTAAATAAATACCTCTTAAAGAAAAAGTGTGAATAAACATTTGAGCATATATCAATAATTTTCAATAATGGAAGATGTAAAACTTTTTGCATAACATAATTTCAACAATGAATGACTATTAGACTTTGGAACCCTTTGCCAAGACCGTGGCTCATAATATAGTAGTTTGAGCAAGAGATGTTGGCTCAGATACCATACAGAATACTTATTAACACATGTTACAAAACCTTTGGCAAAATAGCTTTATTTCTTTTAAATAAACTCTGTGAACTAGTCATAAGAATAGCTTGGAATTAAAGTTACCACATAAGATAAATTTTCTTCAAAATGAGTCTAGATTTAAGCCACCTGATCTTCTAACACACAGAATCCTCATATTTAACATTTCTTATATTACTCTATGAAACTAAATATCTTTTATATTATCCATACAGATGTGTAGATGTGCACTTACATATATGGCTTACCAAAAGTACCTAACCCAGACTAGCTTTACACATCTTCATTATAATCAGATTAGAGTGTTAGGACTAACTTTAATATAGATATTACCCAGACTTCTCTACCAATAGAATGAAAAATCACAGTAAACTAAATAAAGCAAGAGTGCCATTTAAAGACAGGCAGACTGTCACTCTGGAAAGAAGCACCATGAGATTTCATCACAGGTGGCTAAGTGTGCTGAGGCTGATTCATACCCAGCAATATTGATGCAAGCTCAGATAGCAGAAGTACATCAATGCCATGCTTCAGGGTGAAACAGAATACCTGTAGCTTCTGCCTTGCCATACCCGTGATTGTTCTTGCACGTGTCAGCTGGATTTTCCCTCCTCACAAATGTCCCAGTGTGCTGTTCTGAAAGTGGATTCAGGTGAACAACATGGCTATAGGAACTGCTATTTTATTGTGCCCACTGTACTTTGAGAAGAAAATGCACACCAAACACAATTTTTTTATGTGATACTTTACAGAATATTTTAGTTGAAGAATGTATTTTTTTTTTTATTCTGGGGTAGATGACCATAGGTGTCTGTTCTGACTCTCTCCTACATTCAGCCTCACGAGACAGAGCAGCACAGAATGAGATAGTAAACTGAGACTGCATTTGCAATGACAGCTACACGTAAGGAGGATGAAGGCCATGTTATGATTCCATCCACTGCAGCCCTCGACAAGTCAGATCGAATGCTTTGAGCTTATGGCTCTGTCCTGCTTGTTTTGTTGTCTGAAGATCATGTTTGGGTTCCTACAAGTGAGCGGGATGATATGCTGTGTATACAAATTAAAGTTGTCACTGCAAACCTGATGATGCCAATGGCTGCATTTGATCATTTCAAATATCAGGGCTAAATCTCCTCATATGATGCAATTTTTTTCTAAAACAGATTTGCTTGTATATTGATGGCTTTCTTCTTTTGTAGAAAAAAAACAGAACATGGTGATATAGTTTACGGAGATTAATGGTAAGGATAGAGTGTAGAGAAAATTTAAACAAAGCAGGAAAACTATCTTGAGTTGGTTGATTAAGAAGCTTACTGAAATGACGGCTCAAATGTGTACCTGTTGCTCTACTGAATGCCATTTCAAAAGCAGTGTTCTCCCTCAGACTCTGGCTCTCTGTCCTTCCCATTAGGACATTAAAAGCTATGAAAAGCCTCTTTTGCTTCCTTTTCTCTGTCTGGATGATGCTGGGTGTATGGGTGGTGTCAATTTCCCTTTCATTTGATTTTATGTTTCAAAAGATTGGTATTTACCATAGTCATCTCTGTGTGTTTCGGTGCTTTACTTTTAAGATAGGCATTATTCTGTATCTTCCAAGTATACAGTGAGTGGTAATTCATATTATATGGCACTTCTGTGACAATAAAGTACAGTGATTTTTTGGAGGGACAAGGTGTTAAACATAAAAGAAAAGAAGCCAAGAACAACTTCTTTAACATTTCCCATTTACTCCTGGGATCTATAACAGAATCTTGTGTTGCACCCCAGTGTATTATTCAGAAAATCCTCCTGATGGACTTGAAAATGTGTTTAGAAAAGTCTATTTTTGCTCTTCATTCCCACTACTGTGTTATATGTGTTGGTGGACCTCTTCTTGTCTTTATTTAATGCATCAGTGAGAACGAATGCAGATTTAATAACGGAATCAATTCTCCAGACTTTCTGTTTCACTTTTCCAACTATCCGGATAAAGTCAAGTTAACCCTAACATTTAATAAGTCAAAAAAATTCATATATTCCTCTTTTGAAACTTGTTCAGAAAGTTCTGAGTCATGACAGTTCACGTTAATTTGATTTTTCACTTTTATTATTATTTCCTTTGTGTTCTTAAAGGAAGTCACTTTATTTCTTATTATAAGATGAACATATCTTTTTGTCCCTTTCTCCGAAAATTATGAGCGTTATGGTGTAGTGTGTTTTTCTCTAAGAACAGCCTAATGCAGAGGAAAAAAAGTATCTGTATAAAATGTAAAATAATGTTATTCTTCTGTCTTTATAAGCCACTCCTTTCTCTTCTGCTATCCACATGCAATATTTTTTACCCTGCTGAATTGAGGCATTTGTGATTCTGCACTGTCACTGGTTATGTACAATTTTTTTTTGCTTCTGTCATAACACTCACCTTTTACTAATAATTTCAAGTCACTGATGTATCATGCTATTGAGTACTAGATAGAGTGCCCATGTGTAGGTACTGAAGGGAGCCTCCTTTCAGGGAGGGGTAGGTTATTAGTGGAATCTCTAGGAGTTTCAGTGGAAAAGAGAAACAATTTCACTGTAGTATTATTAATATAAAATCCTCACTTTGAGATGGGTGATTTACACTAAGACTGAAAAAGAAATTTGGCTAGAGGTGATATTTTCCTTTCTTTCCTTTAGTGTAGTTGTTCTGAAAGAATTTATTGCCAATTTCAGCAGTTATTTTTGTGTTCTACATAAATTGAGCTGGTTGGTGAAACTTGCCTGACTCAGAGGGCTTTGAGGAGATAGCTTACAAGAGAATACTTTTCTCCCCTATCCCTCTTAAAGATGTATCATATCAATGTGGCTGTGAGAGTGTGGATGACCTGGCGTGGCACATTTTCAGAAGCAAATGAGAACAAAGTTTTAGTAAAGCATTTCTAGGAGTTTTCTTACACTTGCGTTTCTACATTTTTGCTTCTGCTAGTTGATGACCCTTACTTTCTCCCACATGGAATTTAAGAGACTTTTTCATAAAGCTCATTTTGAAGATAAGGAAACAAAACTGTTCAGTGTCCAGGGAACCTTAGTTTTGATTGTGTGTGTCTGCAATGCTATTATTCCTGTCAATAACAGGTAACTAGAGAGAAAAATGATCTATCTAGCCTTGTGTCTCCCAGAGTTCTATCATACCTTACTGCCAGCTGCTTGTCCTGAGTGACTGCACTGTTCACCACATCTCTTTTCCTTTTTGGTGTAATCTAATGTCTGTCATCTTCCACGGTAGTTAGGATCTAGTTCATTGCTTTTCCCATGGCAGAAACTACCTTTGTAGAATTAGCTGATGGTGATGTTGAGAAGCATTTCATATCACAGGCCATTACTACCTTTTCTGACTAAGAAATAACATACTATAGCTATAATATTTGTGTTTTTTCTCTAAAGACATATGAACAATCTTCAGAGAGAGCTTGCTGTGGTGCCCCCCATGGAAAGATCACGCAGTTGGGTTCAGAGCGTGCTTCCTTGAGCCAGCTCTCATCCCAAAGAGCTGATGGAGTTGGCCCCTCCCCTCTGCACTGACAGACCACAGGCCAAGGCAAAGTCCCAAAGTTCTACTCCCTTTAGGGGTTGGGTTATGATTGGCAAAATTTCTTACCTATTTTAAACAATGTATTGCCCTTGAGTACCAGGGGAGCCTCCCCCTGAACCCCATGAAATACTATGGCCCTTGCTTTAAACTTGAGAATACTCCTCTGAGGGCATCTCCCGGAATTATTCTGTGCATTCCTTCGACTCTTGGTTCCCAGACCTAAGACCCGCCAGACAAGTCCAACCCATGCCAGGTGCTTCCTTCCTATGAGATACCTACTGGGGGCTAGGTTGTACAGGCCAATAGCCTAGCTGCTTGCTGTGGGAAGGAAGTGAGGCCCTGCAGGCAGCAGGGGAGAGAGAAACAACCCAATAGCTTAGCTTGAGACACAGTAGAGTAAAATTTGCGCCTTAGATTAAAAAAAAAGGGGGGGGATTAGTTTACAATGATTACCTCCTAATTATTTAAAGTAATCTATAAAATTTGAAATTAAAGCAACTTATCTATGAAAAATAAAAACATGCAGTCTGTGATCTGAATTATGGCCAAGTGGATTCATAACTGATTGAGGTGACACACTTAATAGTACCAATTAAGGACTGAAGTTAAGTTGGGCACCTGGAACAGCATATGATAATCAGATTTGTTTGTGACAGTCAACTTAACCAATTTCAATAACAAAAAAATGCAGAAAAGCAGCAATAATAAGGATCACACATCAAATACCTACAACGTGTTAAGAATTGTTGATAGTAGGATACCATTTAAAAAATGTGTTCTACTATTGAACTAAAACATGCAGATAATCACCATGCCATTTTTAAATTATGGGTGGTTCCAGAGTATTGGTGTTTTGTTTGATATACTACAACAAAAATTTCAAGATCTTTGTCTCGGTATAAGATTTTAACAATAAAATAGATCTACTATGACTGGATGTAACAGGGATACATGTCACATCTTTCCCATACATTGGAGAAAAGTTTTCAACTCAAGTGGGAAATACATGCTTTATTAGTCTGTGTATGAAACCAATCTAAAGTTTGGGTTGACTAGGATTTCGTAGCCACTGAAATGGCTTTGAGGAAAGCTTAAATCTATGTGAAACTCATTATTTGAGGTTAAAGTCATATAATTTGTGCTTATCATTTATTAATATCTTATTTTATTACTATTTGCTCAGGAAAGGTCATTTCATCCTCTCCCCTCAAGTTCTCTTCAATCTTCTAAGAAAAGAGCCCACAGCTACTCAATATCATGATGCAAATGGCCACCAAATTGTTCAACCTCTAAGACAGAGTCCTGCTGTCATCTAATGTGTTGGCCTGCATCTATATCTACCTGTGTTTTGTGGGTATGCGGTTGGGTCACACATGTAGATAGGCCTTCCTACATATCCCTTTCTGTTTCCACAGAGACTAAACAAAACCAGGATCCCTGATCTTTCTCACAGCAGGACAGAATGGAAGTGATCATCAGACAAGAGCAGTGTGCAGCTCGGGGAATGAATATGTGACTCATTCCCTGAGAGTCACAGAGGTTAGACATGCCTTATTCAGACCACTGGGAATTATATGCTAGTGTGTATAAATCAAAAGGAAAATATATTAAAACACAGACTATTAAACTTCATACCAAAATGATTGTATTTTAGTAATACTAAGATAAGGGTTGAAATTCTTCATTTAAACATGTATAGTCTGGTAGATTCCATTGTTGTTCAACATTTAATAATTAACTGAATAGGTATCTAAGTAGTGAATACATCATGGTCATTCTTCTATAATACAACACTGTCACTAAGGATATGATGATATTAGATAGACAAAGTATATTCCATAATGAGATTATGGGAGCTATGTTCTTCTGTAAGGTTACAGATGAAAAGGCCATAAATTAGCACACAATAAACTTCCAAATAGTGACATGGTCGTAAGGAAATGAAACAACACAGTGGGACAGGAGTGCTAGAGATTGGATGAAGGTGATTGGGACTGCTTTCTTTAGGATATTTGAACTGAGGCATTAATAATGAAAGTGAGGTATGTACATATGTGCGTGCATGGGTTGGTGTATGTTTATCTAGTGGGTTGTGGCACACAAAACATATAGCACAGGTAGTAAAGAAGATGTAGCAAGGCTGACATCCTGAGATAGACAGGGTCTTTGTGATGCTGAGAGATAGAAGGCGGAATGGGGCAGGTAAAGAAGAGCTTTTCTACAGTGCAACGCTGGACATTTTGAGATAGTTTTGTTTGTACAGGGTTCTCCAAGCATTTCAGAATTTCAATAGCGTTCTTGGTCTCACCCCACTAAATGTTATATGTATACCTCAGTTATAAGAGCGCAAAGTACCTCCAGCCATTGGAAAATTTCCCTTTTAATGAAATATCATCTTTAGTTCTGAACCACTTAATTGTAGCAAAGAAAAAGACAGTAATAGAAGGAGTAGGGAAAAGCAGAGAATAGACAAATTACTACGGTCAATAACAATCCCTGGAGCTTTTCCGGTAAGATTCTGGAAGTCATTATGGAGTGTTAATTGGGTTTGGGGAGTGCTCTGGAATGTTTCTGAAAGGTGCTCTGATGAATGGGTGTGGAAGAGAGTGGGTGGAAAGTCGAAGGTGGGATGCCTGGTGGTGGGTTACTGAAGCGCGCCAGCCAAGACTGTGGGATTGCAGGATTAAAATATTTTTAGCAGCAAGAATATAACTGACACAATGGATTCAACAAATGCAAGGGAGAGCACCCTGACAAGGCTCATTCAGTCACTAAATGACACTCTGAAAGACAAATTTTCTTGCTTCTTCCTCAGAATATTGGCATGGACTACCAACATTGCCATCACCTGGAATCATAACCCCTCATCCAACACCCTCAACAATACTGAATTAGAATCCACAGTTTAGTAAGGGGTCCAGCTGTCAGCTCTGCATATAAAAGCTTAAGAAATATAGGGCTAGGTTGATTTCTGTTTAACTTGGAACTGGATGTTTCAACAGGAAGTGTGTCTGTCTTAGGACGTACAGATAATCAGGGACAGAGTCAGAACTGGAACCTTTTTTTCTCTTATCCCACAGTTCAGTTTCCTCTCCGACAGACCATTTGCAAAATAACACATTTCTCCTGTTAGAGTCCTTAATTACAGAACTGGGGATTGGAACTTTGTCCTTTAATTCTCATAGGATAAAAAAAAAAATTCAGCCTTCAAAAAATTAAAGATTGTCATTCCTCCAGGGAAACAGAATGAAAATCTCAGGTGCCAGTTTAAAGCAAAGGTGCATTTTGAACCCAATTACCAAGTGTTGTGGCTCACGGTCACAGGGCTTGCATCTTTTTTCTTGTGTTAGCAGTGAAAGTATGAAGCAAATATCTTGAGCAGAGAGGCCAGAATTAGGATGGGGCAAATGATAATGAAGTTTTGAGATCATCCCTTGGTCAGAGGGCTGTTCAGGGGCTTATTCAGTGACAGGAATCTTCTAGATTGCAAATGGCAGGATTTGAAGTGTGATCATTTTGATGTGTTAGTATTTTTGCCCCATCATGAAGAGAATTTGGGAAACTAAGTGACAGTCCATGTCCAGGCTTTTTTCTTTTATCAATCTCTTCTGTAGCTAGCTCAGACTTGCTGCTTCTTACTCCTCAGGGCTGTGGACCATCCATCAAATTCTCTTTGCCTTTATACCTGAAGCACAAAGTAGCTCCTGTCCCTTCGAGAGCTTCTGCAGACAGCTGATACACTGTGATTACCCTAATATGTGGACCTCATTGTATCAAAATGAGAAAGGCTGATTTGTGGACAAGTTTGTGGGGAAGCAAAGTGATTCAAACCTGCAAAGATTTTTGACAAGGTTTGACATGTTGCTCTCAGCCATGGAAGTGCCAGGGCAGCCCGTCATTTTAGAACCTCAGAGGTAATTTGGTGAACCGCTTCTGCCAAGGTGTTCTCAATTTTGTGACTTTAGAGGGTTTAGAAAGGACAGATAAACCATGCACTGTTAGGAGCCCAGTGGTTTGCAGGCAGATCCACCACAGGCTCACTCAGGAGGATGAAGCAGAATGCCTGTTCAGGACTGGATGTGCAACTGCTCCTCTCAGTAGGGAGCTGGCCCCTGAAGCACACAGCTTCTGTCACCACACAGCTGTCATCTGCCATTAGCAGATTCCTGACAGGAACATGTAGAGTTCCCTGCGCTTCTTCTCTGCAAAGGGAGCCAATCAGGTGTGTGTGTGTGTGTGTGTGTGTGTGTGTGTGTGTGTGTGTGTGTGTGTGTTATGTGTTCATGACTGTGATAGGATGAGATATAAAAGAATAATGAAGACACATCACAATAAATTCCAAACTCATATATTTACAAAGAATAGAAGGAAACAAGAAGAATTTTAGTGACATTTTCCTACTGAAAATCCCTTAAATGTTATTAGGGATTTTTTTTTAAAAAGTGCCTAAAATGGCATTGGGGAGTTTTGAATCATTACTTTCTGCCTTTAAGCTTCGTTTTCATTCTCTGTCTACTAAGAACAATAATCACTGACTTATAGAATCCTCGGTAATCAGAAGGTCCCTCACTGAAAAGCACGTTGTGAGGGCCATCTCAATTTTCACTATACCTTCATGATAGAGGACCCACCCTCAGTCCTTTTATTTTACTCATGAAGAAACCTGAGAGATGAAGGTTCAGAAAAAATTCCCACATACTCTGCAAGGCAGTGTGTCTGGGGATGGTGTGGGTGTTGGATCCAGGATTCTACTCTAGTTTATGTGATTCTGGAGTGATCCTGTATCAGCACTCAGCCTCCTCCAGGACTGACATCCACTCTATCAAGCACTTGGCTCCTGAGCCAAAGCAACAAGCAGTGAAACACAGTGAACGCTGATGGTGGAGACACTGTCAACCGCTCATTCATTCTTTGCAACCTTGATGCGCACTTGACTCTAGACCTATTCTAGCCAATGGGGTGTAGTTATATTTAGCATAAGGATACAGGAGTGTTAAAAAAAAGACACTGCCTCCTCCCTCAAGGAACTTGTGTTGTTAAGTGTTGGAAAAACCAATGTCCCTTTATATAGATTTATCACGTCAAACTTTGAGGACACTCTCACCAACTGATGCTAAAACAAGAGCTTACCTAGCCCTGTTTTACTTGAGGCACCTCATAGTTAGGAGTCTCATTTAACAACAACCGTGAGACCTTTTTTTATTCCTTACTCTTCTTTCTTTCTCTGTGAAATGTTATGGCAAATAACTGAAGTGATTAAATCTTAATTCTGAAACAATTATTCAGCTTTCCCAAAGTTGTACTTTGACAGACACAGCATAGTCAGTGCCCCACACTTAGGATGATGTTTCTACTGTACAACTGGAAATAATATTACCGGTGGTACTTCCGGCCACAGTGGGATGATGATAATTGATGTTCCAAACAATTGCCCCAAAGGCAATGTCACTTCCTGTGTGCATCTTGGATCATAAAAATCAAAGGACCAAAATTTTAAAAGGAAAGAAATGAAAGTTTCTTTCAGTATATTTTTCATTATATTTGATCACAGTACAATGCTTTGAATATCAATCATCAGTAATAAAATGTGCTGACATCATTGATCAGACAACTCAGCTCCTTGTCATTCCCCATTATTCCCCGATAAGCTCCCTTTTTACAGATATGCTCAATATCCTTTTGTTTCGGCCTAAAAAACTCAAGCTGAGTATATATAACTGTCTGGCTATGATCAACTCCAAGGGGTTAGTCCATGAATTACTTTCATGTTGCTGTAATAGATCACCATAACACCAAAACATTAGTGGCTTATATTAACATGAGTTATTATTTTACAACCTAGAGGTTAAAAAGTCCAGAGAGGCTCTCTTTGGTCTAAGATCAAAGTTTGGTAGAACGTAGGTCATTTTGGGGGCTACAGGAGAGAATCTATTTCCTTATCTTTTCCAATTTCAGGAAGCTGCCTGCTGTCCTTTGTTGGGAGCCCTATCTCTGTAGAATCTCTAAAGCTATTTGTTGACAACACTCTTACTTCTTATCTTCTTCCTTGCTATGATCACCTTGCTTATGTCTGATATAAATCTTTGTGATTTTACTAGGATCTATTCAAATAACCTAGAATGGTTTTTTTTTCCATGTAAAGGATTTATGTACAAAATCTACTTCCCATATATGAGGAAATATTCACTGATCTTAGGAATTAGATTGTAGATTTCTTTGGGGGAATCCATTTTTGCACTGTCTTTCATATTCTCCTCATCAGTAACTTATCCTTCTCTCTCTTTTCTCTTCGTCTTTATTTGGAAGTAATAGCCATTGATGGATAGGGTGATGCTGAAATATAAATTATGAAACACCGTGAGATCAAAGGGATCACATTCATATGGATGTCTCTTGACTCCATGAGATTCTCACCTGTCCCTGTTCAAAGGCAGCACAAAGTGGCAACCCACTTTGTGGACGGGCAAGCCCATTGGGCACTGTGTAGCTTTCTGGCACTTACGCCCAGCGTGAGGTATTGCCGGACTTCTGTTTTTCAGAGGTTTGACTTAAGGATAGGAAGAATGTGCAGTAGGAGTATGAACAAAAAGAAATTAATGGAGACCATTCTCCTGATGCTTGCCATTAGAGGGCTGAGGAGAAGGTTAAGCTAGAGAAATGAGCCAGTGCCGGATGAACAAAATACTGGAGGCAATCAGACAGGCCGCCAAGTGAACCGATGTGGCCACCTGACACACCACACTCCTTTACATGCCCCTCCACACTGTCAAAGGACCATGAGAGCAAGCATGAGCGAAAGGCATGACTGGAGCTGTGAGAGAGAGCCTGCCCAAGCGGTAAGTTCCAGCTGTGAGGAGGGAGTCACCAGATGGGAAGAAGTGCCTTCAGACTGAGCCAGAGCACAGCTCTCTTTCTCGGCTTTCCACCAATGTCCTCTCTGCCAACTGTCTCTCCTGTGCTCATTTTGTCAGCCCCTGGATTGTGTTGACTTCTTTTCCTGTATTACATACTTTGTGGCTGCACATACACTTCTGTTTGAAAAACCAACAGGATTTCCATAGATTGGATACCTGGCATACATAGTGCAAACAACACAGTACTCAAGCAAGAGCTTTCAATACTGTGTCCATGATTGGTGATGGCAATGACAAATTTCCTTATCAGGAAAGGCCAGAGGTGAAGGAAACATCATCACTAAGAGTGTTTATTCTTGGTTCTTCTCACAAGCACAAATATTGGCGATCTAGTGCTTTTACATAAAGATCTCACATTTCTTTTGGAAATGTTAATGCACTACAAACAGTAAGAACTACGTTTATTGGGAGTTTACAAGAGCAGGTAAAATGGAATATGCTTCATAAACAGCATGCATTTAATTCCCACAATGACAATGGGGAGGTTTTATTATGACCTTGTTATAGGACATTATTTGGAAGTCATACTTCCATGGCCCTACAGAGGGCATATCATACCATATTTTATTCTTTTACGGACAAGTTCTCACTGTAGTAATTCAAGTGGGTCTGCAACTCCCTATGTAGCTCAGGTTGGGTTCAAACTTAAGATTCTTCTCATGTATCCTCTTGAGTGTTGGGATTACAAGTGAGTACCTCTATCCCTGGCTAGCAAACCACATCTGATATTTAAGTTTAAGTTAGCTTACCTTCTTACTTTATACTCTCTTCTGTAATGCAGTTCTTCTACATGTAACAAAAATCCCTTATGCCGTTATAAGTAAACTCAAAGAATTACATGATACATACATGCAGTGTCTTCCACAGATTTTTCCATAATAAAGGCTTGGCCTAATTATATTGGGTTTCCTATACAATATTTGTATTCCAACTGCCCTTTCAAAAGTGACCTGATTTTGTTCCACTTCATTTCATTATACTCACAAGTTCTTTCAATGCAAAGTAAATTAGAGAATATTCAATAGCCCCCCCTTAACATAGCTTGTTCATGTCCCTAACAACTGGATTGTTAACATGTTCATTGAGGAGGGTCTTAGCAGAGAGAAAAAAAAATTAAGATTTCTACATAAGCCCTGCATGCAATGGTTGTCATATAAATAAAAGAAAGAGAAGGATGGGATTCAGTTACAGACACACAGAAGAGAAGACCAAGAGAGACTAGAGGCAGAAACATGAAGTAAGACTTCATATGCTAAGGAAAATTGGGAGCCACGAAAACCTGGAAGAGGTGAGGAAAGGGTCTCTCCAAGGACCCAGAATGTGGCCCTTCTAATCTCTTCTCCAGGGACTTCTGGCTCTAGAAAATGTAGAGAAATAATTTTTTTTTATTGCTTTGAGCATAAGTCTTTGAAAGTTTATTGCAGAAGTTCTAAATCTCCTATATACATATTATTCTGATAGAACAGATATCAAAATAATTTGGCAAACATTGTTACAGAAACCTGTATGATTGATCACAGCAATTAAGTCCCGGGATGTGGTTTTGTAATACAGTTTCTCATGGATCCAAACAAAAGAATCATAAGCTGTTACAATATGTATTTTGGAAAATGAAAAAGTCCATTTGGCATTCAATATACTGTGTAGCATGGTCCCAAAGACTTTAGGTTCAAGCTCAGGGATAGAATGAATACTTGAAATTACTGTGCTCTCAGGGGAAAAAAAATCAACCACTGCCAGCAATATTGCACCATAATTTAATATTCATCCTTCCTGTGATGTGAGAAACACATTTTCACTAAGGCCATGAAAATAATATCAAGTCTATATGTAATCTAAGCAAATGTATGTTCATGTGTGTATCATATATTTATATAGCTATCTCTATTCCATTTGTTGTATATTTGTTTCTTAATTTTGAGATATGGTCTCACTCTGCCTCCCTGGTTGGCCTAGAACTCATAGAGATCTGCCTGCCTCTGCCACCAAAATGCTGGAATTAAAGGTGTGCGCCACTGTGCGTGGCTGTATATTTGTTTCTTGTAAAAGATCAACTTGAGGAATAATGTAATTAAGGTGACTACCAGTACATGGTGATTTACTCTGCCCTTTATGAAACCCAGAGAGTACCTTTGCCACTGCTCTCTGGTCCTGATATGTGAGTCATAGCTGGTTGTTTATAGAACTCTGAGCTTGGGTTGGGACTAAATTACAAAACATTGAGGAATGTCTCTAGGATAGTTGATTTCCATGTCCTATAGCAGTCATGCATTAAGGATGTACAGCACCTTGTATGGTATGGCATTCCTTCATGGTAAGAGTAGGTAAAGGTACTTCAGTTGTTTTGAATGGTAATAGTAACAGTAGCAATGCTTCTGGTGGCTATAGTAGGTACTATTGTGATGGGAGAGGCCAGAGTCATTATTTTGGCTTGTCCAAATCTCACAGTGGTCTCCCATTTGAAGAAAGAAACACCAGAGAAGGGGAAGTGGGTCCTCATTGTGTCTCATATCGGAAATCTGTTTGAATTCTGAGAATGATCCCATCTCAGAAAACTGAGGTTAAGATAACATTTTCAGGATCTTCTAAAACACCTCTTAATCTCCTATGACCGTCAGGTCCGAAGTGCCTTGCAGTCCTTACAGGCTATCTGTGGGAGCATCCCTGGATCACTCCCCCATCAGCAGTCTCCCACTCTCACACAGCATGATAGAATGAGATTATGAGTTATCCCTGCTGCCAGACATTTCCTCGGCAGGACCATGCTGTTGACTAGGAGCAGAGTGCAGTGAAGATTCACATGCATTCTCCAAAGCTTAGCAGCATTGCACACTGGCTCAGCAGAGCCTCAGATCTCCTCTGACACATAGCAGCTGAGTCAGACTGCTGTGGAGAGCTTCGAAAGCTGAAATGTTCCTGGGGGAATTATCTCCTCTTGCAGTAATCAGTAACAGCACTGCCAAGGGGAGAAACTTAGAGCTATTTATGCACATGCAAAACAATTTTTTTTTTCCTTTTAGCTTTGGCCTTGGTGTGTTGCAGGGATAACTCAATGTGCTTCAGGTTCTTTGAAATTATGGAGAAGCCATTTCTGATTGATAGCAGACCTGGACTTTGGAAAGGTGACACGCAATAGAATGGTAATTCTCCTCTCATTTGGTTTCTTAATTAACACTGAATATTCTGAGCTAAAAAGAAGATTTATCTCCAGAATATATTCAGTCTCAAGAGAATATGGCATTATGAATCTGTGACCTCAGAGAGGCCAGATGTACAAGAAGATAAAGTTGTCACCACCGTGAAAGCAGATATCTGTCGTGGGCTGAGCATCATTTTCACCAAGTCCATATGTTGACTCACTAACACCTAATTGGACAGCATTAAGAGGTAGGGCCTTTTGTAGATGGAGCCATGAGGGTGAGGAGCTTGTGGGGAGATAGCTGTCTTTTTAAAAACAGACATCACAGACTTTATTCTCTGTTTATTGTCTCTGCAATTACAAAGTAGTAGTCATGAGACACCTAGGGAGATGCCAGCCATCCACAAGTTTGCAAAATTAATCTTACCAGAACCCATCCATGCTGGCAACTGACCTTGGATTTATATTGTCCAGAAATGTAAAGTATATGAATGGCTGTTTAAAATTCCAGTCTGTGGTATTTATTAAGTCAGCCCCTTTAGCAATATACTATAGGGGCTTTATTCTTAAATAAGTGAGCTTAGTTAATTTTTAAGTAGGTTGTGTTATAGAAGTTAGTATATGTGAAATAAGCAGTTACTACAATTAATTATTTTAATGAAAAACCAAAAGTTTCTATTTCTGTGTGTGTGTGTGTGTGTGTGTGTGTGTATAATAGTGTGACTTCTCCCAAATGGCTCCCAAAGTTACCTGATCTATTTTCCAAACTGCTTAAACTGCTTATTGCACACTTCTGTGTCTATAACCTATAGCAAGTGACCTCAAGTGGCAGGCAGCTAGGTCCTCAATTTGGGAATATGTAATATTCCTGAAGTTTCAAACATGTCTACTGTTTGTGGGTGTAAGGAAGTGGAGAGTTCTTATGAACTGTCTCTTGGATTGCTCCCTGAAGAATAAAAGTCACTGTCACTATTTTCTTACTTGCCTTTCTCTGCCACTCATTACCAACAAGAGAAAGCCTTAGTGACCAGGCCACAAAAAATATTCTAAAAAGAATGATGTCATTCAAAGACTGACATTTCGGGTTTTATTACTAGAATACCTTGAAGAATTAGCTCTGATTTGCATTGATATTTGCACGTTAAATTATTAAAGGTTTTTTTTTTTTTTGGCAGGGGGGATTCACTTTCCTTCATCAGAATTTAACACTTCAGTCCACGGAAGATAAAGTCACAATTTAGCCATGGAATGACATGCCGTGGCTTCCCATGCTTTTGAATTGTTGACTGATTGAGAAAAATACTTGATTTGATTCTTGGTTGATGAAAGGAAGGTTAGTGACACATATTGTAAGTGGCAAGGAGTTTCCTTTTATTGTATTCTCATATTCTCTCTCTCTCTCTCTTTCTCTCTATCTCCATCCCCCTCTCCTTCTCCCTCTCTCTCTCCCAAGCAAATGAAGCTGTTTCTCACTACCCTTTCAAATGACACAGGTTGGTTTTATTGGCATGGCTTTTGTGTGCAGTTTTGACCCCATCTGAGTCACCTATTGAGATTTCTCAGTTTTATTAGGATGAGTTGTAGCTTTAGTGTGCTAGAAGACTTGCAAATGAATATGCCAAGAGAATGATGAGGATTTCAGAAGTCTGTGCACATTTTAAGTGATATGTTAGCATCAAACATCATTAGAATGTTGATAGAAAAAGACAAAGTGGGAATTTCTATGTAGTGTTACTTTCAAACCTCATCTAAGGTGATAGAAATTCAAATGGAAGAAATATGACAGCAAGTTTACATATCAAATGGCTATATAAGTGTGTGCGTGCGTGGGTGTGTGTATGCATGCACATGCACACGCGTGCATGAGAGAACATGTACACACTTACTGAAACAGAAGGATCACAAATGTTCCTATGCTCGCTGCTTGGTAGAGACAGCTTATGTCCCTGACTATGTTAGAAAGATGTCTTGTCTTTGGAGGTAGGCTCTTTCATGTTTATCGTGCATTGAAATCACCCAGAGAGCTTATTAATAGCCACAGTTTTGAGCCCCACACCTAGAGTTTCTGATTTGGGTGAATCTGGAGTGGAGTCTAATGACACACATTTCTAACAAGCTTTCCAATTCTGGTGCCTCTGGCAGTTTGGGAACTGTTCTGTTAAAATTTTGCTATAGATATTGGAAGACTCAGGTTTCATTCCTTGATTCATCAAAATTTTATGGGCAGTTCTTACTGTCTAACCAAATGACTACAGTGATTTAGGTCTATAATTTCTCTGTAGCATCTGCAATGATGGTAGCAACAAAGAGTAGTTGAGTAAGGCTTTATCATTATTAAATCACCTTGATATGCATTATCACACTTGGGTGCAACAGAAGAATCCTGGTAGGTGAACTTATTTATATTCTGTAGGTGAGACATAGGCCTTCTACAGCTCCTTCCTCCACTCATGTAAGTAAATTATGGATAGCAGCACTTGAACTCTGCCTTTCAGAATTCAAATTCTTTACCTTCTCTATCAAATCACTCTTCCTTTCAGTCTTTTATATTTCGTGAGAACTTTCCATTTTCCAGACTCCTTTCATGTTCATTATCCTCTTTGATCCCTCCAAGCACCAGAGTGAGGCGGGCAGGCCCCACATTATTGTCTACATTTTACAGATAAAGCTATTATAAAAGATGATGAGAAAAGTGGCTACTGTCATGCAGCCTGCATTTTCTCATACAGTAGACTAATTTTTTTCTTGCAATATTTAGCAGCAGAGCCTGACGTAGCAAGTAGAACATTAGAGGACAATTGTCTCGGTGACAAATACTAAGTGGCACAGTACTGGGCTCCACCCCGACCTTTCTTCTCCCTGTTCTTCAGTAGGCAGGAATTTGGAAGGAAAGGAGGTAAAGATTCAGGTTAGAACTGTCTTTGGTGGGAGAGTGAGGACGGGTTGTTAATTTCTACAGTTTATATGCTAACGAAACAGCTTTCTCTGACTTGGAAGATTCTTTTCCTCTGGCCCAGGGCTTTGCAAAGTTAAATATGCATTCAGGCCACCTGGCGCTTTTGATGGACTGCAGACTCAGATCAAGATGGTCTGTGCTGAAACCCAATATTATTGCATTTCTACAAAGGTCCAAGGTGATGTCAATTCTAATGACCAGTATCCAAATCTACTAGGAAGGAATAATCCTATTTCTCAAAAACTGCAATGATTTTATATTTTTATATACAACACCACCCCAGTATCCTGGTTGATGAAAACAAGTTAAAAATAAGAGAAATTTTAACAACAGTAAGTTAGCGCTATGTGTGTCTTACTAGGTATCCCTCTTACCAGGCTATTTATATACAACAATGCCTTCTAAGCTCCTTTGTCACAAGAATCTGAATGGTGCTAGGGACCAGCTCCGCCTGTGCTGTGTTCTTTCTGTAGACTCAGAATCTCAGGCTCCATCTTAGGTGCACCGTACCTGAACCCAGATTTTAAATATTTTCTGCAGTTATTTTCCAAATGCATTAAAGTTCTAGGCACTTTTCTTACTGTGTTTTAGCACTCCTGCATTTGCCATCATCATCCTGGTCACCTGATCATCACCTGACTCACAGGAGCCTCATTCCCACAGGACCCTAGATTTCACCAAGAGATGAAGTACTGTGGAGGAGGCAGTTCCTTTCACTCTAGGTAACCTTGATCATCAGCTAGTTTGTGGCCTGGAAGCTTCCCCTACTCGAAGTACAGTACAGTTCAATGGAATCCTTCTTGGGCATAAAAATCAGAGATAGAATTGATACAGTGCCAAAAGGGAAGAAATAATCTGTATCTTAAAGATCTATCTGATACAGTATCATGTTCCTATAGACTGTCTTTAAATCTCAACCTTAAGCAGGTAATAACAGAGAGCTTAATTGTTCTCATAGTAAGCACTTCATTTATTCACTGGACTGATATTTATTGAGCACTTATTCAAATTGAGCCAGATACCATAATGGGGAATGAGGGCACGAAAACGCTCGCTTTCATGAGAAAAACAGAAAGTGAAAAAGCAAACACATGTTGAAGACAATTACTGAGTGAGATAATTGCTGAGAAGTAAAACAACACTCACTGATCATAAAAGAGTGATTAGTATCAAAAGGTAAGACACAAAAATGAGGATTTCAGAGCACCCTCCTGCACCCACAGTATAACGATGCTGTCAGGTCAGCCTTTATCCACGCACATGTGTGACTCGAGGTGAAAAGAATGCAAACAGAACCTAGGCAGAGGAATTCATGGAACTTCCAAAATCATTTCAGCAAGAAAGTAATGAGACTATTAGTTTGAGTACTTTTGTAATTCCTGAAGATCTTTCACGGTTTAATTTGTGTCAACTATGCTTCCGTTCTTGTCACTGTCAAGCAGTGACTTAAGAATAGAGACATGGGTAATGGTAAGCTCTTCTGAAGGAGGGTTAGCAAGATGACTTAGTAGCAAGGGACCTTGCTACTAAGAATGATAAACTGAATTTGATCCCACATACTGTCCTCTGACCTCCACATGCATGCAATGGCATGTGTACACAACACACACACACACACACACACACACACACACACACACACACACACAAATTAAAAAATCTTACAAACTAAAGAAAACTGAATAACTAAATATATGATGGGTTTTTTGTTTGTTTCTTTGGTTGGTTGGTTGGTTTGGTTTTTCAAGACAGGGTTTCTCTGTTGTAAATCTTGTTGTCGTCCTGGAACTCGCTCTGTAGACCAGACTGGCTTTGAACTCACTGAGATCCCCTGCGTCTGCCTCCCAAGTGCTGGGATTAAAGGTGTAGGCTGCCACCACCTGGCTAAATAGATGGAATTTTATAAATTGTATGATACTATGTTCTTGCAGGAAGAGTCATGCCAAAATGTTTCCAAATGATGATGGTAAAAGGCTGGTGTATGTGCGGTGAACACTCACATTTCAAGTAGAATGCTGAAGTCTAAAGAAAGAATATTCTTAAATGTAAACTGTGTAAAATACTGTATAAATTTGAATGGTTTGAGATTCAGAAGTATGAGAATTGGTTGGATAAGATCTTTAAAACCTTGCTAAATGGTTTGAGATTTATTCCAAAGGCCCTGGAATATTGGAAATCAAGCAAGAATATTAGCTGGAACAATTTATATTAAGAAATCGTAGTAAGGACTCAAATAAAAAAGGAATGAATTCAGGTTAGAGAAAATATTGGTTGAACATTGTGTATTGTGACATTGACATGGGGAAAGACAAAAGGATTCAATCACTAAAAAAATAACACAAATAGTATAGTGTGGCAAAAGAAGAAAACGGAGCTAGGACCTTTCTCATCTGTCTGACTTAGACCACATTATCTTATTGTGAGTACTGCTTCTTAAATATTGCACTATTCATTTATTATTTGTGTCTAGGAGATGTGGGTGTGGAAATCAGAGCATACTTGTAAGGGTCTGCTCTCCTCCATCAGATGGACCACACTGAAGAGTTCAGGTCATCTGGACACAGACCTTTACCCACTGAGCCAAATCAATGGCCCTGTTACCATGTCTTAATACTAATCTTCTAGCCCTTATGGTTCTGAATTCTATGGGCTTGTGCTTGACTCCTGAGACCTGAGAGTAAAGTATATAGCAGCTATAAATATATGTGTTTATCAAGATCTTTCATTCATCTTCTTAGTAACCTATCTATCTCTGTGTATATTTTTATGAATGTGTGTGTGTATGTGTGTGTGTGTGTGTGTGTGTGTGTGAGAGAGAGAGAGAGAGAGAGAGAGGCTATGTAGTCTATTATATAATATAATATACATATTTCACATGATGGTATATATACAAGTAAGGGCCTAAAAATTATGGTATGCTTTTTCTTTCTTCTTTCTGCCTTTTTAGAGACAGAAACAGAATATTAAAAAGCAAGATCAAATTAAATGTCTGCAAATCAAGAGACTTAAGTATGAAAAGCAGCATGTCCAAACACTATTAACATTATGGTTCCACATAAAGATCTTCATTCAAATTCTCACCGACATTGTCATGCAGGGCCCTTGGATGTGCCGTGTTCTATGTCTAAGATACTCTTTCTTCTTCTGTTTTCTCAGACAGGTACTATTCATTTGTGAAATCTCAGCATAAAATCCCCTTGGGAGAGCTTTGCTGGCTTTGCAGATTTTGCTATATGGCCCTGTTTTATGGTCTTATTGAATGCTATAACTTTCTTTTATAATGTATGAATCTAATTAAAGGGTTATTCATGCAATTATTAGTTTAATGCTCTGCTCTCTTGTTGAACTATAAGCTCCATTTGTTCAGGGACCACGTCTGTCTTGCACTTCAATGTCTCTTCTTACAGAGTGAACACTCTATAAATAATTTGGACCAAATGAACAGTTTGAGTGTAAGAGAGTAAGATGAATCTGAACACAATTCTATGTTAATGGATGACAAATTTTGAAACCAATATTCCAGTTAGACATGCGAAAAAATAAAACACTGTATTTCCTTATTTTATTCTTTTAAAGGAAAAACGAAAATCTTAATTGTAAGTAATGGAAGGCACAAAATAAGCAATTTATAGAACATGTCGTACCTATTCTATCTTGAGTTATCAGTGTGGAGTTAGCAGACTATACTAGGAGAGTTCATACATTTGGCTCCTCTACTTCCATGTGCTACATCATATGTACATATACATGTACATATCTACAACCATATGTATACTCAGTGGTCCTTTGGGGGGATTCTGAAGATATAAGTTCATAGTAGCAATTTTATAAAATTTAAACCACAGATGACACATATTCTCTACGCTAAATATGAGGTCATACAAAACTGACATAATATCTCAAAAGGTCAGAATGACAGCTACCAGGGGCAAGTGCTTCTGGAGTTTGACTTAAAGTAATAACTTTAGTTTAACATTATATGTTTTTTCCAAACCCATGTAGCAAAATATTTCTTAAGTAAGATTTCTATTGTCTCTGTTGGTGTCAAACTTTGCTTCTAGCTGGTCAGGAAAATTACATAGTACCTCCTGAGCTGATATCAGCCTAAGGGGTGAAGTTCTCAGTGTATTTTGTGAATCTTCCAAGGAGAAAAAGCTTCTGCAGTTGTGAAAACCTTTGTAGAAACAAAATGCACAGAAACTCTTTCAGCAAACCTGAGCAATCCTGACACCACATGAGGCACATTTGAGAGAAAGGCTTCCCACGACCGCCAGAAGAAAGATTCAGAAGCAGAGTCATATGAGGGTGGAAGTAGTACTGCTCAGGAAGGGAGATCAAACATTCCATAGAAAAATATGCTACAGTGCAGTAAACTCCCAGAAACAATGGGGCAATGAAGGTCTAACTTAATTAATGGAGAAAATAGGTCACATTTAATAACCACATATGTGACAGCCATTTTGATGACATAAAATAACTGAAAATGGGAACAGTCTAAGAAATCAGAATTATAATATTATCCTCTTCTCCAAGTGAGGTGTTTTGATGGAAAATTCATGATACTTCCAGTTTCCATTAAAATTTTTTTTTCAGAACAATGGGCGGAAAAACTCTCAAGGCTCAAAAGAAGGAGAAGTAAAATAATCTAAGCAAAAATTCAAGCAAAATAACTGAATTGAGATAATATTCTTCTCAAAAAGAATTTTGTCATTCATCCTTTTCCCCCTTGCTCCCTTTTCATGGCATCAAATGACAAGTAATCAGCCATTTGTGATTCCCTGCATGGCATCTTCCCCTTCTACTTCTCTGTGTTCCCCGTGGGGTCTAGCTAATCACAGGTACATTTCCTCTGCAAGGCAGTCACACTCTGTACTGTGAAAGGCACAATTAATAATTGAACAAAGCTAGCTGGATTTTTCACCATCATGTGACAATGGTTTGCAGACAGTTCCACTGTCACACAGGGAACAATTCTATTTCTTGGGTATCATTAAGAAAGGTGGCACTGGATTGGCTGAAAAGATTACCCTTTTCCAGATTTTCTAATAAACACACACATATACATACACACACACAAACTAATTTGTTTTATAAAAGAGTAGACAGGTGAAGTTCTCACTCCTGTCACTAGGAAGATGATTTTGGTCAAGTGATTATTTGATTATTTAGTCTTTGTGTGAGAGAGGAAAGAGTAAGCTCGGGAAGTGATTCCCATTGTAAGGGGAACAGTTTGATACTGAGAATGCGACTGTGTCAAGCATTGTTCTGAGTGTACTAGCATACAATCTCATCTAGAAAGAAAGCCCGCATATATGACTACAGATGAGCAAAGAAGAAACCTGACACAGGATACATGGGAAACACTATGGACGATGCATGAGTTTAGCAAATCTTTGTGTCTCTGGCAATGGTCTTAAGCAGAAGTGTATATACTTTAGTCTTAAGGGGCAACATTAATGTTGTAAGCTTTATGAGCCGTGTACTATTGTTGCTGCTACCAAGGTATGCTATTTTAGATCAAAGGCAGCCATGGATCAAATGCAAGTAATTCAGTATGGCTCTGTTTCCACAAAACTTTATGTATGTGTGCTCAAGATTGAAGTTTGTACATTTGCTTTGTATTTAAAATTCAGAAGTTCTTTGATTATTTGCAGCCACCCAGAAATTTTATACACCCTGTTGCTTGCAGGCAGTGAGTGTAGGAGTGACTCAGATGGAATTTGGCCCACGGGCTGACCGCTGGGGTTGACCATTGAGAACCTTTGTGAGTTCATCAATTTTTTTGTAGCTGGTTTTAAAGTCTCCAGAGTTCTGGAAGTACATGAAAATACTGCCTTTACTACACAAGAAACCACTGGCCTTCTGTTCTTTGTTTTACTTGAATTATCACAGAACATGCTCAGGGTTCAAGCCAGTTGTTTATTCTCACACGGAAGTTCGGTCATATAAAACTTAAGTATGCCAACACACTAGCAAAGATCGTGAAGATTTGCTTCTGTTTCATATTTCTTTTTAATTCAAAGGCTAGAAAGGAGTATTTGGAGGCTCTAGGAAACTATTTTATTTTCCCCCTGAAAATCCCACTTACTACTCAGAATTACATCAAAATAATGTCATTCTATTAATATGGCTACATATCGATCATAGCATGAATATAAATTCCTTCCTTTCATCCTACATTTTTCATTTTTTAATCTACCACCTTGCCCCTTGAATGACATTAAAAGATTAATAAAATATTTGTGTAAATTTAAATTTAATTATAAAAGGTGAGACAAATTAAAAATAATGGTTCAAAAACAGGAGTGAGGTTTGTATGTGAATTTGAGGCCATAAACACCTAAGTGGAATATTTAAAATCAATTTTATTAATCTGTAATTTAAATATAATAATTTGTGTTCTCAACAGATTGGTCATAAATTGCATGGTAATTCAACCAACAGTCAATACAATAAAGGATTCATGAAAATTTATGTAAGTTCTCTGGATCTATTTGCAAGAAACAAATGCAAAAGACAGGTAGAGATACTGAAAATAAAGAGGTAAATTCCTGAAAGAGGCTTTTCCAAGTAAATGTATAGGAGGATACATTTTCAATCACAGTAGAGTAAACATGATGATTTTAGATGTTGCCTTTGCCAAATTATCTAAATAACAAACAATACCTTAATACTAAATGACCAGTAGGCAAACAATGCTATTATATTTGGGAACAATACGTAGAGACGGTTTGTAGATAACATGATAATTCCAGGAAAAAGTACTCTGACAAATTAACTCATTTCTAGACACAGATGTGTGACACACACAAGTCCACGCTTCAGAGAACCATCCGTATGTTTTTGCTGTCTGAAGTACAAAGTCTGCGAGGGAATGTGTTTGATATGGACTCACTCAAACTGGTGCCTCATACGATGTCCTTCTATATTGTCAATAAATGATGGCATGCACACATAAATAAGGATGCGTTTTGAGCAACGTTCTATTAAGAAAATAGAGACCTCTATTAGCAATATTTGCCTAAATAGGAGAGCAGTTTTAAAAATTTCCCTGGAAATTAATCTGGACTGTGATGTCAAACGAAGGCTCTATATTGTCTTACCTCAAAAATGAAGAAATATTAAGAAACACTATAATTAAATAGGTCTCAAGAGGGGGCTCATTGTTTACCTAGTTTTATATGTGTTTATTGGTATTCATTCCAAAGCCAGTTATCTTGGGAATTAAGTGTTTAGATACTTACATAGAGAAAGTATAAGAGACTATTAGACATAAGCCAGTTAAAAACCGAGGCTTCCTACTAAAATTACATATGTTTTAAGAATAATCTATCCATAATTGATTTATAATTGACTTAGTAAACCTTCATTTTGCAATGATCAAAGTTTAGGGCCATAATATACAGACTGTCGTTTGCAAAGATATAGTTTTGCATATAAGGAAACATAATTTGAATAGGAAGGGAGAATGCAGCCAATCAATCTTAGAATCATCTGGTAAAATGCTTATATACGGTTGCGAACCATGAGGGCTCTGGGAGCTAGTTAAGATAAGGGTGGAACAAAGATGGAAAGGAAGGGTGCATAAGACGTTCTTGGCAAGTCACATCATGAATTTAACTGAACTGGTATCATTCACTTGAATCAGCCATACACTCCCACAGCACAGTTCATGCCTGGCAACCATCACAGAACTAGATGCTAAGTCAAGGACTTTAGAAATCACAGATATTTTTGTTTGCAATTTCTTCACATGGCTCTACCATGAAGGCATAAACTACATTGGAAACTATGGTTGAAAATTACTTTAAAAAATAAAAAAAATTCCCAAAGACGCTAAACCACTAAAACTCTACACATTTCAGTGATATGCTTCATTTTTTGTTTTATTTTTAAATATTTTAATTGAAATAGAATTATATCATTTTCCCTCTTTTTCCTCCCTCCAGCCCTTCCCGTATCTTCTTGCTCTCAAGATGTTAGCTTCTTTTTCTTCTATTGTTACTGTTACACATACACACATACACGCACACATATATATGTATCTGTATTATTTAACATTTTTATAGTTGTTCCCTTGAGAGTTAATCTATTTTGAATGATGATTTTATGTATCAATATTTATACATATGTTAGTAGATAGATGACAGAAAGATAAACAGATATTACTAAGTAATTTAAAGAGATGAACACATCAGCAAAAACCATAGGGACCCTGCATAACATCAATATTGAAGTTTTCTGACTTTCAATAAAAAGCTTAATTTTTTGATCCAAAGGAATCTTAAACATTATGTGACATCTTAGAATCTAGTTTCTTACCAGTTGGTGTAAGGTGTCTCCAGGTGATAACAGGTTCAGGGCGGCCATTGGCCATGCAGACCAAGGTTACATTGCTGCCCTCATTCACAGTGACATCTGAGGAGATGTTGGAGATCTTTGGTGGAACTGTAACAGAAGGAAATGGTATATATAATCATGTCAGTAAAATCAGGCTATAGTGCTGATCTATAACAGTGAAGCCAGTACATTCAGACTTTATTACTAAATTTGAAGTGTAATGCTAAGTAGCCAGGATATTTTTTTAATCTCCACACTTGCTATTTGCTCTCCTAATATCCATAGAGGTCCAAAAGCATCTATAAGTGAAAATACCTCTTACTGTGGCCATCTGAGTGCTATAGGAAGTACTTAAGAGATGTGTAATAAAAATGTGTTAGCTCATTTCTGGCAGGACAAGCCTTGCTTAAATATTAGAAGGCATCCTATCTACATTCTTACGATTTCACACTACACTTTCTCATCACCATCATTCAATTAATTATTTCATACATAACAAAGAATATGGTGCAACCTCCAAATGCAAAGGAAAGAGCAATTGGTATTTAGTGTAAGATTATAGCAATGTGTTAGTAAGATGTGGTATCCATATATGAAATTCGTAAGATAATCAGTGAAATAGAAAGCTTCTACATATAGTCTTCATGTATAATTAGTTAGATATTACAAAAACTGAATTAATGGTTACTGAGTTAGTAAATAAACACTATAAACATACTCCACCGCTATTTTAATACTGCCATTAATAATACCACTAACATTCGAATAGTAAGATAACTTTAATTAAACATGTTTTATATCTACCATGCTGTATATTATATTTAAGAAATATCATTTCAATCTCTTGGTATAATTAGCATAGATTATTCTGTGAGGATTTTATCAGTAGGTAATAAACTGAAGCACCGATGAGAATAAGTGAAAGCTGAAAAGAAATTTGAATCCCAGAAGACTCAACTCTTCAACGTTTCTTGAACAGAATTTCATCCTCACAATCCAGTCTACCAGATGGCCGAAAATGACAGAAATTACTTTTTGGTGATGTGAAAAATGAGTCCCCAAGGGCAAGCAGTACTTCTGCCTGGCTTTCTTCATTAGTGTTCAGGGTGGCAACATTAGATCCCACTAGGGTAGGCTTCATTGGAAAGTGTGGGAAGTGAACTACTCACAAATTTCATCACAGAGGCGACACACTGATTACAAATAGCAAGGCTTAGGATTGACTGTGACTCTCCCTGTTTCTTCTCTTTTTAAACTTAGTGTCCCTGTGGTAGCTGTGAAAATGTATTTCTGAGGAAAGAGGACAAGAAAGCATGAAGTGGCTCAAGAATGAAAGAATCTTGTTCCTTGTCACTCATTACCCATTCCAGACACTGTGTTCCCTCTCAGAAGGAACATCTTCTGCTTAAAGAAACAACTGCCTGACAGCTGTGAGGAGACATCAGGGTCCTTAGGGAGGCAACAGCATCTGAGTGGTTGAGAGTCATGAGAAGAAAGCTGGTAGAAGGCCTTTATGACCTTAGCATGCCTTTGACAATGACATTTTAGAGGGCCTCTGGATAGAAAGTAGTGACTCTCAGTCAACTCCCCTGGAGGTCGACTACAGTTGATTTCCATAGCTAGCAGTCTCTCCTGAGTTTCTATTCCTCCTTCAGATACTGGGGTTAAGGGCAAACACTGAAGACAAGAACCTGGAAGGTCATACCTGATTTATAAGGAGGATCATGAGGAGCAGAGAAGAATATTGGCTTGTCAAGGGTGATCTCATCAAGAACTATAGCTGGACTTACAGCTCAGAGTACCCGAATGCTTAATTGTTCTTTTTATTAGTATGTGTAGAATTTAATTTTCATCTGAGGAAGCGGGTATTCTGAATGACCCTAAATATAATACAATCAATGATTTATGCAAATGAGCAAAAAGTAACAGTTCTAAGCACAACCTAGACTATCTGATGCTTTTAACAGGAATCTTTGTAGCAGTTGGAAATCTCCAGCTAAACTTGGTTCTAAATACATTCGAATTGTTTGCAACAAAATGTCAGACATGTATGTAAATGTTTTTCACACAAATATGGGGGATCTAATCTATTATATAAAAGTACAAATATTTAAAAAGCAAAAAGTCCATCATTAGCAGTATTATTTTCAGGTAATATTACTCATAATAAAATTATTTGTTAATTTTGTATATGTGTGTATATATATGCATATATTTCATATATATGTGTATATACATACACACACACACATATATATGTATATATGCTATATGAAGGTCTTTGCACTCACTTGTTATGATATTTAAGTCCCTTGGACATACACATGTAAAACTAGAATGTAAATTTAGAGTGATCAACCAGGTTTATGTTCTAACCATCAAACTGTACTGACTTTCATGATTAAGGTGAATCGACTCAGGTCTGGGATGCCAGGAATTGAGATGCCTCAGCATTTAAACTGAACAGTAAGGAATGGAGCACATTGTATTGCTACACTAATCTTGCTTTTGGGTCACTTTGTGTGTGTCTCATCTCGTCGGATTTCTTATTTTATATCAAAGGCTTTTCATAAAAATGTACATGTGATATAAAATTTTATTCTCCAAAGAAATTACTCTTTCTAACTTTCAAACTTAGTATCTAAATTTCTTCAGGAATCGTATGATACTACACTATCAATCTGAACCCATTAGCACATCAACCTTAAACATGATGTGCATTCTTGCATCAATCAAACAAACCAAAAAAACCCTCTTGAAAGAAGCTCACCAAAGTCCTTGTTGTTTCTAGGCCTACTAGCATGTTTGTTGTAATGTTATTTTTTTCTGAAGTGTTTAATTTATTGATCCTAGACTCTTTCCTTCAAAACTCTCTAATCTTGGATTCCCGGACTCTAAACTTTCTTCTTAACTTTCTTGTCATGTTAATTTTGGGACTTAATTATCTTGTTCCTTAAAAGCCAGTGTTTAATGATTTGGCTGTTTTCCTGTTTGTCATATCAGTTTGCCCATTTGAGGGAATCTTACCCACTTTGTAGCTTCAGAAGCTAAAGTCATATCAAACTGATGACTTCACATTCACATCAGTATCACCAGTCCCAATTTCTAACAGTTTTACACCCAAATTTATGACTGACTAGTCCATATCTCCATTCCATGCCTCATAAATATGCTTTAGTTCTGTCAACTTTCTCATGAAACACTTGTGTTTTATTACACTTAGTGAATGTTGTTATTATGCAAGGAGGTGCTTTGGTGTTTTAGTATGGGCAGTAATAGTAGCAGTAATACAAGAAATGAAAAACAAAACAAAACAAAAACAAACAAAAAACCCCAAACCTCATATCATCTCTTCTGACAGTACTTCCTTGCAGTGGTCCCATATAAAACTGACTCCATGTTTTAAGTATCTCTCCCTCTGCTTACTCCTTTCAGCCTTGTTTCAGGCATTAAGATTTCTCCTTCCTTCCTTCCTTCCTTCCTTCCTTCCTTCCTTCCTTCCTTCCTTCCTTCCTTCCTTCCTTCCTTCCTTTCTTCCTTTCTTTTCTCTCTTTCTCTTGTCCTCCTCTTTCACTCCCCTCCTCCTCCTCCTCTTCCTCCTCCTCCTCCGCTTTCTCCTCCTCCTCCTCCTCTTCCTCCTTCTCCTTCCCAACTCTTCTGCGTCCTTCTATTCCTCTTCCTCCTTCTTTTTCTTTTTGTTTCCTTTTTTGGGAGGTGGAGGGCTTAAATTATTGGGAATAAATTAAATCTGGATCTAAGCCTCTATCCATCTTCTCATGTTTACTACCATACATTTTCCACACACTGCAAAAATTTGTAAATTATAAGTGAGTATAATATCCTTGATAAATTGTGCCTTCAAGATTAGATCCCAGGGTCTTACTGAGGTTCAGAGCTCATTCTGATTGCTTCTTGCTTATTTCTTCAGCTTTACTTCCTTCTCCCTTTGCATTGCATCTCCCAAAGTAGAAGTCAGACCAAACAACTTTTGGTTGCTGGAATATCCATCCTGTACACCGTACAGTTAGCATTATGGCATTTCTGCACAGAGTAATCTTGTTTGGGTGTTTTATATAGATAGCTCATCTCCTGCTTGGGCTTCAGTTGGTTAGCCTGACTTCTGATTTTATTCTTGAAGACTTCAATTTCATTCTCCACCTCCATGCATACCCACGCCATCTGGGGAGTCCTGTTGGGTGAAGGTCCTGCTCCTATGCTCTTGTAGGAGCAGTGAGAACCACCACACTGCTTCTCCAACAGAACAGTAAATTGCAACTTTCCTGACAACTTTGTTCAGCTCTTAGAGATAGGTGGCAAAGGTTTCTTACCCACTGAATCCTGGTACTTGGAATATAGAAAGCTTTCAATTAGTATTTTGAAAAATAAAAACAAGAACTTCAGTTCTATACCCAGTCTTCAGACTTAAACACATCTTGTTGATTTTTTTTTAATCACAAATGACCAAGTATCTTTTTTTTGCCCATGAAAATGTAGCTTTTAGAAGTACTTCTCTAGCTATCTTTCTAGTCATCTTTTTCCCCGTTAAGTTTTTTGACTGTTGGCTTTCTTATTTAAGAGGATTGTTTTGCTTCTTTAAATGGATCTCACTATGTCCTCTGTCTAAGACTCCCAGTGCTGAGGTTACAGTGTGCACTACCACTTCATGAACCTAAACAACAAAATGTTCTCCATGGCAGATCCATGCGTAATTTCAGAACATAGGAAACAGAAGGACTTGGTGTCTGATCTCCTTAGTTACAGATTTTATAATTTTCTTAAATTTCTCTGCGTTTTTCTTTCTTTCTTTTCCTTTTTTTCTTTTCTTCTTTTCCTGGGACAAATCATAGAGACACAACTTTCCTAATCAGGTGGTTTACTTGTTTATTCCTAGATTTCTGTAGCAGCTCATGAAACTTAAATTTAGAACAACACCAGTAACAACATCAAAGTGGCAATTCACAGGCTATGTTTTATTTCTTCCTAAAAAAATATTAAAATTCTGGAACGTAAAATACATGTCATATTATTGCTGCTGCTTCCCACATGTGGACTTTGGAGATGCAATAAGTAAAACAAAACAAAACAAAACAAAACACATACCTAATGGAGACAAACCAAAACTAATACTTTGCTTATTTTATGAAATGACTTTTCCACTAGATCACATTTTTTTTTTTTTATAAATGATGAAACATTGTGTTTTTGCTTTCTCTTAATCCTCAGGAGGTATGACTACCTAGAAAGTACAGTTTAACATGATAAACTTATTTGTACTAGCAAATATAAATTAATTTTCAAAGTCACTGGAACATTGATTTACGCTCAGTCCTTGAGTCATTCTAGCAGTCTGATGGTTTGTTTTCTTTGGGGCCCATCACCTAGCAGAACTTTTTCATAAGATATTAGTGAGATTTATTATCTTTTCCTACAAGCAACACCATCATCCATTTGTTTAATGTTTTCAACCTATTCAGCTTCAGTGATACCTCCAATTTGTCTGTATTATTTTGTTTTCTTAGTGACTAATGGGAGCTACTTAGGCTGAAAGGAACTGACCTTTTTGTGTTTTGGTTCAATTTTGCCCAATTTATTCTGACTCTTAATTTTGTTTGTAATTATTTTTTATTTGCAGAAGTTTAACATTGCTTGACTTTATATGTATAAATCTTTCTTTTATTGTCTCTTCAATTTTTTTAAATTTGCTTCTTGTGCAGAACCCTTTTCCTAAAGAAGATCAGTTAAACACCTATGACTAAAATTTCATTTATTTATTTTTATTTGGAATCTTGAAATTGCTAATTTTCAATCCCATTAGGTGAACAATGTGAAATGCAGAAACTCCTGCTTTTCAGAATTCTCCCACAAAGTTCTATAAGCTGACTAGCCTAGTCCTATGGGAAACATGTCAGTATAAACCTAACTATGGCAAATGCTTTTTTCAAAACATTTTAAAACATGACATTAATCTTTTAAATACCTCATAGTTTGAGCTCTTCTAATATAGGCCATCATTCTGAGATAATTTTAAAATAAAAACTATTTTCACTGGTGACATTCTTTTAATAAAATGTGTAGCTAGATAGCTAGATAGCTAGATGCTTAAATTCTGGGTTAAAGTAGTGTACATTTTATTAACTAAAAAATTCATAGTTTTTAAATAATGCTAATATTTAGGTAAACTTAAATATACCCATTGTTTTAGTTGTACAACGAACCAGTATCAAGCAAGATTATTACATAATCAGTCTGCCTCTGACACCAGGTTTTTTACTAGAACTCCCCTCTACCTTTTCTCCTACTCACCTGGATGTCCTTGGACTGTCAACTTCTGTGGGTCCAGAGCTGACTGATTTTTATCCAGTTAGGAAATTCTTTCCCCTTCTTTTTTATGTTTTGTTTTGTTTAATGACTCAGATGGACCTGGCTACTCAGGCTTGGAAACACAGCTAGAAGGTAGGCTAAGGCAGGAGTCCAAGGCTCTACAGAGTTCAAGGCTACTCTGGGAAGCTTAGCAAAACCCTATCTCAAAACAGGAAGAGGTCTAGGGTATAGCTAAGTACTGAACGTCTGCCTAATATGTTTAGGACTGGGATAGGACCCAGAACCCATGCCTTTTTCTTCTGGTAAGGCGCATTGATTTTCTCATGGGGAGATTGTAGTTGTACAGTGCTGTGGTGGTTCAGCAAGGAAGAGACTGAGGCATATTCATGTGTGCAAACCTTGCCAGACCTCAACAGAGAGAACAATTATGATGGCAAGCACCATACCAGACAGTGTAACCCCAAGAATCTGAGCTCAAGTTTTTTCACTGATTCAGAACTCCTCAGATGTTCTACTGATAGTAGATCATGTGCAATCAAACACCTCCCACATTAATCCAACACCTGAAGACAATACAAAATACCAAGACTTAAGCAGTCTCTTACCCAACAGTGCACACAATTACTTTATACATAAATAAAAATAAACTTCCACAACATGAGACCACTGCTCACACAGAGCCATTGGTGGCTTAGGAATTTCAGTCAGTTGACCCATGTTCTCTTGGCTGAGCAATAGTCACATGGCTTCTGGGACATCCTGATTTGCCATCTTTGGAACATAGTCCTCACAAAAAATGATACTGAAGAGGACATAACTGGTTTAAATTATGGTAAACTTTTACTAGCCTAATCTACTCCTCTCCATAGCCATGTCTTTTCCATGCCCATGTCTTCCTATATTAGGTAACACACATTTTCTGATCTCTGGACTATGCCATTGCTTTTGCCCATAGGATGGCAATATCAAGCTTACAAACAGAGTTGTGAGAGCTGCCAACACACCTGGACCCACTTGCACTTCTGGCTTTGCTACTGTCATAAAGCTTGGCTGAGCCTCTTGGATACCACAGGGAAGAGAAAAGGGATGGCTGAAAGAGCAGCTAGAAAAAGTCAGGGTCCTAAGTAAACATGCTTTTCAGATAAGCAACAAATAGCCCTAAGAAACAATTGCATTTCAAAAACAGAATGGAACACAATTATCCTAAATATATTTGTTGTTCACTTGAAATTTAAATTTAATGGATCATGTTATATTTTTATTATTCACTAAATTGGTGAAGCAAGGAGCCTCCTAGTAAAATCCAGCCTCTATGAGCTGAATGGCACATGCAGGAAAATAAAGAATAACTTTTTCCTCATGCTTCTGAATTTTGGAGTGGTTTGTTCAGTAAAAATCATTAAGACACACCACAAAAAGTCCACCACTGGAAGAATATTAGTTTTTACTAGTTCCTGCAATTTTGGATCTCTGAAGATGTATCACCTCTGCTTTCCAAGGTAAGGACTTTCTGTCGATTCCTCTGTCAGTAATTGTTGCTTTAAAATAACCCCAGCTCTGTGAAACCATCTAACCTACCTGTGGATGGCTTGATTCTCCCTTACCCTCACTCTTGTTTGGTACCTAAAGACATTGAATTAAAGGAAAACAATCAGTTCTATCACAGGACCAAGAGTGTTCAATTGGCCCATTTTCTTAATCTCAAATAATATTTGTATGAAATCAAAATACTATGTTTTGTTGTTGCTATAATTTTTGCTTTGTTTTTGAGACAGGGTTTCAGGTATCCCAGACTGGCTTCAAACCCAGTACGTACCTATGAAGATGACTTTGAACTCCCCATCATCCTGCCTATACCACAACTCAATTTTTTTTCCAGTACTGAGTATTGAACTTACAACCTTGGTACATACTAGACAAGTGCTATGCTATTGGATTATATGCCCTGCTCTCAACATCTCATTCTTCATGGACCTGGCCTCAAGTTCTATGAGTTAAGAGATAAAGTAAAGTATGTATATTATTGTGGATGGAGTGTAGAGTAGTAAAATACACATCTACCAGGACTCAGGAGCTGAGACAGGAGTCCTGGGCCTGCTTGGTGATATAGTGAGGCCCCATCACTAAAAGCAAAACAAAAAATGCAAAACACATTCTTAGCTCATTAATGTCTTAAGATCTCTTAGACACAGACAGAGAGAAAGTGAACTGCATCGTGTATACTGTAACTGTAAACTAATTGGGTCCAGAAGTATGTGGACAATTCTTGAGCAGCATTTAGCTTTAGTAAATATGATCCCAGAAGTCAACAATAAGAATACAAATATACAAGTAACACATAAATGCCATCTTGTGAAACATCGAGTTTCCATCCAGCTTGATATTTCACTTCTGAAAATGCCATAAAAATGTTTGCTACATGGTGTAGGAGTTTACAGGATGGATGGCAGAATGGAAACTCCAGCACAGTGTGTTCTTCTGAGCACCAGGGGAATCTCATCCTACTCTTTCTGAAACTCATCCACAGCATGACAAATCTAGCTCTCCTGTTTGCTTTTAAATCTTCAGTGAACAGATTACTACTCTTTGCCTCCTCATCTACCTGTTTGGGGTGATGGACAAGTTTGATATTGGACGATATAACAAGATGTATATTAGGGTCAAATTAAAGAATGGCTGAGAGCTAGACCTGTAAAGTTTAAAAAGTTCTAGACATGTAATTATCATTTATTAGATGCTGAAACAAGCTGGTAAAGCAGCACTGGCTTAACCCTTCCTGAGATTATGATAAAATGTCCCCCGAATTTCTGTGTTGGTGGCATTCTAGTTATATTGTTTGGTATTTTGTTATTGGTATTTGATATTAGATCATATTTCCAAAAAGTATAAGTGACTGCTATCATGCATAATTAATGATTAATACTGGCACTAGCAATAAATCACCCTAAAGGTAGGTATTGAGCTCCTCTACACTAGTAGGCAGCAGTATGTCAATATGTTCTGCCCTTTAGTCAATGTCTCTACACTTTATGCCCATAATAAAATATGACACTTATGTGAACATATGAGCAAAATAAGCTTCACCAATATGTTTAGAAACAACTCGTTGGCTCCCAAGGAAAGTTCTCTAGATAAAATTTTGTCATCATTACATGTTTGTAATTGTCTTGGTAAAATATAGGTCTTCCTTAATTTGTTCTTGTAAAGAACAAATGTTGTTAGGTGTCCTGAAGCTGTGATTTGAGTCTATGGAGCGTTAGACCTCCTAGTAGAGTAAACTGGCAGGGAACTTCAGCCTTTAAAGTGGGATCTGTAGGAGCGAGATTCCAAATGGGCACATAGTCCATGGTAAACAGAGGAAGTTTGGAAGTCATAGGTCCTTTCAGTGTCAGGTTAAGCAGAGTGTTGAAGAACTATTAGTGCTGGTCTTTATTATGCTTGTAATGTCCCAGACAAAAGGCGGGGGAGGGGTGTTGTGATCATTTGTAGCAGCAGGTATAAAATGTGCATACAAACCAATACAATGCCAGGTATGATATAAAACAATGCAGTTATGAGAGAATGTGGGAAAGTCAGAAAACTGGAGTGGGAAAGCACATAAAGAATAATACATTCAGGACAAGAAAGATGGCTCCATGGGTAAAGTTGCTTACTGCCAAGTCCTAAGACTAGGTTTGATCCCTAGGACCCACATGGTCTTCCACAAGCTGTTCTCCTGTTCCCTCAGGAGCATTTTGGCACACATGCACCATGTTACTCCCATACAAGTAAATAAATTGTAATACAAAGTACGGTGCTGTTTGTATTATGCTGACACAGCTATCTTTCATAACAACACAATTCCAGGAAAAAATAAAAATACTCACTTGTCTTTTTTGTTTATTAAAGCCTCCTTTGCCACAGTCGTCTGAGATTTAGCTGACATTTCCCAGTGGTGACCAAATGTTTGCAAGTTCATAAGACTTACTCTTTGGAACCTTTGAGTCCTACATCATCACATTCTTGAGTGGTCCCCTGAGTCCCTGGCACTATCCGAGATGTCAAATTTAAAATACAGTGGTCTTTAGAAACACAGACAGTTACTACCACCAAAAAGGACAGTTAGTTTGGGTTAGACTATTTCTAAGTGTCTCCAAAACTGTAGCCACTGGACAAAGAAACATTACAAAGTTCACTTCTGTATCACTCAGTGATGGAATCTTTTTTATGGTAATGTGTGTGTTATGGATACCTCAATACCATACTGTGAAATACTGTGAAAGTCTATGTAAGTCTATGTAAAAAGAAGGTATATTAAATAATAGTTTTTCTATTTTTATTAGCTGTTCAGGGTGACTCTGTAATCTAAATGTGTAGGCAGCTTTAAAAGAGGACAAAGTTTCCAGATGCCAGCAGGGGCATTTGTGACCAGCTGAGTTGTCCATTATTGCTGCTTCAGCAAGAGGTACACTCTCTGTGGGACATCAAGTGGCTGGGTCTATGGATGGGTCATTGCCTTGCTAAATAAGTGCAAATGGTACCATTCTGACTCTGATCACTGAGGCTTCATTTCCTTAGCAACTCAGCAGCTTCCTCAGATGCTCATATTCCCAGATCTTTGTTCCAGCTGTTTGGTATTTGTTTTGTTAATCTGGATAAGCTTCCAGATGTTGATGGGAAGGAGGCAACTGCTATCTTCCCTTTATTGCCTCAAAATATCTTCTCCATTTCTCATACTTACAAAATAGGATTTTGATAATGTCCAACGAGAGCAGATGGTTCTATTTGGCAAGTAGAAGAGCATGGAGCAGAGGGAGGCTCAAAAATATTAGGTTACCTCGGGTAGGTGACAAATAGCAACTGGGTGAATTCCAAGTGCTGGAATTGAGCTACGCCCTAAGACTTTATCAGAGAAAATAGTAGTGATTCTTCTATGTGTTTATATTCCAAAGGGTACACTTTTATATTTTGAGGGGAATGTTAACTATAATTCTTAGAATAGATAAAAATGCTGCTTGTATTCCTTGTGGTTACTAAAACCCATCATCCTACGTCCTAGGTCAGTCTTTAAAATTTAGCTCTCAACAAAGGCATAGATATAGAGGCTACAAATTATCCCATGGAGAACCAAAATAACTTTTCTCTGTTGCATTATCGTTTCTTAAAACTGAACGTAAGGAGAATGTTGCCCAGGCATTATTATTATGAATATTTTAGCCATGAAGAGTTCATTATGATCCGGAAGTTCTTGACATTAAAAGCGGGAAGAATTTTAAGGCCGAGAGAAATAAACTGTAGATATACAGAAGGCAGAAGAGCAAGGGTTCAAAGACAATATCTTTCCCATTGTGCTTAATGATAACGCAAACCTGTGTCACTTTAAGCACCTACAAAATGGAAAAGGATTGTGCTAGGTATGGCCAGTGTGAAGAGAAGTAAAACAGTAGGATTATGATGCAGAACTATCACGTTTTATTGACTCTACAAAAGTGCCAACAGGAACTTACCAAGAAAATAATAGTAGTTATTCTCACATTTTTAAAGTGGCTTGCTGCCATCTCATATCATTTATTTTGGGTGCCAGAAACATGGAGATAAATACGGTATGTGTATCAGCCCCTTAAGCTTAATAATTTCCTGCCCATGTACTAGCCCAAATACTATTTTACTACTTGCTTAAAGTATGTGGTGTTCTTTGTATGGAGAAAGGACCTAGACTGTGGTAGAAACTAATGATGGAGGGAGGAGGGCTGAAACATGTGGAGAATACAATGGCAGTTATAGAAATTGATCCTTACCACTCTTCAAGGCACAGGAGATAGAATATTTAGAGAAAGGATGGAGTGGGAGGGAGATTTTAGAATTGTCTTTTGTGCATTGTTCCTGTTCAAAGCTTGCCACGAGCCATTTTTGACAGAACATGGAACATTCACATCATTTTCTTCTAAACTAACAGTTATCATCATGAATTAATTCATTCCAATTATAATTTTTCCAAAATTATTCCTACTGGAAAAAAAAATGAAGTAGTTGCTGCAAAGGTTAAATATAGCTAGGGGAGGTAGACACTTTCTGCAATTCTAAATAGGTTGAAGAATTCCATAGAGGTAAATAAGGTTGAACAGGGTGTGGGGTAAGGAAAGCATAAAAATGAAAACCTGGAATTGATAAATTCGAGTTAATATTTTTCCTGTGAGTCTTTGCTTAGAGGTGCAGTTTGCATAAAGTATTTGAAAAGAGGGAAGAAATAAATAATAATAATAATTACGCTAATAATTTATAATGACACTGTGCTAGGTAACATCACATTACAGTTCACAAACAAGGGACTCCTTTACCTCATTTCGTCCCTATCCCAACTCGGTGTTGCACTCCTTTGTGCCCATTCATTGGTTGGGTACCTGATGCTCAGCAGTGTGGCCATTCTCTGGAGCCAAAGAGCAAAATTATTAAGTTGATATTGAGTTCCACTGATGGTATGGGAAGACTTACAGAGAGCCTTGATATTTCTAGCTACATTACCACTGACATGGGAGATGCTGCCTTATGGACTGAAATAAACAGTTGACAAGACGGTAACACAGGGAGTCACCACAGATCAGAAAGCCTGGGTATTTGGGCAGTTATGTTGAGCACAGAGGTAAAATTCAGTGATTGTGGAGAGCCTAAAAGTGTTTGGCTTACTGAAGTTCCTTTTTTTTCTGCTTTCTTCAGTTCTAATATTACATAACAAAGAATTTTGTTTTCTAGTTTTGAAGCACTTTTCTAAATAATGGTGATAATATTCATATCTATAGACAGAAAAGCTTAAGCAATTTTTCAGTGGAAAATGGATCCTCTTACCCAAGCCTGTTTCCTGCCTACATCAAGTTTCTTTTCCCAGTTCTTCCATGATGAAATAGGATTTCTCTCCCTACCCCCAATCCCCTTTTTGAAACTCAAAAGCAGGGGATTGGTGCGTGTGTGTGAGAGGGAGCCAGCCATCTCTGCTTCAACACATGAATCTCAAATGGGGCAAATCTCTCATTAATCTTGAGCTAAATGTAAAGTTAGACATGGAGAGGCCTCAGGTCCCACCTGTTTGTTCAGAGCCCTGGGCATGTTATGGAGAAAATGTCAAAGATTCCTCTTCTCATGCTTCTGCGCCCTGCCGTGATGTTTTATTCAAAGGCCTATGTCCTTAGGAAATAAGCACTGCCTATCAAAGTCTTGCCCACCTGGCTCCCAGTCTCACGCATAAACATGCACAGCACCTGTGTTTAGGAGAGTTGATCAATTCTCACAAAAAGCAGTCTCCTGGTAACACGCTGTGGGGCCGGAGCATTCCAGCAAATGATGTGTGAGGCAGCCTGACCCTCTGCAACTGTGTTTGCATCCATCTCACTGTGCTGTGCTTATACAGCATGATGGGTGCACTGACCCCTTCCAGCTAGAGACGGTTTTAACTTCTACTGGAACTCTGGACTCATCGGAAAAAGATTTGACGGTGGGAGAGAATGGGGGTAGTGGACCTTGTAAGCAGATGCCCCTGGGATGGGTCAGAATCTGCAGACCTTCTGAGAAGGAGCAGGGGGAGCCTCTCTTGCTAGACTCTGCCTCAGCTCTACATTAGGTACTGCCCCAGTGTTCAGCGGGGTAGTAGCCTTTAAACCACAGGTCTCAACTGGAACTCTGCAAAACATGCAGTAGAGTTTCTCTTTGTGACGGGGAAGAGAGCCAGCTATGCCTCCAGTCTCCATCCATCACCCATGTCCTGTAACAACCACAGAGGAGAGTATCAAGTCAGGAATCCTGGAAGTAGGCATTGGCAAAGCCGGCCCCTTTGTCTTCCTCATTTCATCTGACCAAAGGCACCTGCCAGTATGGCTTCTTCATAAACCACAGACTGAGTAGGAGACTCACACTGCAGCAGCTAGCGGTCTTGTATTTCTCTCAATTTCAGCAGCTTCGGATGGACTGAGAACCAGGGCTGGTGGCTGTCCAGAATTTTCTTTATTTTCAGCCCATGGCTCTTTCTTTACAACCCACATGGAAAAGGGAGTCCACTCCATCTGTCTAGTATGCTATTTCCCTTCTCTATGGCCTCAGGAGGAGGCTACACCTCTCTTCTGGAAAAATACCAGGCGGTGAGAGATGGAGCTGCTGACAGCCATTGGATTCTGAGAGTCAAACTTCTTCATACTGGACGCTCTGGAACCTATAGATACTTCCTAACTTGCACAGTCTTTCCACAGCCTGTGTGACAAGAGTGAATAGCTTACCTAATCTTCAGCACCATAGGTGAAATTATATGGAAACAGAGGCAGGGCTACTTGTGACTCGCCTTACTTTCCTAGCCTTTCGCTGACGCTTTCTTCTATTAATTATACATCCATCACTTTCTCCTCATGGTGAAATACCCCAAGTCGCTCAACTTGAAGCTAGACTTTTAGCTGTTTGCCCTAATGATTAGAAGCTGGCAGAAAATAATAGCAGCCTTTCTCCCTGTCATGCAAACTAAATGCATGCTCAGAGTAGCCAAGGGTTAGGTTTCAAAGAAAATCTCCTCCAGCATATTTAAGGTATATACTGTGTTATCAAAGAAATGTTACAGAACGTAGTGGTCACCCTCCCTTCTGTAGCTTCACATGAGGCTGTACACCATGATGCTCTATCTTATGATGGTCCCCCTGACAGCTTCAGAGTCAGAGCAGGTTTTAGCTGTAAGCCAGCTGCTGCTGTCATTTAACGGCAAACAGCTACATAAGTGAGCAACATTCTCATCACTAAATCTAATTACAAAGTTCAGTTGATTATTGTAAATGTTGTTCAAAGTGCCTTAAAACACTTAAAAAGAAGAAAAAAAAACCATGTCAGTCAAGCAGGAATTTGCTTTGCTGCTGACATTATTTTGGAAGAGGGCATTCATATTTGCAAATGTCATGTTTGTTTTATGGCTTTCCCTGACACCTGAATTCAGCATTCAGACATCAAAACTTTTATATCCTCACTTTTTTCTTCAATAAGATGTGAAGGAGATCAGAATATATTTTAGTTCACAGATCCTCATGGGAACAAGAGGCTCACTTCACTTGTACTAGACTTGCAAGAACTTTAAAGAGCTCCACTGACCCGGTAATAGGTGGGAGAAAGAACAGAGGTGTGAGAGTAGAGACACAGCATTTCCCGTGGGTGCGTATGTTTTCCAAATGGAGTCCTATCTTCTCTCATTTAACGCCCTCTATTAAAATGTTTTAAATGCCTCACATTGTCCAAAGCAATGCACAAAGAAAGATAAACACATTAACATTTTATCCTTGGCTCCAAGCTAGCTGTTTGCTTGGACATTTCTTGCATTGGTCTTGTTTGTTCTCTCTGAATTATGGACTCTGTCCTTTAGTCCATCTGCTTCCCGAGGGATTAATGTGTGGGCTGCTAATGTTGAAGGCACTCCACAATAGAATTCTCAATTTATCATCTATCATGTGCTTGGAGGCCGAGGGGAAGGCTCTTATACCTAGGGAATATCCATGTGCTTTCCTGCATTTTCCAGGCTCTTGGAATCAGTTTGAGGTCATAAAATTGGGTTCTGGCCAGTACGTTGTTGGGGAAAGAGAAGCAGTTCACTTAGAAAAGTGTGCACATTACTGTAGCCCTGTCCTAGCTTGTCATCCAACTGTGATGCATATGTGTTCAAGGTGGCACAGTTGCTACATCATCAAGGTTGCTTGGCCTGGTCTGAATTTCACAAGCCATGCAAACTTCAGTCATATCTGAAGTGGCAGCTACCAGATATGGCTTTGACTGAAACATCATTACAAAGAAAACTGTCCAACTATTATGTGGAGCCAATTTTGCCTGAAAATTAGAGATTGGTTTTGATGTTTTTTAAGGTCCCTGGTTTTTGAGATAATGACCATTGTATGGAAATCTTCTTAATTCATTAGAGATCTTGCCTGACAATTCACCTTCCAGCCTCTCTACCCACTTTTTTATGTTCTGATGAATTTCAGTTCCCAGTCAATATTGAGCAGCTATAAGATATGTATGCATTTATCCTGTGCTCTGAGGACTGAAGACACAGTTCAAAAAGAGACCTTGGAGTCTTGGCCTAATTCAGTATGTCACTTTTTGTCTGCTGTTTGTCACAAGTTTCCCACCCACACAGCTGTCCTGGCTATATCTGTCTGTTTTTAAGGACCTTGAAAGACCTATTTTCAGATCCATGATCGTCTAAGTCTTGAAATTTGACATTCTCAGATTTGAGCTGAATAGTTATATATGTGATGTATGATATGAGCTCAAGGTCACAATGAAATCCAGGCCAGGATAGTATAAAATGATATTGTTTGAATTAGCAGAATAGTATTTCTCATCAGAAGAGTCACAGCCTATATTCACACCTATAGAGAGTATATGGCTATTCCTAGAAATTGCCTGAGTACCACCGTACTGGGCATGCCTATTTCGTTCTTCAGTACAGTAACAAGTTCTTCTCTAGCTCTTCTTGTAAATAGCTGCAGCTGCTGGGGGAGAAATAAGTCCCACGGTGAATTTTTGGCTTTCCTTGGTATCTTTTGTGCCTCAGGATTTTTTCTTTCTCCATGTCCCCACCAGAAGAAGAGAACAAAGGCTTGGGAATTATTTAAGGACAGTATGTTATATAATCAACACAAAGCCTCAGGACCTCTGTACTGATCTTCCTTATAAAGATACAAAATTATACTTTACTCAAACAAATAAGGTTTCTAACATGATTTTTATAGATCCTCGGATTTCCCCTTTGTGAAACAGGAATTTTGTGGGTCTCCTTATTGCATAATCATTTCTTCATTAAAAAAACATTAAAATTCATGGAATATCATTCTAGTATGGAAATTATTCTTAAGACCAACTGGGGAAACTTTCTTGGTAATAGTAGGGAGGACATACTGAAAATGCATGGTTCTGAATAGAAAATAAGACCTGACCCACATAAGCACACAGTGTTGTCTATGGACACCTCCATTTACCCAGCACAAGGCACCGGAAGAGCCAGATACTGAGACTGTGATTCTGACTTAGTAAGGCTGCTTTTTGTCAGAAAACTCTCTCCATCCTCCAGGCCATTTGTCTCTTAAAAGAATATGTATAGCAGATGGTAGTTTTCTATATTCTAGGACAAATCCTTTAGAGAAAGTATAGTGGTTATACATGTGCAATAATACTTTCTTTTTTAACTATTTATTAAGTTATCGTGTGAAGTAATGGATGTCATTAACGTATTTTTATACATATGTGTCAAAATATTTGCTTTCCTTCTTTACCTTCCCCCACTGTCTTAACCCATTGACTCTTGACTCCTTTTGCTGCCCCCTCCACAGTGGTTGGTGCCCTTTATAGACAGTTTCCATTTCTGGTTCTATGTCACATGTATTCCATTACTCACTTTTCCATATCCTCCTGTAAGACTTCTTCCTCACATTTGTAAGATCCCCTTTCATCTTTCTTATCTCTCTCCCTCTCCCCTCCCCCTTTCTCTTTCTCTCTCTGCATGTGAGCATGTGCGCACACACAGAGTCCTAGTTTCATTTGTTTTTGGGAGTGTTAGTCTCAAATTGGGTTAATTTATACAGAAAACCCAGATCATGGTGGATGGCATTATACCCTAGGCAGAAGTTCCTGAATATGTAAGAAGAGATCATTGAATTGAGCATAAGAATAAATAAATAAATAAATAAAATAAATAAATAAATAAATAGGCAATTTAGGGAAGAAAAGGGGTTTATTTCAGCTAAGAGTTCCAGGTTACAGCTATAGGAAAGTTAAGGAAGAGGCTTCACAGAGTTACATCACATTCACTGTCAAGATCAACAAGAAATAAATGTCTAATATTCTCATTGGCTTTCTTGCCTGTTTCCAGTATGATTTCTCCACTCTGACATACTTCTGGACCCTCTACTCAGGGTATAGTGTCACCCAAATTAAGCTGGATACTTAACTAAGACAGTCTCCCATAGACATGTCCACAGGTCAATTTTATGTAAACAATCTTTCAATGAGGGTCTTTTTCCAGGCGATTCTAGGTTGTATCAAATTAACAATGCTTTCCAACACACACACACACACACACACACACACACACACACACACACACACAATATATTTTGCTAAGTCTGAATAATTTCTCCTAAAGTAAAGATTACTAGTTCTACCTATTTTCCTGCAAATGCCATGATATCATTTTATTGTTATGGATTTTAATTTTTATTATCAATGAATAATTGTGTGTTTGTATATATATGCATCACACATATCATAGATGAACATATATATGCATATATATGTGTATATATGTATATGTATATATACATATCTGTATATACATATATGTATGTATGTATGTGTGTGTATGTATATATATATACCACAGTTTCATTTGTGGATGGATATCTAGGCTGGTACATTTTTTTGTGGTTGTGAAGAGAGTGGTAATAAACACAGGTATTCAAGTGTGTCTCTAGTGTGCTGACTTAGAGTCTTTGGGTATAAGCCTTGGAGTGCTATAGCTGAGTGGTATGATAGTTCTCTTTCAGTGTTTTGGCACCATACTAATTTCCACAGTGGCTGCACTGGCCCCATTACTGCCAGAAGTGCGTAAAGGTCCTTCTTTCTTCAAATGGAAAAAGGCAGCCTATTCAACAAATTGCATTGGGGGAACTAACTGGATACCCACATGTAGAAGACTGAAATTAGATCCCATTTCTTCACAAAAATTAATTCAGAATGAATCAAAGCCATTAATGTAAGTCCTGAAACTTTGAAACTGCTAGAAGAACACATAGGTAGGAAACTTCAAGACATATCATAAACAAGGCATTTGGAATAGGACTATGGTAACACAGGAAATGTTCTCGGGAACTGACAAATGAATTACATAATATCAAAAACTTTCTCCAAAGCCAATGAAACAACCACCAAACTGTCAAGATAAGATGGGAAAAATTGTTACAAAAACTAGTTGTAGCATAGGAGGTTAATCTGGAGAATATATAAATATTTGCAAACAATACTGTTACTCCAAATCACTTAATTTCAAATGGGCCATTGAACTTGAACAGATCAGATGTTCTTAAAAGAAGAAAAACAAATGGACAATAAATAAAAAGTGTTCAGCATCCTTAACCATTAGGGAAATACAAGTTAAAACTGCGTTGAAATTGCATCCCATACCATTCAGAAAAGCAACCAAGAGAAATTTATGTTTTGGTAATTTTTTCTCAAAGGCTAAAAAGAAAAAAAATGTTGGGAATGTGTGGGGATATGAGTGACTTTTATGTGGTGTTCATAGAATATGACCCTTATTGTGCAGTTATATTTGGCCCAGAATATGTCATAATATAATTGGGACTTAGAGACTAAACATTAGCATAAACACACACACACACACACACACACACACACACACACACACACACACACATGGCATAAGTTTATTCAGTTGAGAATAAACTTTTCCTTCTATTGAGAAGGAAACTTTAGAAATTAGCTAACATCTCGAGCATCTCTACTTGAGGTAGGCTTCAGAGTCCTGTCATTTTTTTCACTAATATATGTTCATAAAAATAAGAAGAATCTACCATAAAAAACTGTGAATATGGTAAATGCTCTGAATAAAGGAAAAATTTTGAAATGTGTCAAGCAAGCAGACCATCTCCTTAAATAAATATTTATGATGTATAATTTAATGACTAGACACCGGATTTTAGAACTGGGCTTGAATCGTGGCTCTTTAATTTACTGGGTTTTGAATCTTCATTTTGAAGCATGTGAACACAGAAAATGTTTTGGACTCTACTTGCTTTGGGCTATATATATTTGTGTCCTAACAAATTTCCTACCAACCTAGAACCCTCACCTGCCTGTGTATTTCCCTTCCAGCAACGGAATAATCTGCATGGGTGCTGGGTGCTTGCACAGTTAGAGAAATTGTCCTCTGGGTAAACTTTGAGGTATATTCTTATCCTCTTATGTATATGTATAATTGCGTGTGTATAAGATTAAAATCAGATACAGCATAGAAAAGGAAATAAGCATTAGAGAAAAGTTTATATAACCCAGGACCATCAATAAGACCAGAAAATCACCCAGATTATGGCTTTTACCAACTGACCTTCCTTCTCCTGGACCGCATTAAAGGCCTAAGCAATTGTCACTGTCTCCATGACTTTGGCTCCAGGGGCACGCTACTCCCAGTATATCCTGCACTTTCTTTTTAAATAAAGCTGGTGCAGCTTTGCCATTTGTGTGCGATTTTCAATTCTTTAATTAAGACCCTAAGAACCTACCCACGCAAACCAGAAAACCCCCCTGGAAACAAATTGATTTGATTTTCTTACACTCAGAATGCAAAAATTAATTTCATTACATTTTAGAAGTTTTAGACAAGAGTCATGTGAAATTGAAACATGATGCCTGGTATATAGAAGCATTACCAAAACTGTGACTGTGTTGTAACATGTCAGTGCCCCTATTAAGACTGTGAAAAAAAAAGAGATTTAAAATTTTTTTTTTCTGAAAAAATGGAGGAAATCACCCACAAATGAATGAATCAGCGAAGGTCAGAGGAACCTTCTTTGTAAATAAGCTTTTGAGAGATAACAGGGGACCAGTTTTTAATAAGCTTTTATTTTAGACATCACCGTAGAGTAGCCTGAAGCTTCTAAACTGTATTTTTCTCTGCACTGGGGGAGAATGTTGAATATTTTCTTGCTACTTGTAATCCATTGGCTATCCTGTGAGTTGAGTCTGCTTCTCCTTCTCTGAGATATATGCTACTGTTGCTTAAGCACTTCCACTTTTAATATAAGGCTATTGGCCAGGTGAGCCTAAAGATAGTGAAGCACAGTGAGAAAGGCAAGGCAAGAGTAAATCAGAAGGGAAGTGTTACAAAAACATCTCTCATTTTCTCCCTATCTAAGATGAAAGACTGAGATCTTCCCTTATATTAGGCAAGAGCGACAGCAGATTGGGAAACCACAATGAGTGATTTTTCTTTTGTATAATTAAAATACTGTCCTTATGACAGCATTAGAATATTTTGTACAGCGTATACTTGAGGCTTTCAAGAGAGAAGGAGGAAAGAGCTACATGTGGTACAGTTCCAAGGTCTTTCATTTGAAAGAACCTATATTTAAATGTATAGAGGTGTCTTTAGAGAAGGACCGGGCATGCAGAATCAGAGCTCTGTAACTGGGAGCATCTTTGGGGGCTGAGAAACATAAGCTGTTGTGAAAGCTCAATGATGTTATGTGTTGAAATAATTAAATCTTTTGCAAATAATTTAACTAGAAGTTTTTCTATAAGCAAATCTACATTTGTCATTTGGAATTCTTTTCATGGAGAGATGTTTCTTCCTCCTATTTTAGATAGTTAAAACAATCACTTGATGACCACTCATTAGCACACATTTTTGCATATAGGAAAATGTATAGAGGTTTTAATGTTTCATCCTTCAAAGAAGGCCTTCTTCAGAAGCCTTTATTCATGGTGAGTAAGCCTAAACGCATTAATTCTCACCTCAGTCTTGTGTTCAAAGCACAGGGGGTTCTTTCTCTTGGTGGCTAAGCTCCAGTGAATGTGTTTCATGGAGATGCCTTGTACCATCTTGCAAAGCTGGCTTAATTCCAGTGACACTGGCGTTTGGAGGAAGAGCTTTGGCCCCTTAGAACCTTACTTCTCCTATGAATATTATTGTCTCAATTTATTTTAACACAACGAGTGGGAGAAAGTGGGAATAAAATGCATGCACAGAAGCCTCTATCTTCGGGTCCTGCTGGTTTGGGCATCACAAAAAGAGGCACAGGAAAACCTTTGAGAGTTTAGAGCATGCTGTGCGAGAGAGATAAAAGTAGAAACAGCAAATTGGCTGCAATGCGAATGGCAGGTGCATTTGTTCACTGGAGGCAAGTTGGCAATTTAGTTTTCAATGGCCAGCTTGTCTCTCTAAGGTTCACCTTTCAAAGTCTTCCCTTTAGCCCTCAACTTGCATTAGCAAATTCCTGTCTCCTCTTGAGTCCTTATGCTTCAGGTAACAGCCACTCTTTACCCTGCTTCTTTTTGGAAATTAAAAAAAAGAAAATTCCAGTATTTTTTTTTCTAAATATTGGAGGTAGAATTATAAAGCAGTAAACAAAAAGCTTTTTAAGCAATAGGACGGCATCCCCAAAGAGAAAGATGTTGCTATATGAATGTATGGCTTTGTTCCACACAGATTAACACAGCTGAAAAGAAGGAAGTTCTTGGGTAAAATACTGATTCTGACCTCACATCGGCATTTCTACAGATAATACAGAATCCAACCCTTCCCCCACAACAGACACACTATCCTGATAAAACTGAGAAAACACAGTTCAAAGGAGAAGCATTCAGAATGGAAAGGCTGATGAGAGCAATCTGTCTTCATTGAAGGGAGATGGAATGAGATGATAGGTGTCCAACTTCCTGTTTCTGATAAGCAAGGGGAAATGACTGTGAGGAAGGCACAGCTCATCTGGATACAAGAAGAAAAAGTCAATTTCTCTCTACATAAAATACTCAGAACCTTGAGATGTATGTAATCTTCATGATCCACACGCCAACCCTTATTTATTTTGGTAGCCTGATATTCTTGTCCTATTGATTGTTTTCTTTCTTCTCTATTTTGAGCATTATTAATAATCTTAGCAATTAGACACAGGGTGATGACATCTATCAAATAAAATAACAATGGTGCCTGTGTAAACATCTTTGTTGTGTACAGGGTTGATCAGAGGAGACTCTCCATGTCCACTTCATTTTGGACTCTAAAATGTCTAGAATGCAGTAGAAACATGTTTTGAAGGCCTATACTAACCAATAAGATGGCAAACTGATCTTGGAAGATGATCAAAGAAGGGTGCGTCACACACAAGTGGTTTCTGAATTGCATATTTCCTGGCTAATGAATATCAATTTATAAAATGTGTCCAAGGGTCAGTTAAAGATTGATGGAGCATATCTGATCTCAAATCTCTGCTCCCATAGGAAATCAAAGGCTCCTAGGCTTGGGAAGATGAATGTGATCAACAACAGAATGTGATTCTGTCATTTAAAAAAATAAACAACTGAATTCTGAGTGTCCTTCAAGTTGGAACTCCTTTTGCCTAATTGCTTCATACAGAGAGTGTGACAAACACAAGGTATTTCAATTTTGATGTGACAATTGAATGCATGA